>CM075291.1:10947649-11251800 GCA_037672795.1 Lagerstroemia speciosa
AATTTCTCAATTTCTTCGAATTTTTCTTGGCTATCTCCTGGGGAAGGTCCCGAAAGTTATGGAAGAGATGGCGAGCCTCATCTATAAGTGGTATGGCTTGTAGTCCCCCCATACTGTCGATAAACCCGCGAAGGGAAGTAACCAAGCTTCCGGAATATCCTAAAAAGCGGCACTCCATTCAAATTTGGCATTTTAAGAAAGCCTTTTCCACATAAAACAACGGGCTTGCCACAAAAAATCACTAGCTTGTACTTTTGACAGGAAATCATTCCATTCTTGAATAGTTTTGGCCGGAAAATGAGGCTTTTGTGATAAAACTTTAAGTTTCCTCCAAACTCCAGTGATACGATTCTCTATTGAAAAGTGACGTGGGAAGCACAAACCAACTGTGCGAACATGACTTAGAAACCAAATTTGGAGTAAAATCGGGCAAGCCAAGATGCCTTCCCCTACACCCTTCACATGGTCAATTGATCTTAGTGTTTCTGCTAAAAGGGTAGGTATGTAGTCGTGACCTTGGATCACTTGGAGAACAATGCCGGCCAATGCCGCATCAAAAGAGTGCTTAGTTTTGGGAAACAAGAAAGTTCCAAAGAGTGCAAGTATAAAAGCATTGGCATATTGTTGTCGAAAGAGTCTTTTTGTAGCCCGTCCTTTGTCATGGGAGAAGAGTTCAATCAAATCATTTAGAGTCAAAAGATTCCCACCATTTTTACTGAACAAACCCTTCGCATGTTTTCGTTTTATCCCTATCAGTCGATTGAGATTTTTTTCTGGGGAACTGTCCAAGCATGGGACCACCAAGCTACTTCCCCAAGTAGGGGCATCTAGGAGCTTCCAATATTCCTCTAAGGTCGGCACTAGCTCATGCCCCGCAAGGTCAAACACAATCTTTGTAGGATCCCAAAATCTGATAAGTGCTGAAAGAACTCTCCAATCGACATCAACCTCGATTAACGAATAGGAGTTTCCCACTATTCCTTTGACATACTCTTGCTCCAGGCGAGTGAGATCCTCCCACCACTTGACCATCTCGGGGCCGGGAAGCCGGTATTTGATTGTAATCGTCATCTACGAAGGGCCCGAGTCAGTTTAGATTTTATGAATCTAAGTGGTGACGGCTCTTTTGAAAACATGCAATGCAAAGGCAAGTATGTACACATGCATAAACTTATTACAACACAAATGTTTTCTACCCCCTAAGAAGAAAATACAATTATTCTCTACCCACCTATACATTACCTTCTACCCCAAATGAAAGAATAGACCTATACATTATTTTCTATATAAAAGAGAAAATAACGATATACAACTCAAACTTCCCAACCCTATACATTATTTCTAGCTTGTGAGAAAGAACAAACCTATACATCATTTACTACTTGAAAAATAATGTACAAATTGGATATCCCACCTATACAATTGTTCCTACCCTTAAAAAAAAAAAAAAAAAAAAAACTATAAACCGACATCCACACTCAAAGCAATCAAACCTTTAATGCATGGGGGTTGTGGTCTAAGGGTAGGTTCTAGAGGCCCCCGATCCGCAGTGTCCTCTGTTCCCCCTTTCAAGGGTACTTCGGACTTTCAGATCGAGCGGAGGTGTTTCAGAGCCGTTTCCGGTGGGAAAGCCCACGACAGGCGTACTCCTACTAGCCCCCTCCTAGGGAATTTCCTACGATCCGGGTTCGATCGTTTATTCAAGGTATGTGGTGCTAAAATAAAGTGCGCAAGCAAGCAAACAACCGGGGATTATGGGCGCGGATCCTCAAAATGTCCCCAGTGGAGTCGCCAAGCTGTCGGAACGTCGAAAATTCCGACTTGGGAAAAGATTCGATTTAGGCACGCACGAGGCCTAGCTTGGGACTTTAATCGAGGTTGAATTGGAGTCGCCACTAATCATTTAAGGAACTAGTCCTAAGGTCGATCAGAAACCTATTATTCTCCTAAGTGATCATGATACTAACCACCTAAGTATTTATCGGTCTTGAAACCGAGATTCGAGTTCGGGGATCCTGTTACGTATCTCGAAGCTCGCGAGCCGAGATACGCCCAAAATTGGTACCCGTCCCTAAGTCTAGGTCATTTGTTTACTTGCACATTTTACTTTGTCCAATTGTTACCCTGATCGAAGTTCGAATCGATGGTCCGAAATGTGAATCGACGATCCGCGCCGCGTTCCTAGCATGCCACTATCGTCCTAATCTAAGTGCAGAAAATAAAGGATTCCACTATTGAGATTACATACATTCACCATCATCTCTCTCTCCCTCTCTCTCTCTTACTATCTTACATTGGTGCACTCGAATACATGTGTCTCTCTCATCCCACATACAAATAATATACATCGATCATACCAATCAACTCCATCAAACAAATCAACTACTATTAAATTATTTCACCTCGGAATAATCCTAAAAAAACTTAAAATTGCTAAGTTGATAAAAAAAATAAAAATAAAAATTAGGGAACAACGTGGAAGTCGAGTTAAACCGCTCAGGGACTCGAGTAAAAATTTCAGAAAATTTTGGTCCAGTTTTGGCGGACTTGAAAATGCTTCAGGGACTGTTATGAAATGTTTCAGGAAGTTCTGGGCCTTGTAAAAATTTTCTGGACTGATTTAAAATGCAGGGCTGATCCGTAAATTCGCAGAAAGTCCAGGACTGAACTGAAAAATGTGGTAAAAGTCTTCTGGGCTGATCCGTAAAGCTCTGAAAAGTCCAAGGACCATTCCCTAGACCCTACAAAACTCAGGAGCACTCTGAACCAGACATAATTCTCAGGGGGTTGGTCTGTAATTTCGCAAAATGGGGCTGGACTGATCTGAGACAATGAAAAAAGTTCACAAATCGACTTTTTTGCAACCCATTTCATCATTGCGATTTTTCACAATTCGACTTCTAGTCGTTCCCCATCTTACGAATCAAAAAGTTGCTTCTTTTTTTTTGTTTTTTTGATTTATTCGAATGTTTACTCTTTTTTTTGTAATTTTTACATTTTCTTAAAAGACAAATTACACTATATATGCATACTTTTAGAAATCGATTGACAAGGTTTTAGAACATTTTTCCAAAGATAGTTTCAATTTCTCTACATGAAAAATGTTTTTTTTAAACCACTTTTTCTCATTTTTTCGGTTTTTTCATCCTTTTCAAAAAAATAAAACTTAAAAATAATAAAAAAAACTTTAATTTCCAAAAAATATATTCTAAATCCCGAATTAGAAATTTATACCTACGACCAAGATGATGGTGATAACGAGAGGATTGCGGAAGCTCGGTGAGGGATTCGGATCGGCGACGGCTTCGAAATCGATCACGGGCTCGGACTCGGACTCGTATTGGTGGTGGACTCAAACTCGGCTCCGGCTCGGGATCGAATCGATGGAGGGCTTGAACACGGGCTCCGGCTTGAATCGATGATGAGCACAAACTTGATGATGGGCTCCGGCTTCGATTCGGACCTACGACGGATTCAAAAAAAAATTAACTTGGAGGGAATGTGTGTTCTTTTGCTCAGCACATGAGACTAATTCAAGAGAGTGTGGATGGGTCCCCCCTTTTCAAATGAGTGTGTGGCTCTATTTATAGAGAAAGATCTCAGTTGGGTTTATTTGTGACACAAACGAAAGTTCAGTGGTTAGAAAGATAAACGAAAAGAAAACAAATAAAATAAAATGCAAATAGCCGAAAAAAAAAAAGGGTGAAAGCAACGGACAGAAGACAGCCATGAAAGGGACAGACAACAGACGGACAAATAGAGGAATGACGGGAGGACGGTGCCGTGAAGCAACATCGGCAGCAGCGGGGATCGCGGAGCCATGATCACGGACGGCTGCGGCGGCCACGAACAGCAACAGGCTGGCGGATCTGAGACGAAAGGCCGGGACCGCTGGTCCCGGTGGTGCTTCGATGGAGGAGTTCGAGACCGAAAAATCTGGGACGGGACGAGACGAGAGTTCGGCTTCAGTGGGACGGGAAGCACGAGGCCGTCACCGGAAACACGGAGGGCTGTTTGGAGGCGGCCGGACAACCCGAGAGGTCGAGGAGGAACCGGTGGATCGAGGAGAAATCGGTGAAAGAGAGCAAGCAAAAAAAACCGGTGGTCGAAGAAAGGCTCGGGAAGGCTGGGACCTCCGGTCCCGGCAATGCTCCGATCGGCGCAGAGCTTCTCCACCTGCAATGGGAGAAAGGACGTGAGGTAGGGGACAATGAACAGTGCTTGGCACTGTTCATGTGGTCCCCACCCTTTTTTGTTTTGTTTGTTTTAGTTTTAGTTAGTTTTTTTTTTAAACTCTGACGAAAGGAAAGGAAAAATTAATAAAAATAAAAATAAAAATAAAAATAGCTTATATATATACACATATACGGATAGTAAAATGGTTAGCTCGGGTAAAAATCGAGTGTCTACAATCCCAAAAGATAATGATGCCACTTCCCCTTTTCATGAAAATGGGAGTCACTCTTCAAGGAAAAATATGTCACAAGTTAGTGCATACAACATATTAGTATGATATTTATAATATGTCAAATACTTGTAATAATTTCTGCCGATATATTTATAAATGAGATAAAGACACAAGAAGTCATATATGTTTGTCGATTCTTACAAGTGAATTCTAGATGTTTCAAAGTGTTAAATCAAGTCTCATATATTGTTTGCGTTATAATATTGAGTTCTTTCCGTCACCTACCATTACTTCAAACTGATGTGACGCTGATACATGTCAGCTTGAAGTAACAGCAGGTGACAGAAAGGATTCAATGTTATACCGCGAATAACATATAAAACTTGATTTAACATTTTAAAATATTTAGGACTCACTTGTAAGAATCGACATAAGACTCTTGGTATCATTATCTCCTTTATAAATATTAACTAACTTGTAATATACATTACCTAATATGTTCATTACATGTAACACCCTTTCCTTTTTCAAGGGTTTCACTTTTCTCCTTTTCTTTCTCTAATCTTTTTCCAATGGTGTTAGGTAGATGCAGCATTAGAAGCTTCCATGGAAGATATTTTCTCCTTCTTTCCCCTGTTCTTCTTCACTCACAAAAGTTATTTGATTAACAAAAGGTTATTAGTGTATAATTTTTGGTGTACAGAGAGGAAACACATGCGTCTAAAGAAGTAAAAGGAAAAGGGGATAAAATGAGCATGAAAAGTCACACGAATGAGATCGAACACAAGATCTCTAGATCATATAATAAGTACGGTACCAACTGGATTAAGTTCTCTTTCTCATTAGTAGTGTAGAGTTGACATGCCGAGTAGGGAAGGTTCATACTGTTAGAATTGTTCATCATTCCTCTCCATTATTTGATAAGAGTGAAAAATGAGTTAGGTTCAATTCTATCCGGCAAAGAGATACGAGAAATATCATTAATTATCATACAAATTATTGCAATAGTTTTTTTTTTTCTTGGTTGAATATTTAATATCTAGAATAGGGATCAACTCAAACGCATCACATGTTTAAGCCATGTGGTAGGCCCTCGCTTTCAGATCCACAACTTGTAACAAATTAATCAAGATGACCCCTTGAATCTGATTGACTGATGATGCATATCAACGAAATGAATTGATTTATCTAGACTTTAGTTGATTGGCTACAGGACGGATCGAGAAATTGTGTTCAGGGTGAAACTCTGTTGAGAACTAATATGACGAATTCATGGAATAGAATACAATAATTTAATAAAAAAATAGATAAAATAAAGTAAAATATGTACAATATTTTTTTAATCATTTTTACTGAGTTTATGAGGCGATTGTCCTTAGTGTCTCCTAAATTCATCCTTGATTCGTTGCTGATGAAATGGTAAAGTTTGAAATTATTTCACATCCGTTCACAATCATGCCCCGGACCCGACCAATTCCGCTGTCATTCGGGTTGGTTAGGAAGGAGGGTGGCGGTGGTTAGGGCCAGCAGCCGCAGTCCTACCTACGCTGGCCCCATGCACGGCCGGCCGGTGGCGGCACCGTAGGCTCTCCTCATTTATTATTTCCCTTTCTTTTTCTTTTTGGTATGTAATTGTAGACCCGCCAGTCCTCGCTTCTTTCTGCTATTCCTTATCCATCGGCCAACTTCCTCCACCAGATTGACGTTAATGGTAAATCAATTCATTAGCTCGCTTCAGGTGATTAAGCGTCGAAGGAATTGAAGGAACCGAACGCGAGGTTGAAGATGACACGTTGTTGTATCAAACTCATTTTCTTCGAATCGAACACAGTCATTTGGCAAAAGGAAATCGAGATGAAAGAAGAGTGGAGCAAAGTCCAACGTGCATGTCTTTTCCACCTCTCTCCTCCTAATTTCTAGCCAATTATTTACGTCAATCGAACGATAATTATTTAACATGTCGTTAAGAATATTTTGTTATCTCTTTTTTTTTTCCATCAATTTTTCTGAGACATGACAGACACTTTTGGCTACGTACCAAACACCCATGAGGTTTGGTTCACCTAAAAGAATTCGTATTTTATCCTATTGTAATGTGTATAAACGCATACTATTACGGGATCATATTGCACCCATAGCAAGAAACGATGTATACTCTGTACGTTATAATTAGGTAACTAGGATTTATCTGTACTGATTTCTTAATTTTCGGTTTCCTTACCTCATAGTTTCCTCATTTCGAGATTCACTACCACAGTGGATCAGTCGAACACTGTGTATACATTGGGTAATAACAACATTCGAGCATTTTAAGATTTTTTTCCATAAAACCCTGAAAATAAAAAAAAACCTTAGAAATAACTGAATGTTACTGGTTTGTAACATCGCATCAGTACCGTCAGTGATATATCTGTTACATACAAGACTTTCTCCGAATATTTTCGAGATTCTCAACCCAGGTGGATTTTACTCTTCCCTTCTTGTAAGGGTATCATCTGCTCCACCCGACACCGTACACCCTCATGTTCGGGCTTTGGCAATGTGGCTCGACCCATTAGATGGTCGGGCTCGACAGTGCCGTCTGGGCCGGCTTTGAGGCTTCCTTCCCTTCCCTGTTCCCATTGCTCCATCGTCCCCAGTTTCGAGGATTGGTCAAATCTATGCATATATACTTCCTTTCCCAGCTACAGATGAGGTTCAAACATGAGATACATTAGGAATCGAACACATACAAACACACGCACAGATATATATATATATATATATATATAAAACAATTACACCCGGTCATCAATAATCGAAGCAAAACTTTTACAGTGCCAAGAATATTTTTGCGTACATCGAGAAAACCCGTGCCAAATTCGGTACAATGGGCTCAGTTCATACAAGAATTTCTTCGAGTTTTAGTGGCGGGGAGTGGCTGGCTCCCTTCTAAAAGTGGAAATAAGGATGAGAAGTTAATCGGTGTCCCGGCCGTGGCCCTCCATAATCAACAGTTCAGTGACAGTGACGCTCACCGAGTATTATCATGTGGTAGTACTAACGTAATGACATCGATTAATAAAATTTTTATATTTCAAGAGGATTTTTTATATTTGGAATTTTATAAAAAAAAAAAATCTTAATTCTATTTGTCTATATCATGTACTATAGTACTGGCAATATACTTTCGCCGCTAAAAGTGGTCACCGTACATCCACGTCCACTCCCGACATTGTAATGGACAAAACGTGGTGGATAGCTCCCAATAGGGCATTCAAATATCCATTGACGAAGAGAAACTTACAAGGATGATACATAGATCTAAAAAATGGTTTGAACGATGGGAGGATTAAAGGGGGCACGAGAGTGCCACTGATGAGTTCAGAACCTCTTGTTCGATCTCGAGCTGATGATGCTGCTGTTAAATTAAACCTTTCTCTTCTGTAAGTTAGTTCTTTTTCTGTCACAAATGAAGTTCACGATCTAAAAGGAATGGAATGGAGGCGAATTAAACCAAATCTCTCGATTCGGTTCTAGGCGGGGTCACTGTGAGCCTAATACAAGGAAAGGAAACAGAGCCAGACAAGGTGCACATAATTCTCACAATGAGAATCGAACTCAAAACTTATAAATCATGAATCAGAGTCTTGTACCACGGTACTGAGATTACATCTTCGATCGGTGCGTTTTTAACAATACTAGCTTTGCAGCGGAGTCACGTGTCAAACATCCTACTAAATCAAATCAGAGTCAAGTGCTTCCGATTGATCTAATTCATCTCCACACGTTCAATTCGGATCCACGATGATTAGAGAAAGAAAAAGCAAACAGTTAGTGGCGCACGTTTTAGGCGCGCGGGGTTATCCGTCCTTTTGAGCTAACTTTGACGTGCGCGTGGACTCCATGGGTGGTCAACGACGAGGTCAAGGTCAAACGTTGTCTCCGAGAGACTTCGACCGGTGGATTCCCAACTAAACGTGTTGTTATAGGGCTTATCCTGTCCCTCTTCGCTCATCATCTTATCTTTAAACTTTCTTTTTAACTTGAAAAAATTTGGCTCAGTGTAGCGACAAATTAATACTCTCGATCCGATATCGAGAGCTGCTTGTTCGATTCTCGTCATCAAGACTCTTGGTACTGTTTTGTTGTCCTCTTCTTCTTATCATATTTTGAACCCATGAACATAATGATCGAGTAAAAACTATTTCTCATTCGATTTCACTCCGTTCTTTTCCGTCAGTACGTACGAACACGCTCCGGGTCTTCGTTTTCTGCTACGAACCTCAAGGTTGAGAAAGTATTCTTGCTTTAAGTTGTTGAGTAACATCGTTCTTGGAAAATAAACTTAAAATTTTAAAGCATGGGAACTTTGTGAGCAAAGAGGAAGAGAAGAGGTTGTGCAGAGCTGTCGATGGGCGGAGTCTCTGTCAGCAAGCATCCACATTTTGTTGGATTAATCCTTTTCCTAACCCTTCTGTCTCTTTCTAGGATGCATGGCAAGCGTTGTCCTTCTGGGCCAATACCAAAATATAAGAATTGAGTGCGAGAGTAGCAGAAATAGTCAATAAGTGTGATACCGTGGACTCATAATTTAAAAGTATTAACTATTGGTACACAACCGATGTGGGATCGGGACATCACAAACATCCCCTTAAAAGTCTAATGTCTTCGCCGAACTCTCGGGGCGGGTCTAGATTATTGCCACAATTCCTACTCGTGATTAGTCTAATATACCACTCACAATCCCCTATAGTTGTGAGCCAAAGTCGGTCTTGATATCATATCGAGACATCACTCAAAAGTGCTAGCTATTAGTGCTCTTGGGGTTATTAGACTTTATATACACACACACACACTTAAGAAAGATCTTCTTATTGCATAACCAATGTGAGATTGAAGTGTCACAAGAAGTAAAGGGAAAGGACGGATATAAGAATTACGTGGTAAAGCTCCTTTTTTTTAAGGAAAATGCATACTTCATAGAGCAAATAATCCACTTCAATAGATGATATTATAGTTTAATAGAGATTTTCAATCCTCTTTCAAATCGTTTACAACCCTTCTGCAAGGAAAAAGTTCTAAACCTGACTTATCAAGTTTTCACACCACCGCCTTTATCGAAAGTTTACAAAAAAAACCATACCCCCATGTCACCCCTTTTCTGTACAATACTTTGCTCACCTTATACAGACATATTACAATAGAAAAGATATAAGATATTCTTGGATTTATACTTATCTGATCAGGCATTCAGCTGGGATTCTATCTTGATACAAGACAGTCCCAACAGCAAGATGATGTTATCCACTGTATTCTACCTATAGACAGCTCCTATACAATGCCTTAATGGTAAAATCTTGGATACTCTATGAAGCTAAAGATGATGTTTGAGATTAACTCTTCTTTTTTTTTTGGTGTGCACACTGGTATTCAGAAACTCATTGGACTACTGATTAATCCAGTTCGAGCCGGGTCGGCCCATTTAAGAGGTAAAGCTCTCCCATCATGAGCTTTCTCCATCCACAAAGACTCGAACCCGAGACCTTTACTTAAGGGGAACATGTGCCTTACCACTTGAACCAACTCATGTTGGTGTTTGAGATTAACTTGGCCGAAGAGCGAGTGCAGTTTTTGAAAATATTATGCAAAATGGGGGCTGACAATGTCATTTTCTTGCCCAAAGTAATATAATACTTTACTTTAATTATTATTAACATAAATTTACTGGGAAAAAAGGACATGCGGTGTATTTCGAATGATGTCCAGCATACTCAAGAGACGGGGCAGCGTGTTTCACGAGCACCACCTTCATCACCACTTGCTTCACACCTAAATGGAAACTGTAATCGTATAAGGAGTTTGATTCAATGATATCACCCTTGATCTAGTGTTAAGAGCTATCGGTTTGACTCTCATATATGTTAGTTGAGATAGTTCGGTATCTGTTTTCCTTGTATAAGATTTTGAATTCAAATATTATAAATACAGAAATTTGTAACCGAGAGAATTTTAATGTTGATAAATCATTGCCTTGAACTATTGCACTAAGCTGCTAATGAAAGCCATCACCTTCTTCTCTTCTTCCCTTTATAAATCCCATCTAGCCCCCGTATCTTTTCCAAACAGAACCTATTCCTCATATCCGAAGTTAAAGGGTTTCCTTTTTGTGTAAAGAGAGAAAACACAGATCATTGCCTTGATCTCCTAGACAGACAATATGTTGCCGAGAAGTCGAACTCTTCCTTCGAGAATCCACAATGGAGTCGTAAGAACCCGTGATCACCCCCAGCTCGTGTTAGCTTGCATTTCTACATATATTTACTTGAAAACTCGCCTGCTCGAGCCCGCGAGCTAGTCCAGTTGTAGCTGTTTCTGCATGGATTTTCCTTTAAACTTGGCCCTATTATCGATAAATCTCGAATCTAGTACTTATTGTCGATATCGACCGACCATGCATGAACTTATGAGTCTTCTTCTTTACTCTTATGTGACTGCAGTTGGAAGAGAGGCATGATGTGAGGCATTACTTTCAAGTGGAAGTGCAACCTAAACCGAGCACAGACACCGAAGCTATCAACCCTCAGTCGAGTTATTCCAAGTGTTTCGATGATGATGGTCGTCTGAAGAGAACCGGTACGTACGCTGTCATATATCCATCTTTATATGTACAATAATACTACTGAAGTATCACATATTCGGGGAGATGAGTGAAAACCGAGCCGTGGCTATGGTGAATTGCAGGAACATTTTGGACCGCGACGTCGCATATCATAACTGCTGTTATCGGGTCGGGAGTGCTGTCGCTGGCATGGGCGATCGCTCAGCTCGGCTGGGTTGCCGGGCCTGCTGTCATGTTGCTGTTCGCCTTTGTCAACCTCTACACTTCGAATCTCCTGTCTCAGTGTTACCGGTCCGGGGACCCGGTCTCGGGCCAGAGGAACTACACTTACATGGATGCTGTGAAGGCTAACTTAGGTAGCGAAACCGACTTCTTTGCCCTGGGTTGATGCTTCTTTGCTCATGCCTCAGCAAAAAGATCATTCACTCATTGTGATCATTATGGAATTACAGGTGGAAAGAAAGTCATGATGTGCGGGTTGATCCAATACATCAATCTCTTTGGGGTTGCCATCGGCTACACGATCGCTGCATCCGTCAGCATGATGTACGTTCATAATTATCAAATTGATCGGATGAACCCAAACTCGATCTAGCAGGCCTATGATCATTTCCCTGCATGAAATGATAATACCATGGTTCAACTGAGCTTTTCTTTGCCTTCTTCTTCTCCTTCTCCTTTGTTTCACGGGATTTCAGGGCAATAAAGAGATCAAACTGTTTCCATAAGAGTGGAGGAAAAGATCCTTGCCACATGTCCAGCAACGGGTACATGATCACTTTTGGCATAGCAGAGATTCTGCTGTCTCAGATCCCAGACTTTGATCAGGTGTGGTGGCTCTCCATCGTGGCGGCTATCATGTCCTTCACTTACTCGACCGCTGGCCTCGGCCTCGGTATCGGTAAAGTAGCCGGTAAGCAAAGCAATCCGTGCACATGTGTGTGACAAGATCATGCTGTTTCGTCTGGCTTTCGAAGGGATTGAGGGAATGATAATGTTGTTTTATATATGTCAGGTAATGGGAAGTTCAAAGGGAGCCTCACAGGTATAAGCATAGGAACCCTGGTTCCACATTCAGGGACTGTTACTGAGACCCAAAAGCTGTGGAGGAGCCTCCAGGCTCTGGGAGCCATTGCTTTTGCCTACTCCTACTCCATCATCCTCATCGAAATTCAGGCACATTTCACCACCTTATGCATACGAAATATCTCGATCCTGTAGGTGGTGTGAAACCTCCACATAGATTGACAAAGTCTTATACATAATGGGTATGCCACGTGGCGTGTGTTACGAACCAATGAGTGTTTGACATGTCAGTAAAAAAATGGTTATTACTCTTTAGGTGGAAGACTTTCTGCCACAGATCGGGCTTTTCGCCAGATTACTGTTTTCCATCTGGCTAAAAAGGACATTCTTGTTGATGTTTCTGCAGGACACCATAAGATCTCCACCGGCAGAGCACAAAACCATGAAGAAGGCCACCTTGTTTAGTATAGTAGTGACCACGGTCTTCTACTTGCTCTGCGGTTGCATGGGCTATGCTGCCTTTGGAGACTTAGCCCCGGGGAATCTCTTGACTGGGTTCGGGTTCTATAACCCATACTGGCTCCTCGACATCGCCAACGTCGCGATTGTGATCCACCTGATCGGGGCTTATCAGGTAACCTTATACGACATTACCATGATCAAGTCACTGATGTGCTGATCTTGTTATGTATCTGAATTCTCGATTCTGTAACCGGTTCCAGGTCTACAGCCAGCCCTTGTTCGCGTTTGTGGAGAAGTGGAGCGCCAAGAAATGGTCTAAGAGCGACTTCGTGACGGCGGAGTACGACATCCCGATTCCCTACGTAGGTGTCTACCAGCTGAACTTCTTCCGACTCGTCTGGCGGACGATCTTCGTCCTGATCACAACGATCATCGCAATGCTCATGCCGTTCTTCAACGACGTGGTGGGGATCCTTGGAGCATTCGGGTTCTGGCCCCTGACAGTCTACTTCCCGGTTGAGATGTACATCGCCTCGACGAGGATTCCCAGGTGGTCGACCAGGTGGGTCGGGCTCCAGATTCTGAGCATGACTTGCCTGGTCGTATCCGCCGTAGCGGCGGTTGGGTCTTTTGCAGGTGTTGCTCTGGATCTCAAGACTTACAAGCCTTTCAAGACCAGCTACTGAGAGCGATTTTACTGTTTCATATATAGCGAAAGGCGAAGAATTTGTTCGACATCGTAATACAATAATGGACTCCCTAATAAGATCTGCAATAATTGTACGATATATAGTATCTGCAAGGACATGTTTGTTGAGATGCAACAAGGACAAACTGGAGTGAACTGGTCATCCTGTTTCTGAAGAATCTGAACGGTTTCTTCCTTCAAACCAAACATGACATGATCATTATTGGATTCAGTCGGTCGAAAGCTGAGCAGAAGATTTCCAAGTTGCGCCGTTCGGTTAATCCTTCCGAGAGAAGTTTAAGTGTGTTTCACATGAAGCTCTTAGGTAATTCTCCAATAATTGCCTGTTTTCCAAGTTGCAGCAAACCAGAAAACAAAGAAATAGTAAGGAAACAAAAAGAAAAAGGAAAACTGGAAAACAAGGTCCCTGCGATCATAATTAATTCATGATGGTGCTCAGCAAAAGCCAGACAAAAGGAGAAAACAGTGAGAAAACACGGGGGCTCAGAAGACTCTGCTTGAGCATCAGCTTTTGCAAGCGTCCTGCTTGTTCCATATACCTGCAATCGAATGAAAACCGAAATCCCACATCATCCCTATTTTGGACCTATCTAAAAGCTTGAAATCTTTCGTCTAGAATGTCATCAACAGATGAAACTGTTTGTCGAATGCCATAACTCACCAACCAGCAACCGGCTCTTCCATTGGCAGATGAAAACACATCTCCGATGTCGATCTTCTACCGCTTGAAAAGGATTAGGTGACGGGTTATGGTCATGTCTATCCCTTCTACTCCACGGAAATGGAATATCTCTTCGGATTCCCATGACGATTGAGGCCACTAGGAACAGTACGGAAAAAAACGATAGGTCCCAGGAGGCAACTATGTCGTTATTGCAAGGTGACGACCTCATAGAAGACAGGACAGCAACATCCACAGAGTGTTCTACCACAGGTGCACTACTGTGTGCTGTTTCTTGTCATTGGCACGACAGGAGTTTAAGTGCGGTTCGATCAGCTCTGAGTGATGAGACGTTCTTCCTATCCACTTCCACAGCACCACAGAAGTTGCCTGCACATAAGAATTCGTGATCAAATTACTAAGAAATCCCGAGATAGTCCCCGTCCAGAAAACAACGCCATGGATTTACAGTAATTAAGAACATCCAGTCCATTTGATTATACTGCTGAGCATAAGTCGAGCTTTTCTCTTTCGTTGCTTGATAACCCTGAGTTTCCTGGTGATGTACGAACCAAAACCGTGACAACATGTTAAATTTTTATTGTCTCATTACCAAATGTTGGGCTTGCATCTAATCCAAGAGGGTGATCGTGGACATAAGAAAATACATACGATCGTATTTCTTACGTATGCTTATTCACCATACAGCGACATATTATCATTCCCTCCCGCAAGTTTCTAACAACATTTGTTTTAACAAGTCAGCAATTTGCAGGCTTCAGGGTTCGAGTCATCATCTTCATGAACTCGTCTATGTCGATGCATCCATCGCCGTCGGAATCCACCTCCCGGACCATTTTCCGGCAGCTCTCTAAGCTGCACTTCTCTCCCAGCCTCTTCATCACGTCACACAGCTCCTCTGCACTTATCCTTCCATCGCCTGTAACATCATGTACACCAATGATGAATTAATCTACAGACATTACGCATATATATGTATGCATGCATGTGTTATATATACAATTTGTTAATATCATTACCATCTAAGTCGTACATACGGAATGCGCCCTCTATGTCCGACGTCTTGATCCCGCCTCCGAAGTTCTGCATCTCCATGAACTCCTTGAAGTCGACAAATCCATCGCCGTCAGAGTCGACCTCCCGGAAGGCCTTGACCATCTCTGAGTCTCTGGCCTCCTTGCCGAGGAGAGTCCGTGCTGCCGACCTGTACTCCTCCATCGATATCCTTCCATCCTTGTTAGCGTCGAACTTGTTGAACACTTGCCTCATCTCTTCTGCATTCGGCTGGTAAACTCTCGGGCCGACATTGGGTACAGGGCTCGGCCTTTCCCTTCTCAGCATGCTCGGGAGTTTGCCCGGTTTCCAGGAGACCTTTCTCGAGAAACTGTACCGGAGATCAAGGCCGAGCTTCGACATGTTTGTCCTGGATGTGGCTAGCTTGAGGTTTGATTTGATGTACGTATGGATCGAGTTGTGTATGGTGAATTCACCTTGAGTCTCCCATATATATTCATTAATGAGATTCTCGTTCGTGGAAAATAATGGAGAATAAAGGGGATGAGAAAGCATCTCGAATATCACTCGCGATGAAGTTTCCCAGAAACAATGGACCAACCGGACACGCTTGGTGCAGACTCTTCGATTCTTCTTATTTTTTAGCAATGTATCGAATTTCGAATATTATAAGAGAGAAAATCCATACTTGGAAGAATTCTACTCCTTCGCGATGCCAATCTGGACTGATCCTGAATTAACCCGAGCTTATTAAGCTTCTGAATACTAGTGCGCGGAAAAGAAAAGAAAGCCAAAGCTGGGAACTTGACATTCTAGGTTCGCTCACGTAATGACTGTAACTTTAGATTGTTCAAGTAAAGACAGTGACATTAAAGAATGAAAGAATGTGTTCTTATCACCTGCTTCTTTTTCGGGTCGGGGATGTGACGCGAAGGCATTCGATTTCGATCTACACAGGGCTGAAACTCGGGGACCCTGAAGATGCGTGTTACGTGAACGACAGTATCTCGGTAGTCAGACGCAACACATATTCTCAGGGTTCGGTTTTTTGGCAGAAGATTAGGTGAAAAATGCAAGTGGGACTTTGCCATAGCCCCCACAGAACCATCTTTCGGTAGAAATATTCCTGTCATCACTTAATAAAGTGAAAGCAACTAGCCAATCCAAGTGAAAAGCTACCTGGCCTAGGAAAGGAACTGCCGTGTGCCTTCCGCGTCCTATTCCTTTTTCTCGATCGGATTTCACGAACTGTCCTCAGCCTATTTACTGAAATAATCCCTATTCAGGCATTCGCGTGGCCACATCAATGGAGAATCTCGTTGAGTTTTGAACATCTAGAGTGCAGGTACGTACATAAGAAGTGCAAATTCTCATGTAAGGCTACGCCTCGAGTCTAAAGCTAACTCTGGGGCTCAGTGGGGCGATAACTATGTTTGTTAATTAAAACAGGTGTTTTTTCTCTCAGGACATCATCTTTTATCTTTTGTCTTCTGGGTATTCAGAAATTCAATAAATCTCTTCCCGACCATGAACTTTTCTAATTTATAACATTTAAATTTAAGATTTTACCTGGAAGAAGATGCACCGAAACATCTGCTATTGCGTGGACATCATCCTTACTTTGACAATATCTGGGTCCAAGTCTTTCTTAAGGTGCCTCTTCTGGGCTGGGCTGACCTGGCCCAAGCATGGCCCACATCAACAATCCGGCCCATTTCCAGATCAGACACGGTCTGGGCTTCCTAAGTCCCTGGGTACATGGAGAAAGCCGGGTAAGTGATGAGTGTACGACGTGACAGTGTTTATATAATATTATAAACTAATAAGATTCGGTCAATTCTAGGGTTATTTTTTTAAGATTTTATAAAAAATAAATTTAAAATGGCTTAATTTTTCTTATTTATGACACCACACAAGTACTGTCACGAGTTATATTTGTTATACAGAAGACTCTACCCGTCATGAGGGTTCAAATTTCCAATTATAAAGGAGGCTCATTACTTATAAGTAAATAGAAGGAAAAGTATAATTAAAGAGTTACATAAAGTTCCATTAAATAATTTGAATTTAAGTTATGGGAATCCATTGAATCTCTTTCTCTATTAAAATTTAAAAGTTGAAAATAGGAAACTAAAGCAAATAAATATATACAGAGATTTTCTCTTGGCGGCTGCATATAAATGTATAAATATAAATATATTTGATTTCATATCAATCGGATCAGAAGTAAATATATTCGTAGATATTAGTTGCTTGATTTGCAAGGTTCCCTTTCTCGCTATATAAGGATTTCTCCAGGTATCTCTGCTTCTTACTTTGATTGTTCTCCTCATCCCTCCTCGATGGAGAAGACTGGCAGCAGCTCGAAGCGGCCGTACTGCGAGGTCTCTCTGCAGCCCGGCAACCCTAAGCGAAGAAGGCATGTGGACATCGAGTTAAACGGGGATCCTGTTGCCGATGAAGGTTGCCCTGTTCAGTTTCCTGATGTGGTTCTTGATGGGACCATGTCGCTCGCTCACCCTGAGGTTGTATGTGTCTCCGATGATGACGACAACGACGACGACCCAGGAAGTCATGAGAGATTTTCTCCGGAGCCCATCGAACGGGGTTGTTGCAGGGATTACATTTTCGTGACAGCAGGACCGTCGAAATCGGACTCCCACACCGCATCTCTGGTAGATAAAGAACCTGCATTGTTTCTGGAATACGGTTTCTTGGGACATAAGGAACCGCTGCTCGGAGTTCTTTCCGATGATGCATGGGACAGTGAGTTTCTGGGTCAAGAGGTCAGCCCAGAAACCGAGGACAAGGCTGCTGAGAATCTTCTGCTGGGAGATCCCGTCCAGGACCAGAATGTCGTCTGCATCAGCGATGACGAGGACGGAGAGGACTGTGGTGGTGCAGCCCCCGAAACAGAAAGATGTTCTCGCAGCAGTAACCCGCTCTACCAGGCCCAGGTGGTCCGGACTTTTCCACCAGGGTGCGGGTCGCGCGCACCGAGGATGCCAGAGATCGAGCCATGGGGGATTGACTTGCAAGACGATTACTTCAGCGATGACGAGGATGAGAATGTCGCTTACAACATCGATGACGAGGACAGAGAGGACACTGGTGCACCCGAGACTGAAAGATGTTCTCGCAGCACTAACACGCCCCGCCGGGCCCGGGTGGTCCGGACTTTTCCAGTGGGGTGCGGGTCACATGCACCAAGGATGCCCGACATCGAGCCACTGGAGATCGAATTGCAAGACGATGATTACTTCAGCGACGATGGCTGGGTTAACTTCAGCGACGATAGCTGTAGTGACTTCAGTGATGATGACTACAGCGAAATCAGCAGTGATGACGATGATAAAGCCAACAATTGAATGAAAAAAAAAAATTGCCTTTTGTTGGTTTCAGTCAAGCTTGGCGGCTCTCTCTGCGGCTGCCTGATGTTTTCTCTGTCGGGTCAGTCGAGGTCGTGCATTATATTCTTGTTCTGTTTCGAGGAGACCAACTCAGTTCAATATTATTGATTAATGTTTATGAATTCTGATATGAGTCTGGATGTTGTTAATCTCTATGGAATGGAAAAGCTGTTTCTTTTATCCAATCTCTTCAGATTTATGCTCCCTGAATATTTGAATATATTGTATGTAAAAGAAATATTCAACAAGTAGAATTTTGTTTTTATTCTCCAAGTCAACCGAATTACACCCTAAAAAACATGTGCAACTCCAGACAAATACGTGGTCACTGAAAACCCGCCGATGTTGTCTCTCTTCTTGCTGAGAACGAAGACAGAGAGTCTGTATCTTGGTTGTTTTCCTTCCTTCAATTGCTCATGTGAGTGAATTGTAGGCTTCCGTCTGTGGTCTATATCTGCTTAGTCAGAGTCCTTGACCTTCATTGAATCTTTCCAAGATTCTATGTCCTTTAAGAGGAACCCGGTCCACCTCAACCCAGTCAAAACCCTTTACTCGTTTAGATCCTTAAACCCATATGAGTCCTCGAAAATCTTGAGCGACCACTTCAAGTCCGGCAATATTGCCGATGCACAGAACTTGTTCGATGAAATGCCTGAGAAAGGTCTAGTTTCTTGGTCAATCATGATCCACGGATATGCCAGGAGCGGCCGCCACACAAAGTCGGTGCAATTCTTCTCTGACATGCGGAGGTCAGGCCTGGTCCCGAATACCTTCACCATGGTCGGAGTCCTAGTGAGTGCAGCCGGTTCGGGTAACTTGTTGTTCGCTAAATGTGTCCATGGGCTGGTAGTTAAGTACGGGCATGAGCAAGATCCTATCGTGGCCACCGCGTTGTTGGATTCATATGCAAGATGTGGCAGTGTATTTGACTCTCTCAGAGTGTTTGATGGGATGGAGAGCCCGAATTTGATATCGTACAACGCGGTCATTGCTGGGCTAGTGCGCAATGATCTTCTTGAAGATGCTGTTCTGTCTCTAAATCGCTTCAGGAAGAACAGTTTGGTACTGGGTCCAGTGACAATGCTGTCTGTTATAAAGGCATGTGTGGGTTTGGGATATCACCGACTTTGCCAGTCGGCTCATGGGCTCATTGAGAAGAGCGGTCTTTGCCATAATTTATCAGTGCAAAATTCGGTTCTTGGCATGTACTCGAGCCTACTGGACATGAACTCTGCGACCAAAATATTTTCTTCGATGCGACGCAGCGATACTGTCAGCTGGTCTATCATGATGAGCCTGCTTGTCCACCTCGAGCATGCCTCCGACGCTCTCAATCTCTTTAACGAGATGATGGACAATAAGGTCGCTTCCGATGCCCTCATCATAATCAATGTAATTTCATCCTGTGGAATTTTAGGAGATTTGATCAGAGGAAGACAAGTTCATGCTCATACTACTGTTAAAGGATATGCAATAGAGGTCCCTGTCCTAAACTCTCTCATTGCCATGTACTCCAAGTGTGGTGACTTGGACTCTTCTGGAGCTGTGTTTGATCAATTGGAAGAGAAAACCTCAGTTTCTTGGGCGGCAATGATTTCAGGTTATGAACAAGAATGTCCAAGTGAGGCCTTGAACCTCTTTAAGAATGCAAGACATGAAAAGAACTTCATCCTTGATTCGGTTTCTCTGCTCGGTGTCCTTGGTGCTTCCTCAGGGATGGCATCGGTTGAGCTCTGCAGGCAGCTCCACTCTCTTGCATTAAGAACTGGCCTTTCTAGATTTAGATCGGTTCAGAACAGTTTGATATCGGCATACTCGAAGAGTGGAAGTATGGAACTTGCTCTTGTTGTGTTTAGCGAGATGGGTTCTTGTCTTCGAGATACAGTCTCTTGGAATGCTGTTTTGAATGGATATGCGCTGAATGGTTGTGGAGAGAATGCTGTCTCCCTTTACAACGAGATGAGGAGGGTTGGGATAGTTCCCGATGGCACAACTTATACAACTGTTCTGAGCGCTTGCAGCCATGCTGGATTGGTGGGTGAAGGTCTAGCAATATTCGACCAGATGGTGGAAGAGGGCAGAGTCGAACTCTGTGAGGAGCATCGAGGTTGTCTCGTCGACTTGCTCGCCCGAGCAGGAAGCTTGAGGGATGCAGTCCGGATCGCTACCAAATTCTTGGACAGCGCCAGTTCGAGTGTCTGGAGAGCATTGTTAAGTGGGTGCAGTCTTCACCAGAATGTCGAGCTCGGGGAACTTGCAGCAAGACGATTGTCTGAGACAGAAGATGAGAAACCAGATCGCACTGTGATATTATCAAATTTTTATGCATCGTTGGGAAGGTTCCAGGATGCAGAAGTTGTTAGATCGACTTTGGGAAAGAAAGGGCCGATTAAAAGTCCTGCAATCAGCTCGATCAAAGGAATGCACTATGGTTATGGTTGATGGAACGTTCGGTCATTTTCACTGCAAGATTCTTGTGCCAGAACCAACTGAAGCACAAATCATGTTCGGCAACAGAATTATGTGGGGCTATAGTTCAAGAGTTCGATATCAAATATCAATGGAATTTCGTAGTTGAAGAGCACCAATAGTGCTGCTCAGTCCTCATACAATGGTGCATCATTCAATCGAAAAGGGAGGAACTTTCTTCGTTTTGCTCGGACTTTCTCCACAGATCAGATCTTCAAATTGTTCCCATTAGTTTGCCATAAAAAAAATGAGGGTATCTGATAATTTGGCATCTAATTGGGAGCTTTTGTGGCTGCAAATGTCGTGCTCTCGAAGTATCTTCAGCTGAAGGAGATCTTGCAGGTTCCCTCTTTCTGCAGCTTTCTACGCTCGTCCTGGTATCCCCCCGCTCTAGTCATCAGCATTGCTGCCATGTTTTGGGCTCATTCGGACCAGAGATTGGGACAGGCTACACATCATGCAGGGGAGACTTAAGTTGGCATGAGATCTCGAGGTTCCGGGTTCTCTCTGATGAGTTGAGCATACTGTCCTGGTGGAACCTAATAATCTAGATTCGAGCTTTCAAATGTGTGCTTATGCTATGTAGTCAAGTCAACTGAGTCATGAGATCTCTCTATCGTGCTAGAAGAGCCCAATTGCCATGCTTGAAGGGATTCCTTGCTCAATAGGAAAGCCTTCCTCCTTTCCTCAAGAAAAAAACAACTTGTCTTCTAAAGAATCTAAAGCCGATAAGCCGGACTTAGATGAGACCGCTGGAAAAGAGCCCTCAATCCCTTCTGGGCTTATGTCAGGTAATCAAGATCAACGCGCTCAAAAATTCTATTATTGTCAGTAGACTTACGAGAGATTGAACATGTCTTCACTTAAAAAGTCCAAACCGTTGAGTTATGGTTCTTAATTTTCTTACGGACTTGGGATTGTTCTTTGATCTACTCAATGTGCGATTTATCAGTTGATAGATTTTTACTTCTTAATAAACCGATGCAACCTGAGACTTGAATTAGTCGGAACTCAGTATCTTTATACCCTTAAAGCAACTTGGATTTGATATGTAAATGTCAGATACGATCCCCACCGCCCCAAGCATCTTTTTTCCACTTTCTGGAAATCAACGTTGGCTTCCACTTTCTTTTGCATCCTAGCAGGTGAGATGTGATTTGTATCAGATCCCAAAATCTCTTCCTAAATCCTCTGGACGATCTGCGTGTTAGGCTCATATCCTACCTGCCTAAACTTGCAGGCGATATCATTGGGTTGCTTACATTCTTAAATTCCACTTTACATTTTCTCGATTTGGATTCGGTCCGCCACTAAACAAAAGGAATCGGATTTGCTCTTGCAAGTGAAAAGTTTGGGCGTGGGGATCCTTGATGTCATGGATGATCACATGAAATACATTCTCAATATCTGAACGTAAATTTATTTTATTTTTAAGCGTATAACTGTATAGATATCTGTGAATATGCATAAATCGGCTGTCTGATTTTTCAGATCAGGAAAATTCACCTAAAGGGACGAAATTCAATGGAATGAGTTTAAAAGAGCGAAATTAGATAATTTAATTAAAAAAAGGATAAAATCAGATGAAGTTTCTCGAGTTCGACTCCTAAATCCAGTGTTGACGCTCCTTAAACCTACCAGTATCCTCTGTAGTGCTTAGTCTTTTTACTTAGGAAGGTAATTTATAACCGAGCATGAAACAGAGACAGTGGTCGTTTGATCGAGTCACTCATCCAATTCGCTGAGAAGGACTCTAGAAGGAAGGTCGGGAGATGTTAAAAAGGACCGTAGTGGGTTACAAAAACATGTCCCCCGGGCTACACTGTGCTCAGTCACCATAAAGATAAAGATGGACACTTCTATGCATGGTGGTAGTACCATATAAATAGTGGAAGGTGCCAAGGCAGGGTCCTATGCATTATTGCCTCTTGTTTGTGTCTTGTCCTGTGTTTTCAATATGTTAATATTAATATGGGAACCAATAAAGACACTGGGAGTTTCGTATATTTGTCGATTCGTGCAAGTGAGTTCTAAGTGTTTCAATGTGTTATATCAAGTCCTATACGTTGTTTGCATCACAATATCGAGTCATTTCCGTCACATACCGTTACTTTACTTGGTGCTGGCGTGGCACTGATGAACGTTAGTTTAAAGTTACGGTAAGTGGTGAAAATGGCTCCATTTTGTAACGCGAACAATACATAAGACTTGATTTAATACTTTTAAAATATTTAGGACTTACTTGTAAGAATCGATAAATATATAGGACTCCCATGTCACTACCTCCTTATTATTATTATTTTTTTATTTTTTTAAAAAAATTTATATGGCTGTTATTGATGTAGACAACCAATGGCTAGGATGTCCTTCTATATCAAGTGCATAAATTTACCCCAAAAAAAAACAATAAACTAAGAGAGGATTAAAGAGATTGAGTTTTTTTTTTTTTATTTAGCCTATGTTTGAATGAGGATGAATAGGGGGTGAATGGAAGGGAAGGAGAGTGGAGGTAAAATTTTTCCTTGTTTGGCCAAATAATTTTAATGGAAGGAAAATGGAATGAATGAGAACTTTTCACTCTGATTCATCTCCAAAACTCAATTTCTTTTTACCCATAATTTGGGATTGAATGGGGTAAAACAATTTATTTAAAATAAAATTACCTAGTTACCCGTGCAAAATCAATAAAAAATTATATATTTTTTTAACGTGAACTTCTGAGAGTGTAAGTGTTGTTGATCATCACTTGAAAATGAGTCAAACAACCAGAGGTTTTACAATACTCGAAAATTTACAAAAAAAAGTTATGAGCTTTTACAGTAAAACTATATTTCTGATTTTAATTGATATTATAACGATGCTATATTTGGATTATTAGTTTTCTTGGTATAATGCATGTCTTGTTTATGCGACTGTATGTTTGCTATGCGTAGGATTTAATTTTATTTATTGATACGAACTTAGACGTATAACATAAAAATAATGATATGTTTATCTATTAATAATAAATTATATACATATAAGATAAATTTTTCACATTAATTTCCCCATATAATAATACATTTAAATAATATAAATATTTCTCCTCCAATCCTCTCCTTTCACTCTCATCCAACAAACCCAACCGAGGAGATATCACAGCAATCAACTTCAAATTTTTCAAGAAAGTCATTCTTTTAAATCCCCTCTCGGCGTCGGCTACGTCGAACCCACGGTAGACAGGACAAAGAACGGTAACAGTAAGTGGTCCTTCCTCCCATTGTAAAGTGTCGTTTAAACGTAGGACAGAATCGAGGTAACGGCTAGGGAATCTTGAATTATTTTGTGTTATAAAAACTTTTTGATAAATAATTTGGTACAAGGAAGGATAGAATGATATGAAACTGAATGAATTTTACCTAATAAAAATGTAATAGTATAAGTGGAAAGTAAGTAATTTTATAATTTAATTTGAAAATATTAAAAAATATAATCGTAAAAATCAGTCAAAATCAACCTTTTTACTTTATTCCATTCTATTAATAAGAGAAAAAAATATATAACGATTCTCAAGAGAGGAATAAAGTAAAAAAAAAAAGTACGGAATAAAAAGCTAAATTACATATTTTATTCCATTGAATTTCCTCCTTTTTTGTTTTGTTTTTACGGTTAAAAAAGGAAAGCATTCTTCTATTGGCTAATTACAGAGACAGCCAGGATGGAGGCTGCCAAGGAAAACAAGATTTCCAGGAAAACAACGTAGTGACCGTGCGGTGGTTGCCCCCCATCAAGACCATCGTCCCTAAGAAGGATAGAAGAGTCAGACTGCTGTCGGGAGTGAGTTTTGCTATTTTCTCCCACTTTTATTTCTTTCTATTTATTAATTTATTAACTTGTTTTTTTTTTTTTAAAACTTGCAAACGGTCGTAACAGTCTATCACGCCAGACTGACTCAGACTAAAGAGGCACACGGAGTCCCATTGAAGTAAGGACTTTTTCGTTTCAAGTCGAGAGCGAGAGCGAGAGCGATACACTGTACTAACATCACTTTCTCGAACTTTTTGAATTGGAGAAATTAGTATATAGTTGCTGATGAAAAATAAACTCTCTGCAGAAGAAGAGGAGGGAAATGATAATGCAAATTTAAGCCAACTCTCAAGATGAGATGGATGGATCTATATATCCCAAGACATCTATGCTGTCGACAGAGAGATCACATTACACACCAGAAAAAAGGCATTACCACTAAACAGAAAGAGCCCAGCAAGCTCCTCCCAATCTCTTCCCCCTTTTCAGCCACTTCTGACTAAAAATCTGTCTCCTTCCTTCCACCTTCAGACATATATTATAGCTAATGGAACACCTTGTTTATCCACATAAAACAACTTACAAGGGGCTGACCTGGGTGACCACGATCGGGCTTCGCACGACGTGCTTCCCGTCCGACCACGACAGTGACCCGAAAGCCGACCCCATGTCGTTCAACACCAGGCTCTTGGTGTCTGCCTGTATGGTGACAGTGTAGCTCTGCTTCTTCACAGACTCTGAAAAGGCGAGCTTTGTAGGGTTCACAGTCACGGTGACCCCCTTCGGGGCGGATTCCACCTTCACCTGATACACTGCTTTTGGTTCTCCCACGTTGGTCACAGACCGGGTGAAGCTCTTGCTCTGGACCCCGGTTCTTGTGCTTGAGAACAGGGCCGCGATAGATGGGTAGTTGAGGTTCTCGGGCAGGGCCTTCCTTGCCCTGGGGCAGCTCACGGGCGATCGAGTGATCACCTGAATGATCTTGTTCGAGTAGCCGATCCCACACAAGAAGTTCACATAGTCGTTGGAGGTGATGTCATAGACGAGCCCAGGGTCCAGGGCTCGGTTGAGATTGATGTGCCCAGCACCGAAGTCATACGGGCTTGAGGCTTTCCCGGTGGATTCATCAGTCATGGGCTGAAGACTATTGTCAAGTAGATTTGCGGTTGTCATCATAGCCGATCGGATGGCTGCAGGGCTCCAATCGGGATGAGCCGACTTGAGCAGTGCAGCTGCCCCACTCACGTGAGGGCAAGCCATGGAAGTACCCGACAGGATGTTGAACTCAGTCTTCCTCTTGTCCGAGTCCAGACCGGTCGGCCCGACCGCATCGGTCCATGCAGCTAATATGTTTACCCCAGGAGCGATCAGGTCGGGCTTGAGTATCTCAGGGTTCAGACCGTTGGGGCCACGGCCTGAGAAAGAGGCCACAACCGGGGCGGGCTTGATCCCGATCTGAGTCCCTCGGAATTCAATCGTGGCCATTGGTTGAGAGGTCGATGAGATGTAGGCCTTCACAGAATCACCCTCACTAGCACCGATGGCAGCAGTCGGGATCATATGAGCATCACCTACTAAACCTTCACCGTTCGATAACCCATTTGCTAGAATCATACCAACCCCACCGGCCTTCTGCACCACCAATCCTTTGGCAACTCGGGCACTGCTCCCTCGATCACAGATCACAATCTTTCCCTTCACAAGGTTTGGGTCGAGGGAGCCCTCCATACAAAGAGAAGTTGACAAGACTCCAGATTTCCCAGGATAAACAAGCGGATACATTTTCTTGCTCAACGGCGGACCTGAGTAGAGAGACACGCCAGAGAGCTTCACTTCATTTCCGAGGATCACATCTGCAGGGAAGTTCCGGTCGATCGTCCCTGCCCCGACAGTCGTGAGCCATGGTGCGACATTTGTCACCGTCATACCATTTGGCCCATCATTCCCGGCGGATGAGGACACAAAGATTCCTCGCGAGACTGCTCCGTAAGAACCTATTGCAATTGGGTCGAGGTAATACGGGGAGGAGACCCCATCACCACCACCGATCGAGATCGAGATCACATCCACTCCATCATTGACAGCGGCATCGAACGCTGCTAGGATATCAGAGTCAAAGCAACCGGAGCTCTTCCAACAGACTTTGTATGCAGCAAGCCGTGCTTTTGGGGCGACGCCCTTCGCGATTCCCTGGGCGTAGCCTGCCATGGAAGCCCGGAACGAGTGCCGACCCGCAGCAGTCGACGCGGTGTGGGTTCCATGCCCGTCCGCATCTCTCGGGGACCTTCAGAGTGGAAAAGAAAAAGAGATTAAGAGAACTACAAAACACTCAAAAGGGTTCTGTCAGGTTCTGCAGGAAAATCTCTAATTTTCTATTCATACGTTCATCCAAACAAGAACTAGCAGACAGACAACACAAATTCAACAGCCGCCATCGTTACAGAGACTAACAACTCCCAAAATTTACTCTTGTTAGATCGAATGAGGAGTTTGGCCATGTCAAGTGAAAGAACAATCGAAAATGCAGAGAATCTATGTTGGAAAATTGGAAACCCGAGGAAAACAGTTCTCGGATGTTTTTCCTGAAAATGGAAGTAGGAAAATTCTTAATCAACTTCTGAAACCACCCAGATCTTGATATGGTAAATTCATTGTTTATCTCAAATAAAAATGAGAAATTTATACTGTAAAATGGGAACTAATCCAAATTATGCTGATTGCAGCATTACCGGAACTCGACGGTTTCATTGATGCCGCCTCCAATCCCTGGCCCACCTCCGCGACCGGCGGCCTCGTTCCCCTTCACGAAGAACCTCGCTCCGACAAGCTTCCGGTTGCAGTTATGGGGTCCGAACTTCTCCCCGGTCTCGCACACCCCCTTCCACCGCTTAGGGACGGGTCCGAGGTTGAGGTCCGAGAAGCTCCTCCTCTCCGGCCAGATCCCCGTGTCGAGCACCCCGATGATGACGTCGGAGCCGTAGTCGGAGTCCGACCAGAGGCCACGCTGGTTGCGAAGCCCCAGGAACTGCGGCGAGCGGGTGGTGTGGAGGTGGCGGCGGCGGTCCTCGAAGACGGCGAGGACGGAAGGCTGGTTGCGGAGGGAGTCGATCTGGGAAGCGCTGAGGGAGGCGGAGAAGCCGTGGAAGACGGTGTCGTAGGTGTGGAGGATCCGGGACGCCGAGTCGGGACCGGACTCGTCGGCGGCGAGGAGGGAGGCGTACCAGTGCTGGTGGGTCAGGAAGACGGAGGGCTTGGACTGTGAGTCCACGCGGACTATGTAGGTTTTCAGGGTCGAATCGGTGGACACTGAAGAAGAGAAGGAGCCGAGGAAGGAGAGAAGAACGAGGATGAGGAGGAGGAGTAGGGGTGCACGAGAGGAAGCCATGGGAGAGAGTGAGAGTGAGAAGTTGCTCTCTGGACCGACAGGAGACGAATGATATAGAGAGTGGGAATGAGAACTACTTTTTTGTTTATTTGATTATTAATTATTTGTCCTAATTAATTTTTCTTATTATTTGTTAATACTAATACGTAGTGTATCCATTTCATACAAGAGACCGGACCAGCATCGAAATTAGAACTTCTCATTTTAGATCGAAAATAATGTGCTTATAATAATTGCATTTTTTCATTATTATTACTATCAACGGTGGTGATTTAGTAATTCAAAACTCACTCGCATGTAGTTTGATGAGCTTGAAATTCCAAGTTCGACCTATATTGTAAATAAAATTGCTAGAAGAGACTTCAGAACTTAATGTTGGTAAATATAAGCTTTTTAGACTATATTCGCTCTTTGGTAGTACTACGTTGACGAGATCATTATTAGTATTAGTTGTTCAATTCGTCCGACGTGTTCTCGATTAAACATGAAAGCCTGAACTACGGGGTGTAAATGAGATAGTATGATTCGCGAACGGTTTGGACTCGGTTCGATAAAAAGCTTGAATTCAGCTCGATCTTAATGAGCTCGAGCTTTACTTGACTCATGTTCGTCAATTAAACAAGTCAAGTCAATCTTAATAATATTCGGCTCATGAAACTTGTGAGTCTAAACAAACTTTTATTTTATATAATAATAATTACTATTATTATTTAACTTTAGAAAAATTAAAAAAAAAATCAACACTATTGTCTCAAATTCTCATTGAAGTCCTAATTTGGTTCTTCTTTACTCATTCACGAGCCATGCAATTGATGCAATGATCTCGCGCCCGGGCCATATTTTCTTTCTCGGCTTGACTCGTATAGGCTCAACAACCCTTCGTTTACAGTAGTGAGCTAAGCCCAAGCCTAGAATACTCGGTTCGGCCAAGATTGAGCTCAAGCCCGAGCTTGCAAATCACTAAACGAGTCGAGCTTGAATATTATATATTACTCGATTCATTTACATTCCTAGCCTGAACACTACATAATAAAGATAATTAGGTCGCCACTAATATTATCATCGCTTTCTAATTAGAAAATATTTTTTATTATTATTATTATTTATAAAATAGAAATTTTAGTTTGATTAAATTAATAAATAATGAATCGGTGGGGACGGTGGACATAATTTTGTCGCGTAGAAGGGCGGGTGACTCATCTCAGCATCTACGAGGGTTCCACGGATGCAAATAAATTAAATTTTTTTAAGGATTCGGCATAGACTTCGGTTGATTTCTCAGATGTAGAAAGATCTCCGTGCGAAATTCGATCCTTCATTTAAAAAAAAAAAACAACGGATCTGAGAAATCAACCGAAGCTTCGCTGAAAGAGGGAAAAAAAATGGTGAAAAATTACAATTAACAAAATTAAGTTGAAATAATCGTTTTTTTTTTTTGGAAAAAAGATCAGTCCGAAAATGCTACCGACCAGATTTTGACAGTAGTTTGACCACAGAAGTGATTGGTCTCAGTCCACTAGTTTTGTTGGTTCTTCATCGATGTTCTAACAAACCGGCTGTCTCTATTTTCCAGTAATTTACCTCTACCACCACGGATGAAAATTTTATCGGTATTTCACCTTTCATGTAAAAAGGTAAGCCCCAACGACATTCAAGCGACTGTCCTATACGAGTTTACACGCCCACTCGTCGGACAACCGGAATTCGGTACACATGCGCACTCTCCTGCTCGAAAGAATCACTTTTTTTATTCCCATATGCATCGCCTGTTATTTAGGAGAAATGTTCGATTATCGCTCGTCACTTTAGAAATCTCACATCTTTTTGTATGTAATTATAAATGTCCACTTCATGACCTTTTCCTGCTCGGTGCGAGGCCCTGTTATTGATGCTACTTTCGGATCCACGAAGCATCCACACTGACCGACCTACTGAGAGGGAACAGACAGCCTGGTACTCTCGATTGTCTTTGTTAGCCTTCTATCTTACGATTCCATAGAACTTGCACAGCTGCAAGTGCCAGGGTCAAATGGCAGAGGAGAATCTATAAGATTTTGACAAATCGTTTGGTTAATCATTTTATGCATGCGTTTTAATAATTTACGCATCGATTTAATCGAACCGATCTCGGTAATTCTAAGAGTTAGCTCCAGTGAATTGGATTTCGTGTGCTCTTGGCCCGCTCATGATGGAGCGATCAAAACATGTACTTGCACGTGGCTGCCCGAGTTCCTCACTACCCCGACTTCGTATGTTTGTAGGAGGTTTTTTTTCCTTATCGTGTCACTGTAAAGAAATCCAAAAAATGATTAATGAAAATGGAAGTTTTAAAATAGAAAGCGCAAATAAAAGAGGAAAAGAAAAAGATTAGATAATTCTATCTGGTCATGTGATATAAGTGAATAATAACTTAATGATAATAAATGAGTAAATAGGTGTTTTATCACTCGCATAATTATCATAATTATTATTGGTTGGAGTAATATATCTTTTATTTTTATCACGTCTTTTGTGGAATAAATTGATATAATGTTTTTTTCCCGACAAGAAGAAGGAAAATGATGGTGAGACCGCAAGAAAACAAAAGAAAAAGAAGATCAAGCACATTCATTAAAGCGACACCTCTCGATTTCATGCCACTTTGCCTCCTTTTAATTTCTTCTCATTGGAATGCATTAAAAAAAAAATTGTTCTTATTGAATAAAATAACGTGGGTCAGAAACTTTGCTAATTTTTAGCACTTTTTTCCTTTTGTATTTATATATATATATATTAAAATTTCCACGTTTAAAAAAATCTGTAAAAGATTAATAACACAGCTCCATTTATTTGATATATAAAAAATAGAATTTACGACAATATTTTATGACGAGGGGTATCTGAGGTATGAGATCTTACTAGTCCTCACGGGACCCATGAATATTATGCAAACCCATGAGTTCGGGTGAGTGGCCTCCAGAGGTTTGGTGTCCGAGCATTGATTTGAACTCCCAACCTCAATGAGTGCCGCTAAGTCAGGCTAGCGCCTCACCACTCGAGCTGGTTTTATTTACTATAATATATTAATTAGAACTTTATAATATAATTGATAAAATTTTGACGTGGTAAAATTTTTCTATTTACAAATAAAATTAAATTTATTTTATTTATAAATGCTAAAATTTACTGTTAACTCTATATTGAACGTAGCACAATAATATCCTATTTCTATTTACAGCCCAAATAATTTCAAATATGAAAATACTTGGAACCAAACATTCCCTGACGCAGGGTTTACTATTTCATTCAGATGCGACATTGTAAAATCGAAAATAGTTAAAAATTGGGCTAGGAGGGGCATTAAGGTCTTATCCTCTTATTTGTCGATGCATAATTAACGCACTGAGACACGGTTTTCCAAGAACTGATACTTATTTTTTGGGTCAAGAACTCGAGTTCGAGTCCGTGGGTCCATTAAAATATTAAATTTATAAAACTCGAATATGAAATCTTGTTTAAGAGAAAAAGTTATCGAACTATCTCACTCGGTCCACCCTAATTCTAGAACCGGTATCTCAGGTGTAAAAGACTAACCAGTGTTGGCTAGTTGAGATTGTTCGATTTTTTTCCGATTAGTTATTAAATAACGGTATCGTAAATGAAGAAAATTACGATAAAATAATTTATTACCACCGTAACTTACTAATATGCACATGCTTATTGATTATAAACTTTCTCATTCCTTTTGTTATACTCTTTCTTTATATATTTATATATATATATATATATATATATAGAAATCTCATTCAAATGTTACATTACCGTCTCATGGGAGACATTCGATCCTCTCAGCCCTTTTCTTTTGTTTCCTACTTTTCTTCTCTTTTTTTTTTTCAAATTATTTTGGGTAGAAAACTAAAAGGATTTTGATATTTTTTTTTTCATGTTAAATCTTTGACCAAGAGCATGAAAGGCTTCGATTTTTCAACATATTATATATTATTTCGAGGGTTATTAAAATGAAAAAGAGAATTAAAACTTCTTAATATTCGCATTCATTTATAAACTTGATTAATGAGTGCTTTCATGCGCAATCTTTAAAATAACGCAACACCCATTTTTATAGACGTGTTAAATAATTATTTACCGAGCTTAATGATGATTTTGGTCTATTCGGTACATTTAAGAATCTCTCTAACTGATCAAATTTGTTATTCATGTAAGAGGAAGGGATCATTGTTGATGAATGAACGGGGGTTTGGGTTCGTCATTTCTTCCGAATGCTGAGCAATGCTACTTGAGATGCGCACCTAATCGAGTTGGAATGCAGATCAAAACATCACATTCCCAGTAAGAATGAACAAGCTTTACACACGAGTCTCGGTTCACTATTGAAGGTGATTTTCAGATAGGTTTCCGGACCATCACGGATTGTAAGATTTTCTTGATGGAGTCTAAAGTGCTGTGAAGATCACGGATTCAATTCGTTGTTATTCGTAGAAGAATCTGTGCTGCAGCAATTTCTTATCAGCCGCTTACAACTTGTCCATCGAAAAACTGTTTTCTACGTGTGCTTTCCAGGGGATCTGCTTGCAACAAGCTGAGGAAACGGTTTTCCAGGAAATGGAAACCGATTCTTAAACAGGGAACTGATCCACTGTGGGGCCCACGTGTTTGATTGGCATCTCTCCCACCTTTCGATCCGACGGCCACCGCTTATCATGGGGCAGAGGGAGGCGGGGATGGGGGAGGGAGGCTATCTACTTCGACCACGTGATGGGCCACTGTTAGATGAAATGGACGGCGAGATCTGCTGCGGGTCAATGGAAGTGATGCTGACCGCTTTACGCGGGCCCCGCTGTCTTCATTTAGGTTAGGTTGGGGCCTCAGGCCGGGGGGAGCATCGTCCCGCTTTTAGAGCTGGAAAAGTGGAGTCGGTCGAGACGACTCGGACCGACCGAGGTTCGCCGTGATTTGTGCCGTTGATGATGCCACGGATGGACAGAGGTACGGATTAAACATGCAGCAGATTGAGAGAACCCGACGCAGACCGGTTAAAATAATTCAACATTTCAATAATTACAAACGCGGATAAGATGTACCTTAAAGTAGCGTGGTATGAAAATAGTAATTAAATTATTTTGATTTGTGATAGTTGTAGTAATTGTTTGGACGATCAATACCGGTTTACTCATTTGTTATAATTTAACTAGTACTTCCTTACATCGTGCAATTGGGCATGATTGCTTGAGAATTTCTCTGATAAATTGCAATAAAAAGGATCTGAATTGAATGCGCGTGGCTTGCGATGGCTCTCATTAAAATATCAAAGTTCAACCTTGTGACCTTCATGATTTCGATCTGCCCCCAAGAGCCATGATGGCGGTTGCTGCACCGGAAAGTGGCGAAGTCGATTAATGTTGTCGATGTACACAGGCCGGCGGGAGAGAGGATGCTGCTACCCGGACCGTGGTCGAGGCGAATCGAACCGGACAGACTCAAGGGCACAGTGGGTGGTGGCCATATTTAAGGATGGATTAAAACAAACTATAAAATTTTATATAAATTTAACTGATTCTATTCATATTTTTGATAAATTATCTTAACTCTCCATTGAGTTTCGTCGCTTGATTAAAAGTTTCAGATCTTTCCCTGCTCGCAGTAGACCTAAAAAAAAAAACAGGGGATGGAACGTGGTTTCTAGTCTCTATGAGTTGGGAGATTTAACAATATGCTTGAGTCAAGCTTTCAACCGACAATGCCATGTTGTCAATCGCTAGGGAAGTATGGATAGGCCCGGTTCCCATGGTTAGATTACTTCCCATGTTGAGCCAGTGGTGACACATAGCAAAATTCGAAATTTTATTTTTATAAATAGATAAAATTCATATTAAAGGGAATGATATGATGGCGGAGCAGGGCTGCAAGATGCTCAAGCAATGGACCACCACATCATTGTGATGCCCTCAGTCAATTGATTCCTTTGGATGGCCATAGAAGAAGCCTTTTTGGGCTAATTCTAAATTGGCAACAGTTTTCTTGTGCAGCTGGCAAATGATTCTCGTCCCCAACCTAGCATCCCATGGTTCATGATGAACTCATGTGAGGGGCCATCAAGGATTTCCCAGTCGAGTTACCTCCGGCTCGTTAATTACTCACAGAACGTGAACACATGTGAAGATAGATGCACTATATACTAAACAAGGCGATGATCGAGAGTCGAACACAAGATTCATCACTCTGTCTTGGCACATATGTTCCTTCCAACAACCTATACCATTCAATATGCATATTCGGTATGATAGAGCGAGAGACCGGGGAGGGTGGTACAAGCATTCATGTTATGAAAATCGAACTGTATCTATGAGATGCTTTCTTTCTGTTCGTATTCCATTCGTGTGCACGAACACGAATCCGATTCAGTGTTTTTACCGAACGGCAAATGTTCGGTTCCTGGTTTCCCGAATCCTCAGCCACCAATACCTATAGGTTATGTTCCTCCTTTCTCAGTGAATTATAACTTTTTACAGAGCGCGTATCTTGCTAAATCTGATACCGTGTTAAATGCTTCAGATGGAGATTGTTTCAACTATTCATTTTACACTAGAGCACCACCTTAACTTGAGCCTAGATTAATCGTCGAGAGATTATAGTTGCTCGGTTGATGATTATGATGATCGAGACAATCAACGATCAACTGTGTCCTGCAGACGGTCATAGGGTGTCTTTGAAGTACACTAATAACTGAAGATCATGACGATCCAGACAAACAACTGTGTCCTGCATATAGTCATAGGATGTCTTCCAGAAAACCAATAGCTGAAGCAGCTGTGGCACTCTTGCACGAAAGAATTTCCTCTTCATTGGCAGCCTCGGAAATGTACAGTGCAACAAACCGAACTTAATTAAGGCATTCACAATTTTGACCCGGAAACTGGGCAGTTACAGCTTCACACAGGCAACAAATGAGAGACCCACCAACAATCAAGAAAAGGGGGATGGGAAAGTTGTGATCTTACAATACTCGGGAGTCTATACACCAGTGGTTTGAGAGGCAAGGGAGGATCTGCTGTTCCTACTGATCGGGAGCTGGACATAAACCTCGTGAACGTCCTGCTTACAGACCTCACCCCTGTCCCTGTCGATGGCATAGCAAACATAGATGGAGTCGATCACATTGTCCAATACGAAGATGAAGAATCCCAGGACCAGCATCAGCATGGCCCACGCAGCAAGAGCCACAAAGTACGAGTCCATCCCTAAGTCGGTCACGCCTTTCAAGATCCCCCAAGCCTGCAAAACACATCCATGGAGAAAACCTCGAGTCTAAGCTCAACATTGAACAATGCGGAACCTCAGTTTTACAAATGAAGTCAAAGGTTCAACCAGGCAGGACTGCTTGGCTCGATTACAGCCCTAGCCATTATAAGCCTCATTCTTCTATTCAAGAAAACCTTTTTACAGCTAGAATGTCTATCGCAACTCCTGGAAGTTCAAAAAGCTTACCACAATTGCATAAACTGCCGAGAAGACAAATATTATTCCTCCGAGCAATCGTGTAGAGACTGTCTCCACGAACACAGCAGAGAGCAGGTTGCGCTTAAGAAGCTCGTAAGTCATTCTAGCAGACATGCAATATGCTTCACCCGTTACTGCCGCGAAGATGATGGTGAACTTATTTAAAAAATCAATTGATGATAGTAATGCGTTAACGCAACACCGAAGTACAAGGTTCACAATCCCAGGGGCATCTTCTCTTTTAGCACTGTCAACAGCTGTTCGTACAGCACGAACTGCACCGATGAGTAGACCAGAGAGACATATGGTGCCAGAGGAGGGACCGAATGTGTTTCTGCGAATGTGGCAAAAGACAATTGATAAGAAATAGTGGGCTGAAAACATGTAAATATGCTTAATCGGAGAGCTTATATCCCTGAGATATTCATGATATTAGTCTACCAGACATAACATTGATGCCATGTTAGGAAAAGGGTGACTGAATTCCTCAAGATGGAAATAGACTGCGACGAAGTTATTTATGAACAGCATACTAGCTGAAAGTGAAACATGCTGTAATTGCATAAAAGATTCATATAGAGAATGCATAAAAAGCATCTGAAAGCAGTAAATTATAACAATCTGCGCTACTGATTAAGACATTTCAATGTCAGCAGCTTTGAACTAAATTTTTTTATGACCCGTATTGGGGAGGCATAAATGCTACAACAGGGAAGAAAGATTTGGTCTTCAAAAATTCTTTTCGAATGGATGCAAGCCTCAGGTAAGGCCATGCTCGTTATAGAGAACAAATACACAATCGGATGGAATCAGCATATAAAATACGACCACATAATCTGGTGATTCTATCCATTGTCTTCATATTTTCCACTGCACAGTTTGAACCCATATTGCCCAGACCCTTCCGAATACAAGTAATTTGTTACGGATGAAGTAAGCACCAGCCAGTCTCATCTTGCCCAAACCAGCACTAAAATCATTAAAAATGGAAAAAGAAAAGTTACAAACATTGAAAGACATAAATATCTTGTCTTTCAATTTAATACCCTGTTTCCTTCATTTTCTGTTAGCTTTTGCAGCATTCTTGACTGCTACTACATGTTTAAGTGGAAAAAAAAGAACTTATCTGTTTGGGGAGGGAAGAATGGATTTAGTTCTTGCACACCTGAGTGTCTATGAATATGTGCAGGCAGGAAAAAGACAGTAATACATTAGAAACATAGATTTGGGGCGGAAAAAATTGCATGGATAGAAATTAGGTAGTCCCCCTGCAAAGAGAGTTTAGTTCAATTAGTGGGAGATTCTATACTACCAGCTTTGTTTTTATCTACTTACATGTCACAAAATTAACAGATCTAAACTACCTGGTTAAGATAAGGGCAGTTGAACTCTGAAACTATCAGTATCAGGAAAGTTTATCACTGCAGCACAAGACACTCTAAAACCTTAATGCAATCCTTTTATCTTCCAGAGCACTGTAAGGCAGATAATTTGGGCCAATATGCCCCAAAAGAAGACATCCCATTCATCTTAAATTTAATCCATAGTTCTCCAATTTGACAAAGTTAAGCTGGGAGACAGGGAAATCTTTCCGAGATGCTGTTACCGTTTAAGGAACCCACATTTCATGATCCAAGATGAAATGAACCTGATCTGTAACATTTCATGAGGTCCTGAAAGCATTCGAGATACAAGTTTGAGCTTAAGAATTTAAAAGCAATCATTTCAAGTCTGCATGCAAATGCTGCTTACAAAGTAGTATGAAAAAAAATATGCATATTGTACATCCCATTTCTGATGTGAGTGTAAGGTAAGGATTGCACCAAGTTCCTTAATCCCATTCTGAGTGACTGAGCAGAGCAACACACAGCCTACAAGGATTTCGTCTGTCATCATTAAGAGCACAACATGGCTTTAAGTCTTCCATGAAGCCATCAACCTAAAGGAGTGGACAGAACGAATGCAAAGAAGTCGGAAATGGACCTCGAGAGCCGGATAATTGACAGCTAAGATAGTTTCCTAATGTGTCTCCGAAGATAATTCTCTCAACGAGAAGATGTACGAAACACTACCAAGGGTCCTTTGGTTACTGTTTTCAGGTCAAGCAAATCAAGTTGCCACTTCGTGAGGTAGCATTTTTGCCAAACTTGAGCAGTAATTAGGGCAGACCAAGCTTTGATCATTTGGATGAAAATGGTCCCTTTTACTTATCAGGCAAAGAATAATGCTCCTCCAAATTAATTAAACAATCCCATGGAAGTAAAAGGAAGAAACAAACAGAACTGTCAAGAAAGAGCTCACCTCAAGGAATTTCTCATGCTCCTCCGTCTTGGAACAGAATCTTCATCCTTTGCAAAGTACCATTGAGCAATCGTCCCACTGATCACATAAACCTGTGCTTCTATTGTCACCGTCAATGACCATAGCATTGTGAGGATCGCCAGGGTGAAGTAAGCAGGCACCCAACTGTCCTGCTTCCAAGCACAAGTATACTCCCCATCTGATGATTCCTTCGGCACAATCTTCCCATTTTGCCTCGCAAACACCAAGAACACGATGATGGGGGCATAGTAAACCACTAATCCGATACTAAAGCATGGCAATACCCCGAATAGCTCCAAGTTCCTCGAGAGGGCATTTGAGGCAACCCCAATTATGCTCACGGTGAGCTCGATTCTATGCCAGTTGGCCACAAAGATCCAAACAATGACCCCAATTACAAGGAACACAAACACTAGCACTAGGATCCTATAAACCAGAGGTAATGCATCTCTACAGCCAGAGCTAATTGTGCAAGCGACAAACCAGTAGACGTTAAAGAATACGGGCATGAGAACGAAGAAGGGCAGACAGACGTAAACAATCTGCTTCGCATAGTGCTTGAGCAGGAGAAGAAGCAGGAAGCAAATGGGCACGCTCAAGATTAGCGTAATAACAAGAACCCATATCAAATCCCGCAGGAAATTCGAGGAAGTGAGCGAACCGAGTGAGATCCACAATGGGAAATCCGAAGTCCGAGCAGAGGAAGTTGAATTGGAGGTGTCCCAGGAGGCGAAAGTGGAGCTCTTGACGCAGGAACCGGAGGAGGCGCTGTAAGTGTAGGAAGACACGTTGGAGTAGTTCGTGTTGCAGTGGAAGACGGAGAAGATGCCAAAGCCGAAGGTGCAGAGGACGAGGAGGTCGAAGATGATGAGGAAGGGGAGGTCCCGGAAGGGCCTGTGGGAGTGGTTGTAGGTGATCTGGAGGTACTGGGTCGGGTCCGGCTCTGGCTTCACCTCATCCCGGGAGGGCTCCGGAGGCGTGGACAGGAGGGGCTCCGATGCGGAGGAGTCGTAAAGGGAGGTGGGCTTGGCGGGGTCCTCTGCGCTGTCCATGAGAGACAGAGAGAAACGGATACAGAGAGGAGGGGAGAGATTCTATGTGATGAGAAGATCGAAGAGAGACTGGCCTCGTGAGTGCATCTCTTCGTCTTCTTCTTGCTCGTCGTCGTTGACCGTCTGTGCACAGGGTGGAAGTGGGAGGGGGAAGACAAGACAGTGGAGGTTTGGGGAACTAAGGTCGGCTGCCCACAGTGAGAAGATGAATTCTGTGCCCGTCACACTTCGCACTACAGTGAAAACAAAAAGGAAACAGAGGAGGTTTCTTATCTCCCGGCTTAGGGGACCGTTACTCCTCTTTCTTTCTTTCTTTCTTTCTTTTTTTTAAATAAATTATTATTTTTATCTCTAATATTTTGTGCAATTATTATTTTTATTCAAGACCTAACTTTACTATCAATATCGTCCTCAATGTTTAAGGAACTCCCATAATTTATCTCATTTTCATCCCTAAAATTTTAAATAATCATCATTTTTATCCCTCGTATAGAGGGAGTAAATTGTTAGAATTTTCAAATATTGGACTAAATTATTAAGGTTTCTAAGACATTGAGAGTGATATTAATGATAAAATTAGATTAATGACAAAAACGATAGCTGCACAAAATATTAGGGACAAAAATAACAATTTATTCTTTTTTTCCTCTTCTGGATTAGGGGCCGTTACTCGATTACTGAATGATGAACATATTAAGGGTGTTATAGAGAAAGAGGTTTATTGGATGGATTTAAAAAAAATAAACACACAAGTTCCACCGATAAAAATTGAATCCGACCTCTCGATTTTAAATCGACAACATTACATTGTATAAGCCCTTTCTCTAGAAATTCTTTTAAGTTTATTGTAACTCAGATAGTATAATAAATTGAGGGGTGTTTGAAATTCAATGTCGTTAAATAATTATTATAATAAGTGAAGGAAGGTCAACCGTAATTTTCTCAAGAATCCCGACTTAATTGCCGATTAATCTCGAGATGTGTTTTAGTTAGTCCGAGATAGTGCGTAGTACAAAACAAAAAAAGATCAATATTGAAATTCGATCCATGTGAGTTCCTGAATTGGGGTTGATTGGAACTCACAATTGAAAAAAAAAAAAGAATGGAAGAATTTGGAATTCCTACCTGATTTAGTTCGAATATTAAATATTAAGGATTTACTCATTTTTAAAATTAAATAATTATTTAAAATTCAGATTAGTCAGCGAGATGGGTCATTAATTTATTATGGTTCGTTAGATTTTCAGATACCAAGTACTATATAATTAAAAAAAGTTATAAACAGATAAACGAGTTTTAATCACATGATCAATACGTTATAACTCAAGCTCGTTAAAGTAATTTCATTGATTTTTCCCTTCACACGATTATGAAACATAAAAGTATTCAAAATTTCGAAGCACTCAGACTTCGGACACATCCGATATATTAAAACGATATACAGAAGCATTCTAATGAATTATATATGTATATATTTGTATGTCCAGTTGACTTTTTGAGAGCTTACACGATGCCAAAACTTGTACAGGTCAGCATGCCCGATAAAATAAAACCAAAGTCAAAACAGCAGCTTCACTCTTTGCATATGAAGAGATGCATATGAAGAGAGGATAGACAGATCCATCTGCACTGCAACCTCTCCCGTTACTACCATTGACTCTCCCTGCCTCACCTTCTCACCGGGCGGCAGCCAGCCATGGAAGGACCCAAGAAGTCAGGCTCCTCTCCATCACGAGTCTCTCAACATTTTATCCTTTCAAGACACCTCTTGTAGCTACTCTCGGCGATTAATCTTCCCGTTTTTCGTTGATATGTCTGTGTTGTCTCGATCGGTCTCTTCTTTCAGGGCTGAGGATGTCGTGACCGTTGATGTGTACACGGCGAAGGGTTTCCTGAGCATAGACTACCTCTATCTCGACGTAAGGTGCGTGCGTAATCGATAACTGCTGAAGCCAGAGTTAGTTTTTCTTCTTCTCGGTCCTTGACGGACATACGAGGATGCTTGCACGGTGATTGTCTGATCATATTATATATACGCAGGACTGAGGAAGAGTTCAACAAGTCTCACATCGAGGGAGCACTGAACGTGCCTTACATGTTCAAGACATCAGAAGGCAAATTCAATTTCATCACCATCATCATCTTTTTTGCTTAATTTCTCTCTACTTTGTCGATGTCCGGTTTTTTACTCAGCTCTATACTGATTAATGTTCTCTAGGTAAGGTCAAAAACCCCGATTTTCTCAGCAAGGTCGCACCGATCATCAAGAAGGAAGATCGACTGGTCGTGGTAATTATTCCATCCAGAACCTCGCTGCTCTATACCTTCGTCTAGCATCGTATTTTCGTATACAAAGTAGAGTACACATTATCCCGACATATCTCTTCTAAACCGTGGTCAGGGATGCAACAGCGGAGGAAGATCCCTGCTGGCCTGCGTCGACCTTCTTAATGCAGTAAGTCCATCGTCCTGAACATTTACCTTTTCCGGCAGCAAGAGGGGTAAAATGAAACCGAGACGACATAATCGTAACGATGGAATTACGATTAGCTGAGGGAAGAATATGATCGAACTCTCTTTAGGGATATGTGAACGTGAGGAACATGGAAGGAGGCTACTCCAAGTGGGTGGACACCGGGTTTGCTGCAGATCAAGGCAAACCTGTTGAAGAGCTCAAGACCGCCTGCAAGTTTCGACCGTGAAACTTACGATAGATTAACATCGACCTGATCGAGATTCTGATAAGGTCGCTCCGTCTTGGCCTGTTGGGTCTGTGTGTCCGTTTTCAGCAAACGAACTTGTGTGAATTTCTCTCGAAGGATCCAATGTCATTTGCATCAGTCTCTCAATAAATCATCCTTGTAATCCTCGAACAACTTCTTTTTTAATAGCATGGACTATAATCTCACCGATCTCCAAGTGACTTACCCAGCTAGAGAAACTAAATGAAAGCCCACAGGTCCATCGACCGATCCCTTTCAGCCTTTGGGTCAGTTTGCTACGAGCCCGAAAGACCCGGAGAAGTCAACTGATTTGTAGAAGTGGAAACCCGACCCGTGAAAAAGCCCAATCTATATCTAATACAGAGGACCCAACCCATTTTAAAAATTGAGTTTTATTCATCCATCATAAATGGGTGATATTTATCCATTGCAGCTGTCCCAAATGAAAATAAAATCACGACTTAAATTCGAGGCGAAGGATGGAATTTGATCTCGCAAAGGATAAAATTATTTACGTAAATCATTTTTGCATTTTTTTTGCTTAATTTGTTGCCACAGCAAATGAAGACTAGCCTTGCAATTCTCTTCAAGCCAAATTTTCGAGTGTACATTATTAGTATCCAATTCTAATAATTTTCCTTATTTAATGGTTTAGATACTGAATAGCTAAAAGGTATTTCTTAAATCAAATACTAATATTCTTTTCATATTAAACGTTTGAATTATTGAATAATAAAATATTTCCTCAATTCATTAGTCAAGAAATTAGAGCTCAATTATAATCAGTGGAATTCTCCATATTTTATTATCTTCTTCTTCCTCTCGTAATCGCTGAAAAAAAAAGGTCCGATTAAAAATATGACGACAGTTTGTGAACGCGGGATAGGCTATGGTCATGAAGGTTGCTCGATTACATAGTCGGTTGAATAACATCAAGATCTATGTTTGTCATAGTTGCAGCATACGATCAAGTCGTACGAGACATCCAGAAGTAGAAATCTCAGTCAGATCTAGAAATGCGAATGCCCAACAACGATGGACTAATTAATCATGAGTAAGATGACCAAATCTATGCAACTTGGTGACAAGTTCATCATCATCATCATCTTAGTAAAGGAAAATTCAAAATCCCTACAATTCAATCTTCAAAATCATTGGGCAAAAGTAAACTCCAATGGGAATTGTTCTAGTTTCTATTGAACTTGCCCATCTTATTTTCCCTAGCTTTGTCGCCATCTCCTTTTGGTATTTTCTTCAACTATGGGCCGTCCAACTTGTCCAAAAAGGACAGCACTATTAGACCACTCGCCGCGCAGACATTCATAAGCCATCGGGATAAGACTGAACCGAACTTAAAGTAAGTGGTACAAAACTCGTTCTCATGTAGTTCAGTGAGGTAAAAATTTCAAATTCGAATATCGATTTGAGTAATTTACCGAAAGTGACCCTTTAGCTTGGGGGTTAGCGGACACCGACTCTTTGGACAGTAGGTCTCCGGTGTTGCTATGTCGAGGAGGGCAGTGTTAGTATTGATTGTTTAGTTCGTCATATACATTCGCAGCCGAATATGAAAGTCCAAGCATTATGTAGCGTGATGATTAAACTGTCACTACTGCTAACCTCATTTTTACTTATAAAAAAACTAAAAAATTTAAAATAATACATAATTATATTCAACTTTTTATACTCTCAATAATTTTTTTCCATTTTAATTTTTCGATCCAAGATTTTGTTGTCAACATTATTTATCGATCTCTTGACCGGAACGGAGAGGACCGGAGATATGCTAGACCTTTCCGTATCAACCGTCCCTAGCGCCACCGTTCGATGTTGTCTTTATATCATTGGTTTCTTTTTTTTCCTTTTAATGTATGTGTTTGATAGGGCAGGAGGATGATCGATATGATGTTGTTGATAAGCAGTGAACCTTATGCTGAAAGGAGGACCGTTCGTTTACGGTACGGCTAGACGAATCAGAATGCACGACTGCGACTGATTTCCAATTTGGGGTCCATGGATTTCTTCTTTACAGCTCAACCTCCAGTGTCCTTATACGACCGAGCCCGCATCATACGACAAAGAAAGATCCATGTTGGAAGCTTACTCCCTGCATTTCACTGACTCCGACAATGCCTGAAGCAACACGAGACTGATTCAGATATAAATTAGTCATATACACGACAGTAGTCTGATTCAAATGTAAATTAATCGGATTATACTAAATTTTTAGATAAATGGCAGTTCAGTTAAAAAAAATTTGCTTATAGTTTTATCTAAATTTTGGGTTTTTACTGTCTGTAGCAATTTATTAGTTGATTCATTTTTAATGAAATTTGACGTACAAAAATAAAATAAAATCATATATCATTAATCTGATAATTACCACCGTGACTTCCGACTGTGTCAGAGCATGTTAACGTAAGATTCCGGCTGAGCTGTCGGAGCTTCTAAGCATGCATCATTTTAGCCGCACGCCTTATATCGTTCAACGGGCTTATCACTTGCAATGAATTTCTCTTCACTTTGTCAAATACATCCACCGCCGACGGCACGTTCATCAGATTAATCGATCGCATGTTTGAATGGACAGCTAATTTAAGTACGCGTGTCTTGCGTTCTCGAACTGCACTCGTTTTTCTTACGAGTCCCTGCCTGAAACCCTTCCTTACGATCTAGTCGATCCCGAAGAGTAACGTCGCAACAAAAAACAAAGATTAATGTTCGTTCGAGTTTCACTTACTCCTCAGAAAAGGAGGAGGAGAAGAAGGAGGAGTAGAATAAGAAGAAGAAGAAGAAGTAGAAGAAGCAGAAGGAAAATTGAATACAAAATCTAGAAAATATCATAAAATTGAACTCCGTCATCTGTCAATTCCTAGCTCCGATCTAGAAGAAGAAGGAAAATTGAATACAAAATCTAGAAAATATCATAAAATTGAACTCCGCCATCTGTCAATCGCTAGCTCCGATCTAGATTAATCAGATCCCGTCATAACTTTACGTACGGTGTGATGCACGCCGGGAGAAAAAACGGAAACAATTCACTTAATATATAGTAGGCAAGCTACTTGGACATGTTCCCGACGACTACGGTTTGGGGCTAGCCACCAATCAGTCGACATCGATCTTCGGCTTGTTACCCCGTAGTATCGTCAGCCATGGCAAGTTGGAGGTTTGATTAATGAATGAGATTAATTGGATAATGCCAAATGCCACAGTCAATCCCTGGTGGCTTGCTTGTTGTATTTTCAAAGGGAGCTGCTAGCTGCCGGGCCCTCAATATCACTTGCAATCGCCGACTTTCCCGATCTTGCTATTCTTCCTAGGGTTTGATATTTTGCTCGGATAGATTCCCAACTAAAAAGTGATAAATGACCTTTTTTTTCGTCAATAATATCTAATTTTGTTAATTTGACTGATTGAGACGGTTCGATATCTTTTTTTTAAGTAAGGTATCTAATTAGAGCATTATAAAAAAAATAAAAAATGTGTCTGTCAGTTGGAAGATTTTATCGTGCACTAGATTGATTCAATTTGAACCTAAATTAAGTATATAACCTATTATTTCCGATATATTTTTGGCATAGAATGAAAATGAAAGTCTTGTATGACTTCTGTTTTTGGCATAGTCGAGTCATACATATTAGTAAATGACTAATTTTGTCATATAATATCAGTTCTGATTATACGTTCCAGTCCTAATCGTCACTATTTCACTGACAGTCCAGTGTGCTATAATAGGTAGAACCTTCATGATTATTAGCAAGCTTTCGATAATTAAAATGTAAACCGATGGAATTTGTACAACAGTGTCGCCCTCGACCTGAAAATAATAATTCATGAATTCAATTTTTATCGGTGGAATCAGGTTGTGCCATACAATCGCAAGCACCATAGAGCATGCACAAAAGGGTCTTTGCCCAAAAGTATATCTCGATACAGATCAAAAATCAAGAGACCTCAAGTACGATTTCAATTGAAAATGCTTTTTGTACCCCTTTAATTCATTTTTATCCTACCCTTCAAAGAAAAAAGTTGTAAATTATCTTTTTTTTATAATGATATGGTGCGAAAACACTGGTTAAACTACTTTAATTAATAATAATTATGCTATATAATTAATACATATTTAACCGTTTATTATAATTTCATTAATATTATCACTTAAAAATATATAAAGACAAAAATGCCCCTGGCGCCCTGTCACCATCACACCGCCACGACAGACGACAAGATCCTTCGGGTCTCATTTCCTGAGTTTAAATTTTGTAAATCAATTAATTAATATATTGAAAACTTCTGTTATGCACATATTTTGTTTCTTTTTTTATTTTAGTAAATTACCTTCTAAGCCACGACAAATATCTCACGCGTTCACTTGTTTATATATACAGAAACCTTAAAGTCGTTCTCGTTGTCTCCGCTTTCAAAGCAACCCACCTTTCAAACTCCTCCCCACCGCTTCCTTCTCCCCACTCGGACCGGCGGTTAGATTTCCTCCACCTCGGAGTTGACCCGGAAACGAGTGATGGCTCCCTCCGCCTAACGCCGTGGCGGCCTCCGCCACCACCGCCAAGTGGCTCGGGTTCGTGACCGCCGTGTGGGTCCAGGCCATCTCCGGCAACAACTACACCTTCTCGAACTACTCCGACGCTCTCAAGTCCCTCATGGCCCTCACCCAGCTCCAGCTCAACAACCTCTCCGTGGCCAAGGATGTCGGAAAGGCCTTCGGGATCCTCGCCGGCCTCGCCTCCGATCGACTCTCCACTCCCGTCATCCTCCTCATCGGCTCCGTCGAGGGGCTCATCGGTTACGGGGTTCAGTGGCTCGTTGTCAGCAGAAGGATTCAACCTCTTCCATATTGGCAGGTAATCAAACAGAAAAAGTAAAAACCATAGTTAAGGTCATGCCTGGTTTTGAAGAATCACCCCTTCACACCAAAAAAAATAAAATAATACTAATAAAAATATAATAAACAATGAATTATAATTAATTATTTTAATAATTATTTTGATTCGTTCTATTTTATTATATTATTACGAGACATGATCATTTAATATATTTTTTTTCTTGGAACCAAAGCTAGGGGAAAAAGACCATTTCTGGAACAATTTATAATTCATTTTTCTTCTCATTTTATTGATTGGACTGGAAGAATGGGACATTTGCTGTGTTCTGCATTCTAAGCTAAGCTATGACTTTTTCCTGAAAATGTTCTATGGCCCAATCGTTGTACGTTTGAGTAGTTGCATAAAATAATTATGAATCCTTTAATTATTTTCTTTAGTTTGGATTATTAATTATAAATCGATGGATTAAATAATTCTTCGACTGAATTATAAAAATTTCCTCTAAACTTACATCAAAGAATGTATAATTGGCATAAAACTGTGGGCTAACCTGATGTCAAGTCGGTGCTTATTATAGTTGGGATGTTGCACGCTAAAAGTAGAATATAGTGGCATAAACTGTACTAAATTTTCTTTATTACAAGAAAATTTTATATGTAACAGATATATAATATAATAATATTAATATAATATTATGAATGAATAAGATCTAGTTATTTTAAAGAAATTTTAATAAATTTAAAAATAATTTATGATATTATATCGGTGAAATATATTAGACGGTACTTTCCCCTCTATGGAGTCAGATCTACATGGTCTGACTGTACTGAAAAATCCTTCATCGCATTTATGGCGAAGGGGATGACGTTGACGAGAGGCTACTTTATACAAATATATTATAAGATAATATTGATAGAATATATTAATTAATAAAATTTAACTTTTTTTAATAAAATTAAAAAACAATTTTAAAAATAATATAATTTAATTAACTCATAATATTATATTAATATCTATTCTTGGTGTATTTTCTCCATGTTGATTTCTCTGCATGGTGACAGATGTGCATATTCCTGTGCATGGGAGGCAACAGCACTACGTGGATGAACACGGCGGTGCTGGTTACCTGCATCCGTAACTTCCGCCGGAACCGCGGTCCCGTCTCCGGCATCCTCAAGGGCTTCGTTGGCCTCTCCACTGCCATCTTCACCGACCTCTCCGCTTCCCTCTTCCCCGACCCATCCCCCTCCACCTTCCTCCTCATGCTCTCCGTCGTCCCCTTAGCCGTCTGCCTCTCCGCCGTACTCTCCCTCCGCGAGATCCCTCCGGCCGCCTCCGCCGCCGTCGATGAACCTGAGGAGGAGTCCAAGTACTTCGGGGTCTTCAACGCCGTGGCAGTGGCCGTGGCGCTCTACCTCCTCGCTTTTGACATCTCCGGGCCCCATGGCCCCGTCTTCTCCAAAATATTCGCCGCCGCCCTCCTCCTCCTGCTGGCATCTCCATTGTCAGTACCTGCGTATGCTTTTCTTAAGACCATGAGGTTCAGAAGCAAGCCCGGGCTCGACCTCGAGAGGCCAGAGACCGCCGAGCCACTCCTGAACGGCCATCAGGAGGCGGTGTTATCAGAGGAGGAGGCAGCGGCGGAAAAGGAGGTGATGGCAGTGGGCGAGGAGGGGCCAGAGGTGAGGCAGCGGCAGCCGGTGATCGGTGAGGACCACACAATCATGGAGGCGGTGGCGACGATAGACTTCTGGATCATGTTTGTGTCGTTTCTGTGCGGGGTGGGGACGGGGCTCGCGGTGATGAACAACATGGGCCAGATGGGGCTGGCGCTCGGCTACTCCGATGTTTCGATGTTCGTGTCGTTGATGAGTATTTGGGGCTTCTTCGGTCGGATCGGGTCTGGAACTATATCCGAGTATTTCCTCAAGTAAGACTATCTATCTAGCGCAGCTTCTGGGTCTGAATCGATAAGACAATCGATCTTACTTCGTGACAATTTTACAGGAAAGCCGGAACATCTCGGCCTCTATGGAACGCAGCATCCCAGGTCCTGATGGCGGTCGGGTACATAGTAATGGCCCTAGCCCTGCCCGGGTCCCTGTACATCGGCTCAGTCGTGGTGGGCATCTGCTACGGGGTCCGCCTTGCTGTCACGGTTCCCACCGCATCTGAGCTGTTCGGGCTCAAGAACTACGGCCTCATCTACAACATCCTGATCCTCAACCTCCCGCTCGGCTCATTCCTCTTCTCGGGCCTGCTCGCAGGACTGCTCTATGATGCACAGGCTACGCAGATAGCCGGTGGCGGGAACACCTGCGTTGGGGCACACTGCTACCAGCTTGTGTTCGTGGTCATGGCCATAGTGTGTCTTGCTGGGTTCAGTCTGGACGTGGTTCTTGCTGTCCGGACTAGGAAGACCTACGCCAAGATCTACGCGAGCAAGAAATCGAAGAAATCAGAGACCTCCCAATAGGATTGTACACTGACAGCACGGAAGTCAATACAGTCCTCCACTGATGTCTCTGCTTTGGTTAGGAGCCATTCTGTAACTCAAGGAAATTTGTGGCATAGCAACCGATTAACCAAGCTTGGGAGGAACGTGTTTTGTCTAGAGGAAACTTTTACAATCTAATCGTTGGATCGTACAATGGTGTAACTAAACGGCTTATAATCAACCATAGAAATTAAAGAAATTCACCGATAATGCAGTTGCCCGAGTAAAAATTAATATAGGCCATACTGGCAGTAAGTCAGTGATAACCCCCTGCATCACACGTCCATAACACATCCGACAGGGAAAGGAAAAACCTTAGGAATTAGGATAGTTCCAGAAACCCACACACACACAGCACACAACAAAATCTATAAAAGATTTGCAGACTTTTGGTCATATTTACGCTTCATAGGGAAACAAAATAGATGGTCACGGGATTGAACCCACTACCAGTGAAGAAGAGCGAGCAATAGAGTGAGAACAGAAAGCACGGCGAACAGGGACGAGGATACTGTGCTCTGGGACGAGCCTCCCATGGCCAACCCGGCGAGCCACGATCCATCGGCCAGCAAGGCCCCAGTCCCATCTGGCGAGGACCCTGTACCTTCTATTGACCCCAAGTCCGAGTATTCTGACCCGAACCCCGTCTCAGAGCTGGGACTGGGGACGAAGCTGGAACCTGTGTCTTGTGATGTTGCTGCTGCTGTTGTGGTCGTGGACTCGGTCATGGTTGTGGGGTTTTCGTTTTCCCAAGTCGATTTCTGACTGCAAAACACACCAGATTATTGAAGGATGAGGAAATCTTTTTGGCTATTTAGTATTCGGTGCAGATATTAATAAGCTGCATCGAAGACCGCCCAGCAAAATCAGAAGATAGACACAATAAAAGAAAAACACATTCACATTCACATGATGGAACAAAGAAAACAGCACCAAAGAGCACAACGAACTGCATGCTTGGTTGGGAGTGTTCGACATTCATCCGCTATGCAATCTCTTGGATTCCAATCTTATCAATAAAAATAATTCATGTTTTAAGAGTCAATTAGCTTGCTATACCAGACTTCCTGAAAATGAATTAAAGACAAAAGAAAGCCCGAAAAGGAGAGCCACTCTGGCTTTGGTCCCTGCCCTGTCCATGTACCAAGAAAAAGTACCCACTTTGATGCCAAGTTTCCCATTAACCAATGTAATAAAATAACACTTCCAAGAAAAAAGCTCAGTTGTCTTCCATAAAGAAACTTTACCCAAGAAGCCAAGAAAAGGAAACTAGTCAAATGAAGCAACCCAACAATCTCAGAAATTCTAATAGGGAAGACCATGGAAACGGGGAAAACAAGATGATCAAGTATAATAGATATCTGCTGTTGCAAGGAGGTGGGTGCAACTTACCTCAGAGTGGAGGGGCAAAACGTGACCGTGTAATCAGCCCCGGTGCAAGTGAAAGTGCTTGTGGCATCGTCATACGCATAGCTGTACGACCTAGGACAGGCTGCCTTGAACATCTCAGAGTAGATCGTTGGACGGCAAGTCGCCGGGGTGCTGTATGCGCCGCTGCAGCAGTACTCTGGGCTCCCAAATGCGCCACAGGCGCTCTTGCAAGCACCACCCCCTTCAGCCTTCAGCTCAGTCGGGCACTGCTCGTTAAGATCTGCGAGGCACCCGGTTGTCGTGCACGAGCCAGAGCCACGGCTCGGTTCGACTATCATCGGCAAGTTGTACCTACAAAAGAGAGCATATCAGCAAGTTCTATTCTGCAGAAGACTACACTAACAAAGAGCCGGTAATCGTTTTTGCTGATGTGTTAAACACTCGTTGGCTTGGCCTATGTCATATATACATTTTCAGAGATCCGGGTACGTGCACATCAGTTGTATTTACCCATCCACGAGGCTAACATCGTAGAAGTCCTGACCACCGGTCCCGAGAGTGAACTCGGCAAGAGTGGCAGGCGGGGCGGCTCCTAACCCGTTGCACTCAACCTGGCCCGAGCCACAGTCAGCTGTCTGGCATGTACCCGAGCCAGAGCCTTCGAAGTTGCAGCCTGTCCTGCCCCAGAACCGGCCAGACCAACCAGTTGGGGCCAGGAACGACCGGGAGGAGTCTTTTGGCAGCTCGAACCCAGTGCTGTCGAGCCTCGGACTACCTGCATTTGCAAGAATGCCCGGCCAAACCGTGTACTCGCACCTGTTGACAAAGGTGAATGTGGCTCCCAATACACCTGAAGTACAGCAATCAAACCAGTAAAATGAAATACCCATTGTCCGGACGAACTCACTGGAGAGACAAAGTCCATGAATGTCTTTCCGACAGATAGAATCACTCAAACTAAGAAGTTGAGAACAGTGAAATAGGGACCTGCGCAACTGTAAACAGTGAAAAAAATCTCAACTTTCTGTTTCCGATAATGCCTGATTTTCAACTCCTTTCTCTTTACAGTTTTCTAGGAAAGAGAAGCCATTTTCTCTTGTAAGCAAAGCTTTCTGAAAACCTCCAGTGCAACACAGCCATCTCCTAATCTGCATTGTTTTCCAAGAACAGGAAAAATTGGGAACAACTGGAAACCGTTTCCGTCACTACAACAATACAGACAAGAAGCATCCATAAAATGGGCAACATACACAGAGGAGCACACGCATACCACCAAACTTGAATCTTAACATGCGCACCTCTAAAAGTGCAGAGCAGGGCCAGCACGGTGAGAATGTGGAGAAGGAAAGAGTGTGTGGTGAATGGATCCATGCGGGCAGCCTGGTTCCTCTGCAAATGGGGGTTGTTGGTGACCTCGGTGAGGCTCTAACCCAAGAAAGTGTGCTTCAGTTCTGAGGGAGAAGATGAGAAAGCAAGGAAAATTTTAGGGGATAAGGGGAAGAAGGGGAGGAAGAAACACAGAGGCTGATGGGACAGGGCACTGGTGAGTGAAAGGAAATGACGAATGGGCAAGAAGAGTGAAAGAGTGTTTTCGAGGATCTGAGTGCTATTACCGAAAGTTAAAATTTAACGTTATGAATAAAGTAATTTTACTTTAAATTACTGAAAATTTAAATTCTCAAAATTATATTATTTATTTATAACTGAAATTCTTACCTAAGGTAACACCGAATTCCACATTGCCTTAAAGACCTTTTAGGCTGGAAGGTGTTATTGCTTTACCTATTTAGTGTAGCAGACTGTGCAAGATAGGTAAAACGACAAACTGTACGTGCGGATTGTAGTAGCCTTGAGTGGAAATTAAATAGCTCATTTTGACCCCATTTTTTACACTATATCATTTTGCACCCTATAGTTTGTCAGTGATTTCATTTCGACCTATTACTGTCACTGATTATATCAAGCGTTTGATAAGAAGAAGTATCGTATAGCTCCTGAATTCCCAGTTGGCCTAATTTAACATATAATCTGATAAAAGCATCGAACGAGACGATCGTCGAGCACCTTCGCTCTCATTTTGCAGCCCGAGAGAATTCGAGATTCCATATCCATTTCCCACGTTGAGAGAAAAAAAGGAGGGGATCATAAAACGGGCTACGAGATGCAAAGTGGGATAATATCGATCTTACGGGGTGCAAAAGAGAGAGAGAACAGTGTTGGGGGTGCAAAAGAAGTTAAATAATTCCATTTTTCCCGACCCGATGATAGCCCTCCCTCAAAGAACGAGCTGGGTGATCAGTGATGATGTTTTGAGCATTGATTGACCGCTGCTGCTCCCTGCCAGATTACGGACCGGCGGGACCCTCTCACTCTCCCAATCTGTCCATCATGGCTGTGGGGTCACAGCTTGTAGAGTTGGCTCCAGTTCCACACCGGAACTATCATCAGAAGGGTAATTCAGTAATTCAAAATTTATTTTCATATAATTTAATAAAATTTAAACTTCATATTCCAACCTCTGCTGCGCATTTGTTTAAACCTTCTTTTAGAAGTGTGGATCTCGACGAGCACTGACTTCTTGAGCTGTTATCCTCTTGACAGACTGCATTAATCAGATCAGCGTCGATTGAACATGAAATTCTGAACATGTCGCAGCGGAGCGGTTTGATTTGATTGAACCACCGCTGCCTTCCTTTCTCTGCTCATGAGAAAAACAAAAAGAGGGTGCTCGAGGGAATTGGATTTACCGTGGAATCTTTGCAATGAGGGATAATTACGGGAGAACACCTCGTGACAGTCTTACTCATTTGACAGTTGAAATATTTGTTCTATTGAATCTTCAGTGGGGACGTTACATTGGATTCTGTCCTCCGGCTCTGTCCTCTCCTTGTCAGCAGGGGGCTGCGACTCCCTCCAATAATTGATAAAAATAAAAATAAAAATAAATGTCACCTTATTTGTGAACACTCTGGAGCTCTAAGGGACCGTTCGATCCACTCTCATCGGTAGGATTTATCGTAAAGAGGTGGATCCGATCTTTATAGGAGGATCGATCCGATGCACGTGCGGTAGAATTGTTTTATTTTTTTCCCGAGTTACGAGGGAAAAACCTTAAGCAAAGTTTAAACTATAGTCTAATTTTATAGGCGAACTCAAATCGATGTGAGATTTAACTCACATCACTCGCACTCACGTGATGACGTAGCTTAAATCAGTCATGTACTCTTAAACATCTGTTCTTAATAACCGATCTCGAGCTTGACACCTTACTTCCGATCGCGAGTGAGAGGGGAACATACTGCCACGACGTGAGCATCTTTCTTCTGGTCTTGGATGTCCCGAGCCCGACACTCGAGCCTGGCAAGCCATGACATCGTGTCGGACACCCATCTGAGCAAATATATAAGAGTTCAGGTGGTAATACCCAATTCTCTTATAAACTTGAGTTTATTCTCTTACCCAATGCAATGATATTTTAATCAAAATCACGAGGATCGGGCAGTCTAAGTGGGAACAGCCACGGGCTTGTATCTGTCGTTGACGCTGTGGACAAGTGACGACCGATCAAATATTCGATACTGTAGCAACAAAGTAATCCACCAGAGGGTGTACTTACAACTCAAGCCCCTCGCATTAAACCCTGGATGCTTACATGCAGTGGATTTCGAACCTAGGCGCTCTTGGAGTTTACTTAAGAAACTTGTGATTGAACCGTTACGCATGGAGACTTACGGCCGATCAAAATTAGTTGAACGAGGGAAATGCTATATTTAAATCAATTCCGAATTACTATTACTAATGGAAGATGGATTATTTACTCTACTACAGATGATGATCCTATTAAAGGTATAATAATTGGAGTCCATAATTGGAATCATCGGCTCTAGTGATGGTGGGGTCGAATTGTTGTAATGAGCCTATCAATCCCCCGTGACGGGGAACTTTTATGAAAATTTACACTTTTAGCCCTCAACTTATTCATTTTTATCATTATCATCCTTTTTTTTTTTTTAATTTGGCCATCATCATTTTTTATTATCCTATGACACTTCCAATTTTCCATTGTTTTAATATATTAAAAATTAATTGAATGGTTAGAATGATAAAAATAAAATAAAACCTCGCGAGGTAGAAAATAAAAGGGATGAAGGGACGAATAGAGATGACAATGGGGCCGAGGTGGGTTTTTGAAAACCCAGATCCGCCCGGCACCTGGAACGGGCCGACTCGCCCTCTGGCCCGTGCAAGGCGCGGTGAAGCACGAGTTGGCCTGATTAAAATCTAATTTAAAAAATATGTAATTGGATTGTGCAATATAGCGGGGCGGGACAGGTCTGAATCCGTGCACGGGTCGGGTCGGGTCGGGCCAGGCCGACCCAGCGGGGCTGGTTGTCTTAGGCACGAAAACGAAAATTTATCGGTAAAGTCCTGCAAAAATTTGCAGAGCTCAGAAACCCAGCAAACGTGCACGATAGACAACGCAGAGGAAGAGCATTAGATTCGGGCCGGCTGTAGCAGCAGCACAGCAGGAAACCTGCCTTCGAATATCAAGATTCTTCGTGCAAACCTAGTCACAGGGCAACACAAACACCAGCTTCTCGCGAACTCCAGCAATCGTCCGTGATTTGGATCCCCTATCCTATGCTCTTCGATCGGCCGGAAAGAATGTGAGACGGTTGCATCTGTTTTCACCTTCCACCGGGGCGATCCGACCTACTCCTGGATGAGAATTAGTCTAGTCGTAAGTGAGATAACAGGCAGTGGCGAAAAGCATTCAGTCGAAGATAATGGAGACCATGGAAAGACCAATACGGTGTCGCCACCTTGGCAGCACCTTCCTCGTCTGAATTCTTTCTTCAGTTTCGCCCCTCGTACCGGTTTTCTAAATCCGCCCGTGCCTGGCGAGTAAAGAGACGCGGAAATACCCTAATCAACATTCCGGCGACAGCTCCTGTTTCATGGACTCACCTCGAACTAGAGCTAAAAGCTCGCCAATAATAACTTTGATCTATTTACAAAACTCAAAATCCAAAATTTTCGGTAAAGAAAAATGCATCGATTTGTTGTAATCAACTTGAAACTTACGGTGACTGCTCTTTGTTGGGTTGCCACCTCCCACTTCCTGCAATTCCATGTCGTGTCCTTGTCATTTTCATTATAAAGGATAAAACTTAGAAGTTGATGAGTCACAACCATATGTACCATCGTAGTGTCACTGAAACATCTCAATTCTGGCATTCTGCTCCCTGCAATGCCGAGAGACCTGGCCGGGCGTAGACTTCCGTGGTGTGCTAGTGCAAACTCCCTGTGCTCTCGATAACACGATCAGCAGTTCATTGATGTTACTCTTGATGAATTTGCAGTGAAATTTGCCAATTCGGGCTATTCCCACATCTCGAACCAGTGGATGCAAATTCATAAAGAATATATAATCTACTTATCACTAATGTGGTTGAGCTATCAACACTGGTCACTCCCACTTTTTCCAAGAGAATCTGAAAAAAATGCGACGATGAAATGTTCGCCAGTGCAGCAGCAGCAGCAGCCACGATAGAATAATTCAGGGACCCAGATGCTGGCGCATGCCGGTAGAGGTCCCGATCATAGGTAGCCCGCTTCTCGTGGTCCGACAGGGTCAAGTAAGCCTCGTGTATCCTCGTGAACTCGCTCGTGCCTCTTACTGACCGCCACAACATCGGGGTGGCATGCTCCGGTGAGTCTCCTGTACGCGGCCTCAATCTCAATGCTGGTGGCACCGGCCGCGATCCTGAGGACCTCATACGAGGACGAGCTCGACGTGGGCACTCAGATCTTGTTAGGACCACTTGTCAAGAAAGTGGAGGACTGAAAGAATGGCTGGACTGAAGGTTGAAGGAAGAAGCTATGGAGAGGGAAGTGAGGGTGCTGTGGGCTAACTTACATAGAGGGAGTGAGGGTCAACGTGGCCCGTTTGGAATTCTGAAAAGAGAAGCATAAGTGAAAGGAGACTCGGTGCAGTTGATATCTCCATCGATATTGATTGAACTAGGAGATCGTAACTCGATTTCGATCGATGATGCTTCTCTTCATTCTACTATTTCTTTTATCCGAACTGGACCAAGACATATCCATAGGATACCGTTCTATGCTGACTCAGCTTACTGTTCATATGGATAGGCTTAGCTTTCTTCATGGCGCCCCACTAACCTCTCTTTGCACTTCATTTAATAGCTGCAGAAAGTATGATTTTTCATGTCCAGCAGCTCCTCACATAGAACATGGATTGAGTTTATCAATGTTGTCATAGACGACAATGAAATTGAAATTCGAGGTAATGAACGAGCACGATTTGTCATATTTACATACCACGGCATTGATTTCGTTCATCAGCAGGCCATGGACTGACCCGTACGGCTTCACTGGAGCAGGGATGACCCATTTTAGATGGATGAAAGCAGCGGAAGGGGAGGCCGCCGCATCATCGTGGCTTGCTCAAACGCGTAAGCAGTCTCAATCAGCTTCGGCTCGGTTCCCTTAAGTCCACCGAAGCAGATCCCGAATGGCATCCCCTTCTCGTCATAGCCTCCCGGCACTGTGATCGCAGGGTAGCCCCCAATAGCCATGACTGTGGCAGCATTTCCACCTAATGTCACCATAGCGTCGAGCTCGTTCTCCTTCATCAGCTTCTCAAACCCTTCTAGGGACAACTGCTCCATCATCTTCTCTGCTTTGGCAAGTTCGTCATCGAGTCCGGATGACATCTCCGCTGCTATAAGCCCATCCTGATTGTATTTATCCATCCTCTCCTGCAAAGATCCGATGGCTTAATAGAAATGGCAGAAAAACAAGGGAATAGACTGAAAATAACATTTCATAAGCCTGACGAATCTGAAAGACAACCTTTTCATTCTGACCTTCTCTGTCTTTTAAGAACCATCAATCATAATTGCTATCACACAATTTCTATAACGAAATGGGGGATCTCTGATAGGTACCAGATCAGGGTTGTTCAAATTGAAGGCGATAACATCTGCCAGCGACCTAACCGGAGAGTCGATCAGCTCTTCAAGATACTTATTAATCGAACGCTTGAACTCAGCTACAAGTAGAGGCATTTCACCACTTCTCATGGGGTTCAGAATAATGTCGATATTTGTTATCTCCAGATTATCCACTATTGTAGCACCTCTTTCCCTGCACAAATTCAAATGAACAAAGTCACAAGACCTAAGAAACAGTAACTTCCATCGTTAGCATTCCCGCTAACATCTAAAGATCATCATAGACTGACTGCCAGAAAACATAAGAAAGCCGACATTCACCGTAGCGTTCTCAGATGATGCTCGAAGGTTTGAGAAGCAGAGGATTCATTAAAAGATGCCACAAATGGCTTCCTCACTATGCCCAGTCTCTTTCCCTCAAGTCCATCTTCATTTAGAAATTGCTTATAGCCTCCTTGCGGTATGAAGCTTGATGCTTTCTTTGTAGCCTCGTAGTCTCTGGGATCAAACCCGGCAATGGCATCCAACACCAGAACCGCATCCGCTACTGTTCTACATATGGGCCTGAACAACACTTGACATGAGCCAGAAATAGACAACGGAGAGCACACAACAAAGAAAGTTAACAGAATGGTTGTATCACCCGACTGAGTCCTGCCGAGCTGAAAGAGGAACAGCACCAGCTCGACTGGTGAGTCCAACAGTGGGTTTGAAGCCAACGACAGAATTGTGATCTGCCGGACATATAATGGAGCTGTCGGTCTCGGTCCCTAATGATACAGCGACCATGTTAGCAGCTACAGCGATGGCCGATCCACTGCTAGAGCCACATGGATTCTCCGATTCGACATAAGGATTCTGCCAAGTTTTCATCAACAAACATCTCATGTACTGTAAACTAATGAAATCCCCCAATGATAAATAACGATTAAGAAGAATTTCTTCATTCTAAAAAATGTTATGTGGTGAAGATTAAGACTATACCACGCCCTGGCCGCTCCTAGCGCACCAGCCCCGAGGAATCGCCGGCGACCGGAGGGAGTACCACTCGCTGAGGCTGGCCATCCCGAGAATCACAGCCCCCGCCGTCTTCAGCCTCTCCACCACGTGCGCCTCCCTCGGCGCTCGAGCACCCAACAGCGCGTAAGACCCCAGGCTAGTGTTCATCTTGCCCCCGGCCACGATGCTGTCCTTCAGGAGCACCGGCACGCCATCCAATTCGCCCAATCGGTCGCCCGCCAGCCTCCTCCTGTCAGCCTCATCGGCCTGGTCCAGGGCGTCCGGGTTGAGCTCCAGCACGCATCGGAGGAGAGGATTGAGGGCATCGATGCGGGAGATGTAGAGCTCGGTGAGGTGGCGGGAGGTGAGCTCGTTGCGTGAGAAGGCGAGCTGGATGTCTCGGATCGTGGCTTCTTCGTGGACGAAGGAGCCGGAGGCGGTGACGGAGAGGATGAAGAAGCAGAAGAGGGTGGAGAATAAGTTTTGGTCGATTGGCATTGTCGGTCGCGGCCTCCCGGGTCCAGTTTTAGCCGTGGCGGAGTCGCGAGAAGATGTACGCATGCGTAATGCGGGGGAGAGAGCACAAAGGTCAACGGTTGTTCTTCAGGGACGGGAACAAGAAGTGCCCAACTAAAGTAAGCAACTTGGGACAAATTATAATTTAAAAAACAAATTACACCTGGGAAACTTTATTTAAAAAAGCATATGTTTAAATATTAAAATTAAAAAATATGAAGCCTTTGAACTTTTTTAAAACGAACTAAAATGATTAATTTAACTGTTAATTACTAATTTGGTATGTCTTACATGGTTCAACATGGTGGCTTCTGAGACACAAGGACAAAACAGCGCTGGTTGAGTCCGAGCCGGATTATACTCTCTTAGCAGAACCTTCCAGATTGCGGGCTATTGAGAGCCCCCCCGCCCTCAACGGACAGTTTTTCCAGGCAACCTTTGCGTGCCCTCTGGACCCTTGAACTTTGTCACTAATCCATTCCATCAATAGTAGACAGGCAAGGGAACCAATTCTGAACCAAAACTCAGTACGACAGTCCACAACTCAAACGTATTCAGGATGCTGTTCAATTCCCTGAATTGTAGACACAATCTTGGTACTGCTGCAACGAACTGTTGAGAGTAATATATTTCTGGCCATGCATATAACTACGAGAATTGAAGCATATTGAGACAGAATGGACAGCTGTCCAGTGGGTTGGCACAACAGCCCGCCCTCAATAGGTGAAGGTTTCTTAGAAACAATAGGCAGCAGACCAGACAATCGACACACCAGAGAAATTTGTCGATCACAATTGCAATAAATAGCAAAGCCAGCTTAACTACAATGGCAGAACTAAGCAAACATTCTAAGCAGCAATGATAAATGACCACTATCAGTCAACAAGCACAGGCCACACTTTAATAAGTAAGAAGACAAAAAGGAAAGATTAAAGAAGCCCCTACCAAAATTGTCCACAGACGGTGTTTTCAGAATAAAAAAGTCTCGTGTATCAGATTGCAACTAAGCAAATACTAACCGACAGCAAAAATAAAACTCAGGACTCGAGAACTTGTAATAACTTCAAACGATCTCTCACTCAAATGTGCCAAAACTTTGTATCTCAATCTTGTACTTCAGTATCTGAGGATCCCAGTCAAATGGGGATTTTTATGCTTCGACTGAAGAGGTTTCTTCGTCAGCATTCTCATCTCTTTCAGAACTGCAAGCAAGGAGTCCGCGAGTTAGGCTCACTCATTCTTTAATACCAGAGGCAGATCAAGTGCATGGAGAAGGGAAACCGAGCATACAGCCCAAACTCAGCAGAAAATTTGTCGAGCCAATCCAACCAAGCAGGTAGATATAAAAGAAAACGAGCACTTTTCTCCTTTAAAGGAAAATCCATCGACATTCTTAATGGGAACATATCAATCTGTGATACGGTAAAATTAATTGCCAGTAGGATATATCATTGCGGTAAGGAATGTGAATAACATCCATCTTTTCATGACAGTGAGTAACTTCAACCAAAAGGAGATGATAATAACTCAGACCTCTTCTCATTTGTTGCTATTAGAATATACCTCAAAGGGAATATGAAGTTCGTTATCTAGTCACACAGTGAACCAAAACATGAACCTAATAAAAGATGGTGATGCCTTTGCCTCTTCCTATGAATTTAGTTTTTCATCAATCAAAATTCACGCTAGGGAAAAGTGCAGAAACAAAGTCGGAATGCATTTGCCCGCAGGCAAAGATAACAGTAAATGGCAGACCAAACCAATTACAGTTAACCCCTGGATTTCTAAAGCCTTCACATTTCCCAAACCTAACTCCCTGGATTTCTAAAGCAAGATTTATACATCCTTTCATCTCATATCAAAGATAATTTTTTTCCCAGAAAAATTCTAATGAAATCTCAGCTTCTTCCACAGGATTAGACCCCTCCCCTATCTGACAGGCTGCAACCCTCTTGTTAGGATCTATTGACGGGATAGAAGAAACACTGAATGATAAAAACAAGTCCATTTGCGATATGAAGGAAGAAGCAGACTAATCAAGCCAGCAACTGAATATTAATTCCAGTCTCTTTCAGAAACCAGCAATGACCAATCAACAACCAAAGGGCAAAGAACTAAACAAACCTCGGGGGAGCAGTCGCAGCTTCAACAGGATCAGAATCATTCTTCCTCCAACTCCTCTCGGTCCTAACCTCCTGCTGACTCACCCTTGAACTCCCGCTCCCGAAGCTGCTCCTCCTCCCAAAAGATCCGTCGCCCTTCTCCCCCCTCTCAGCCTCCTTAATTTTCATAGACTCCAACTTCTCGTCAATCTCCTTCCAATCCTGCCCCTTCTCTTTCAAGACCTCCTCTCTAGGTCTTGCATCTCCGAAGGGGTTTGCCCCCTTCGGCTTCACCGAACCCAAGCCACCTGAGGCTTCGTTAACAGGCAGTGTCCTCGGCTGCAAAACCAGCTTCGGCCTTGCCAATGAATTCCCAAAACCGCTCTCTTCCTCCCCCCGCTTGCCCCATCTATCTGAATCTGCCCTTGGACCATTACCCAAACCCTCGTCCTCCCTCTTCTTCCCCCATCGATCCGAATCTGCCCCAGAACCATTACTTAAACCCTCATAACCACCCCTGAATCCCCTTCTCTCCCTGCCAAAATCGGCCCCGCCGCCGCTACTAAATCTCCTTGGCTCACTGCTCTTATTCGATCCCCAATTATCCGATTCGTCAGCCTTGGAATGGGAGCCAAAGAAGTCTCCGTTCCTCTCTCTCCTGTCGAAACCGTTACTCATCGACTTCTTCGTGGCGCCCCAATCATCGATCTCGTCAGCCCTAGAAGGAGGCAGCGGCTCCCTCCTCCTCGAGTCATCAAACCCTCCCCTCCTGGGATTCGAGGAATCATCCCCATAACGGCCGGAGCCATAGGACCTGAAGCCGCCGCCCAGGCGGTTGCGGTCGAGCTCCTCGGCAGAGCGCTCACGCGGACCGGTGGGAAGGACAAGTAGATCCTCGTGGGTGAGGCCGGCGGGTTTGGAACGGGCCGAGCCTGACGCGGTGAACTCAGCGAGCGAGACGGTCTGGCCCTTCTTCTTCTTCGGCTTGGTGGCGGCCGCCGCCGCCAGGGAGGGGAAATCGACAGCTGAGACGTCTTCGACAGGGGCGGACTCCTGCTGCTGGAGGAGGTCGTCCTCGTTCTCCTCCGAGTCGAGTGCCCACGCGCCGGGCTTTGCCCACGGAGACACTATCGCCGCCATCCTCTGGGCTATTCTGCCGTTTCGCTTTCTCTCTCTCTCTAAGGTTTGCTTCGCTGGATTGCGTTTGTTAGAAGCAGAGATAGGGCTCGTCGAGGGATTTTATTGCTGCGGGGAGGAGGGTGAAGTATCTGATCGGACGGTGGAGGATCATTTTAGGTGGATTTGGTGATAAGCGTGGATCTCAGGTTTGGGACGGCTGCGATCAGATTAGAATCTACCATCTTTCTCGAGGGAGAGAAGCCCGACACGCAAGCACCCCATCCTTCTGGGGAAAACTCAAAGATTCACCTTTAAAAAGACCGGTCGGATTAATATTTAGAGCAAATATTTAATATATAATATACAACGAATTTATTATATAATTTATCATTTGGATCTTGACGTGTATAAAATTGATCGTTCTAATATTTCGTGTATAGAGTCCAGTAGAGGTTGAATAAGTAATCTGTGTCGGCTGGGGCTAGTAAAAGAAATGGTTTGAGGAGAGCCGAACTGGAATTGAACTGAAAAGAATCGGTTTTCTATTTTGGTTCGGTTTTTAGAATAAAAAGCAATTTTGATTCATTTCTAAATGTAATCAATTCGATTCATCAATATGAATCAAATCGAGCTGGAATACTTTTAAAGTCTTAAACAGTTCGATTAGAAAATTGGTTCAAAGCGAACCGAACCATTTTTATTAGTAACTCTCTTTAAAAATAAATGGTTTGAATGAGTCGAACCTTTTTGTTTTTAAGAAAGATAATTTGGTTTAATTTGAAACGGACTGTTTTAACTTTTTAAAATAAAAACCGAACCGATTTAACTGTGCTCAAACTCATTTCTGAACTGGTTTAAAATAATGCATTCTTTTCCCTCACAGGTCAGTTCTAGTTCTAACAGAGTATATTGAACCAAACCGGTTCTTTAGATTTAGAGCCCAAACCAAATGTTGCACACCCTCAACAACGACTTTTCGCATGATATGTGGCACCGAAAACGATCTCGATCGAGATTCAAAGTCATTCCAACTAAGGTACAAAGTGTAGTTTCCACAGAACCAATCAATCCCCGAAGCAGCTCTGTTGGTTTTATATGTGACACCACAGAAGTTTTCCCGACTCTTTAGGCCCATTCCCGGATCCACTCTCACATCCGATGGTGGAAGAAGATGCTTGGATTCTTGCCACTTTATGGCACAACAATAGAATTTCCCCTGCCCAGCAAAAGATCATGTGACACAAAGAATCACCAATCAAAATAAGATAAACAAGTAAATTAGTACCAATTATCCGAGCAGTTGCCATAATTAATACTAATCAAAGAAATTTAATTAACTCTTTCTCACTGCATCACCGTGTGATATGACCATTTGAAATTTTTCCCTATGAAAGTTTGATTCCATGCTTCCACCCGATCTCTCCTTTCACCTGCAAAGGACCGACCTACGAGGGAATCAAAATCCGAGGACCGACCTATATTGGGAATCACAATCTGCACGCAACTTATTTCCCAATTGAGTAAGAAAAATTCGGATAACGTAAGGATGTCTTTGTCTTTACAGTTCAGTAAACAGATCAACTGTTACCAGACAACTTTTGGATCGATTATCTCACTCACAAAAAGTTTTGAACAAAACCATTCAACCGTTGAACCGTAGATTTTTTCCGACAATAACAATAATAGGAGGCCTGCTTGCCCTTTCAAGGGAATCACCTTCCTCTTTGGTAAAAGGATGCTGAAGCATGGAGAATCAATGGATCTGATAACCTTCCTCCCCCAAGCGATTCATAGCCGAAGATGTCACTGTCTGTGGAAGGAAATGGAATTTTCCCGTAAAGATCGGTCCATGTACTTGTTTACATCACATCCGAGCATCACCCGGAATCGTTCTGAGTGCTTGGAGCATGATATGGGAAGAAAGTTTTGAATATAACTTTGTTTGAAAGTGAAGACACACTGGACAGTTGAATTTCTCTTACAGAAGCTCTATGCAAAAGTTTCTCGACTACGGTCCTAGCCCGTCTAGCAAAAAAAAGCACCAGCATGCTTCCATGAATATTGCAAAACTTAACAAGCTCTAGGAAAGAATGGAACAGAACCTAACCCGGTAATATGCCGAGACAACCTAAAGGTGACAAAACCAAAAGGCAAGGCAAATGGTTCTGTACAATGAATCAACAAATTCTGCTTCGAACATCACCAAACATTTCACGTACCGATTCTCACCCCCCATTGCAAGCCAAGAATTCACACAGTTGAATCAATGCCTTCCTTCCATGCAAGTTGCAACAAAATGGCGAGTACTCCCAGCCCATCTCTGGATGTGCAGTGACAATTCAAATGTTGAGTACAGTGCTGTGACTCGAAGGTGCATTTTGATCCCTGCTCGAGGTTAAATCTTGGTGTTCGAGATAATCTGAATCATGAAAGTTGATAAGCGGCTCGTCTGCAAAGGATTTCACAGATTCTCCGCTTCCATACCATGTCACTGTTCCTATAGACAAGAGAAAATGGAACAAATAATTTCAAAAAACCTTAGAAGTGAACTGATGACAGAAATACTTCAAGAAGTCTAATGTCTAAGAACATTAAGGTTATAAATACTAAAGATCAGCAATCAATGCTGCTGCCACTATCAGATGGATCACTGCTTTTAAAAATCAATCGCTGATGAATCGTGTTAACCCATGTCAACTGAGTTGTAAGGCTGCCCCGACACCCGAGCAAGAAAAATTATGATAAAAATGTCATTTAGTGGACTCAGGTTATGTTATCATTTCAAGGATCTTAATGGTGACAGAATAGAGAAAATTCACATCATTCTTACCGATTGGACTAGGGGATTCCTGTTCCCTCGTCGAATGAAGTATTATTGTACCGGAAAGCACAGTGATAAAACCACATAGCTCAGATGCTATACTGCTTGCAGTTTGACCCGACCAATCCTGCAAAAAGATCATAGAGAAGCACATCAAATGGGCTTGTTGTCCTGAGCTGCAGGGGAGGAAAAAGACAGCTCAATTGAAACAAATCCAGACAGGTAGATTGAAGAGTTTACCTTAAACATTATCGCACTTGCAACAATGGTGAGTGTAGTGAACATCACGTAATACACTGGAGAGACAATTGCTGCATTGAATGTATCCAAGGCCTTAAGACACAGAACAGATGTCCATTACCAATAGAATTCTAATTATTCCTTCACCAGAAGCACACAGTTACATAACATGCAGGGATCCATTAGAAAACTAAAATTGCTAATTAATGAGCTCTATTTGATGGTAACGTAGAAAGCAATTTGAAAATTGAAGCAAGGTTATAACGATGTCATGATGCTGAATGGGAATAAGGAAGTCCTGAAGGAATGCACATGCAGAAGCTGAAACAATATAAAACAAGATCTCAAACATATCAAACTGGAATAATGTATTGTTGACTATGAAAAGTAAAAATAGGACACGATTAACTACTTGAGAACCATTAGCAGCAAAAGTAATGTTGCGAGGCGTCTAATTCATTTCGTGCTCTAGAATGTTCTTCTCAAAAGATAGCACTTTCTATTCATATATTTCAAAATCATCCAAAGGCGAGTAACTTTCCTAAGAACACTGAGAAAATAATTAAATGTAAGGCAATAGCAACATGGTAAACATGAAGATGTAATGCCTACCTTGTTAAGGTAGTTTAGCTGAGTGATGACACAGATTGCAGCAACAGTAACAAAGAACCAAGTCTGAGGATAAGTAATTTGGCTTGTCCCCTCCAGTGTAAGCTTTATTGCTATACCAATCGCTTTTATGCTCACGACCTGAATAGTGATCCAACAAAAATTTCCCCATGTTAGTCTAAAGAAAAGAGAGGCTAATGGTGACTAAAAAAAAAGTTGCTTTTCAAGCTTACTACAAATGAATATGCTCACCGTAAGCGAACCAACGAATGAACAAATCCCTATGTAGACCAGGATATTCGTCTGGCCGTATCGTGGCTCAAAGTGCAAAACCAGGGCTAACACTATGGATATTGTGGCAGCAACATAAATAAGAAAGGCTGCTGACAATGAACATTATAGAGATTCAATCAGTCATCTACAAACTACTTTTTTTTTTTTCATTTTCCGATCCGTTAAGCAAAGTGGCAGAAGGTTTATACCAGCTCATCAACATCATCTAGGGAGAAATAATTCAAACTTCGGAACAAATATATAGAATATTGAAGACCTGGTTGAGTCGCAAGAGTCCAGATTTCTTCTACAGAGTCGGGGGTCTGCTCTTGAGGTGCATGGAGCACAATTACAACAGATCCAACAATGCATGCCACACATCCAACAACACCCATCCTTCGCAGTCTTTCCTTCAACAGGAAGTGGGCCAGAAAGGCACTACAGCAATCCAAATAATAATTAGTAGAAAAGATTGAGAAAATAACCATAGACACCAGTGATCGATACAGCACTTACCTGATGATTATGCTTAATGCACCAAGGGGTGTCACCAAGACTGCTGGAGCATATACATAAGCCACAAAATTTGAGACCTCCCCAAAAATCACTGTCATGCACACAATTCATTAACTCACGAAAAATCAATGATGGACAAGGCATGTGGTGTAAAAGGAGAACAACGAAGGGAGCAATGAAGGTGCAGCACTTACTAGTGACCATACCGACCCACCAAAGCGGCTCAAGTAAATAAGTATAACCTCCAACCCCTACAGAAAAATGAAAGATAGATCTAATTAAAGGCCGATACAAATATAGAATCCCATTTACACTAAATCCGAGGTAGCTGGACTTCTGTAGAAATTCCAGTTTTAAGAGAGCCATGCAACATCCATCATAAGACAAAGACAGACTAAACATTGTCTGTTGACATCTCCCTATGATCTTTCTGCAGAAAAGGGCAACTGGGACCATTAATGAGATATGGTTCAGGTAACTTTAATGACTCAAAATTCCCAACTTTTTCAACAAACTCTTGCATGCAGCATTCATATTCTAATTTCTGAGTGAAGAAACGATGGTAAAGTATCTACGATGAGATGTAAGGATTCCTCGGTGGATCAGAACAAAGCCTTTATAGGAAATTGCTCTAATATATAATAGTCACGGCAATGCTGGCTGCCGGTAATCGGCGTGCTCTGGATGAAATCTATTTTCGACGGATTCAGGCGGGTTAGGGGATATGACCTGCACGGGTGCCGGCAGCAGCAGCGCGCTTGAGGCCTTTCTTCTTGAGGATGAAGCTCGACCCAATGAAAGCGCTGGACGCCACCGCCAGTATCAGCCCCTTGGTGTTATCAGACATCACCATCTTCTCCTCCTCCGCTTGCCCTCGCACATATGAGTGCCTATCCGATCCTACACTAACCCAGTTTATTCGCAGTCAGCTCAATGTCTCCCGACGCCAGAGTTCCCGCCAAAACAGCCCGGCGATGCCAGTCGCCGGAGACCTTCAGACTCGGAGCCGATCAAGCAATCGGTAAATCTCAGATGGACGGAGACGAGAGAAAACGACAGCATAGAGATCTGAACCCTCTTCCCACTCCGAGCAATGATGACGCGCAGGCCAGCGAGAGCCAGAAACCTCGTCGTCTTGTCGGAAGTTTCCTATTACCAGCGCGGCCCACGGGAGGTGGGCTGCTCAGGTGCGCCGCAGATCATTCAGCATAATTGCAAGACCCCTCCAATGCCGAAATCCCATTGGCTCTCCTCCTGGCGAATTGACCGATCTACCCCGTGCTAAAGCGATGAGGAGCCAAAAGATGGACACGTCATTAATCAAGGATGACTCGCCCCAGGTGATTAGGCTGTTGTTTTTTCAATTCCACCTCGCCACTCACCCGCAAATTCCATCAATAATAATTATTAATAGTATTTATTTTTTCATAAATCAATAAAGTATTTATTAAAATAATATTATGACCCTTATAACCATCGTATCAAATAAATGTTCGTCAAATTTATTATATTATTCAAATATTTGGTGCACTTCAAAATTTCTCATCGATTAATATATTCTCCACTCCAACTTAAAAAATAAAGCTTACTTAAATAGAAAGATGTCAAATTATAGAATGAACGAATAGTAATTATAATCAATTAACAGCAGCAGATAAAAAAATATTTATTAAAATAATTCGATATTTCTTTTTTTTAAATATCTCCATTCGAATATTATGAATGAGAAATTTAATTTCCCCAGAAATTAGTCGGAATCCCGTAAGCCGGCGGCGGGGCAAAAACTCGTACGCGGCTCTGATTTTCAATTGGCGGCAGCAGCCTCTCCCGAGTCAAAAACACGATGCTTCGGGACAATTATTGACTCGTCGGCTACCCCATAAATGACCGACAAATGAGTACGATTTGAAAATGCCCGACAATTCTCAGGCTTGTCCTTGTCACCAGATGAAGGTGTCAGGTGTGCACGCGACAATTTAAGCCCCAGTTTTCCATTCATTACAATTTAGACCGCAGAGACTGATTCTGGCGATTGGAGCCCGAAACTTTCAAGAGGATTCAAACGGTATCCTCTGTAGACAAGAATTTGACTCGAGGGACCAGAACTCTGTTCATCTCATAAATTAGGAGCAGCATAGCACGGCTATTGCTGATCAGATATTAATCTATCTACATGTTAAGCATCTAAATCTCTAGTGCTCACAGGCATACAGATGTGTGTGTACAAGTTAGTACCTCAGAGTAGGCCCTCGGCCTGCAACAACCCCGGGTACACGAGCGAGATTATCCATTTCAAGGAACTGAGATGTGTTTTCAGAAAATCTTGCCCCTCGATGGCTGCAAACAACAACAATTGGATCAGTCCATGGACTGGAATATGTTATGTTAGGAGATTCGAGAATTTCTCACCTTTTACGAAAGGCTTGACTTGCTTTGAGAAATCCTCCACGCGCCCCAGGACGGGTCTTATGCCACAGATCTGCAACACGCAGAGTTCCAGATGCAGGGCCATCTCCATTATCTGCAGAAGCAGGAGGGAGATGCTCCGTGTCTCCGGATTCATTCGCTTGGCTTTGTTGGCTTCACCTAGTTCAGTCACGATTGAGATCGCCTGATCCTGCATTTATGAGAATCGCAAATTGAATGGGGAATCAGATACCAATAACAGCCCAAGGAATTTGGCACCAGCTAATTGAAAACCAGACATCAACCGGTTGCTGTATGGGCGTGGGAAAGTTCATATTGGAGTCAGATGATCAAATTGGATTTTGTAGAAATCAAGGACACAGACGCTAAAGGCATGTGTGTGTCTAGCAAGGTGGCCAAGCAAGAACTTTCCATTCTACATGTGAAATACTTGAAATGTTTGCAAATTACCTGCAATCCATGCAAAATTTCAGGCATAGGAAGCTCAGGAAAATGGGCGAGGTCAATGTATCCCACTTCCTCGGCCCGCTTAGCTGCACCCTCAGCTTGCAAGCAAAGAAACTTCAGAAGAAAAAATGCAATTCTGTAGATTTGCAACGCAACAGTGTCTGAGAAACTAGTGGCAGAGATAGTTTCTGACTTTTCAGGAGGATGGTCCTTCACAACAAGAGCCATTACGGAAGTTGAAACAGAAGAAAACTTCGAAACAGAGAAGCAGCCAAGAGGTGCAAGTGAAAACCACCCATTTTTGCTGTTCACGAATGGGGGTTTATTGCAGTCGTCAATCTCCGATTTGCAAACCGGAGGGCACAAGAGAGGAGCATTTCGTCCGAGAGATTCTCCAAATCGTTGATTTCCCCGGCTAATGAAAGCTAAGAGGTGAATACTCTTTTCTCGGAGTTGCGGGTCCATGTCTTTCATAGCCTTCACCCATGAGTCCCAGTGCCTTGCCCCGAGACACATTAGCGTGAGAACATGCTCTGTCTCTTGAAGTGTGGTAAGAGACGTCTGAGTCCTTTGAGCCCAAGTCCTCTTTTTGTCCTGATCATCAGAGGGAAAGCCTGGAGCACTGAGATAATAAGAAACTAGATAAGCCTTGTCCGAGAAGAAGTACGGTATCTCATTTTTCAAAACGTTGATGCAAGAACTATCCCCAAGAGAATGGATCATCGCCACTATAACAGCAAGGCCAAGCCCCCAGACTCGTTCATAGCTTTCAGTTCCATCAGATGAAACAGACAGATTCCTCTCCTCATTAATCCACGAGAATAGTGCTCTGAGAGACGAAAAGAGACCCGAACCCAGAAGCATCTCGGCACTCCCTCTCACTTGAGCAAGAGTCAAGAGGAAATTCAGTGCTATTGAACTCGGGATCGGAGAGTTCCTATCGTGAAGCCTTGAAATAATGTGCTGCAGGGGAAGGTGAGCTTGAATTATGGGGAACCAGGTATCGGGCATTAAGAAGTTCTTGAGCACTAAATCGACAGCAGTCAGAGTAAGGGTGCCAAGCTCGGGAATTGTTAGGCAGCTGCACAGTATCGGTAAATGCCCCAAACATAAGTTTGAAAATTCAGCTGTCTCTTCAACTAATTCCATGGGGGCTTTTTCATTGCTACTGCAATAGCTGCAACTTAACTCCAACGATAAGAGAAGCAGCATGAGAGCTAGTTTCAATGTTATCTTAATGCTCTTAACTGCTGGCTTCATGTCACCCAATACTTTAAGAGCCAAGCCAGATGTCTTCATCAGCATCAAACAAACAGAGAAAGGTGGGCTTTTCAGCAATCTTCTGATAAGATGAATGATTAGTTCAGCTTGGGCAGCAAGATACTTCAAACTGACTCCTGAAGCTTCCATGGTGGGAGCTAGTGATTGCAAAGTGGACCGGATAGATTCACAAGTTTGATTAATGCAAGAAAGAATCACTTTATCAGGGATTGTTCCTCCAGTTTCAGTCTTCTTAGCCTGCATGAAACATTGGTGAGAAATTTCCGTAAAATTTACTATTGGGAAGAGAGCTGTGAACCGCATGGCAATGTTAATAAATCTTGGCCAAAAATGTATATCATATAATTCTTATTCTTGCAAGTACAAACATCCAGAATCTGAAAGCATGTGAAAATCGTAAATCTAACATTATGGAATGATTAGCAAACTTCCTCCAAAACTATACAGGAGTGACAATTGACGCGCCCCCCCCCCTCAAATTTGTTTCAGGACAATTTGCGCCTTCAATTTAGTCAAATAACCCCCATAATATGAAGTACTCCATCAATTAGATGGTATTAAGAAAATAAGAATGACAAAATCTAACGCTATCTTTATCAGTTTGCAAACACCGGACCCTCAACCACAAGCTACAACTCCAGCCCAGCCATTGGCCAACAGGACTGACCTTGCTGGAAGCTCCTTAAGGCCTCCTGGCAAGCCTTGACCACATGGTTATGGAGGCCATAGCTTGGCCTCACAATCTCTTTTCACGAAGTGTGCTCACCAAGGCTAAATTTGGCCTCAGATATGCAAGGTCAGTCCTAAAGATCAATAAAGCCACTGCCTGAGTGTTGTGGAGAAGTTGGGTTCTTTAGTTGATAAGAGCAATAATGTTTTAAAGAGTAATAGATCAAGTTCTTTCTTACTGACATATTATTTTGTTGGTAAGTCTGATGGGAGGGGAGATGCATGAGTCTACCTAAGCTAAGTGTAAATTCTCACAAAGCACAAATAGGAGGATAATTATGGTCACTGCACAAATAACATAGGAGATAATTAGGTAATTAACCACGAAGTAATTAACATAATTTAATGTCATCTAAATTATGAAACTTACATCGTCTTTGCATATAGTTAACAGAATTGTCAGGGCTCTCAACACGAACAGTTTTGAAGCTGAGAATTTCACCATGCAGTTTGTTTCATCCAGGCAGTGTAACATCATCTCTGCAATTACTTTAGAAGCTTTCCAGTTGGAATAATCCCACAAATCCAGTCTCAGATCAGCTCTTATTTTCCCAGTATCAGACAACTTGATGTCTTTTGGAGAGTCTGAGAGTTTGGTTTCATAGTTTTGTCCATAATAATTCTGCCAAGCATTTGGTCGAACCAAAAAAAGAAATAGTTCTTGGAATGGTCCCGGCCCAATCTTACGTCCTTCAAACTCTCCTCTCAGGTGATAATAGAGATCGTTGAGTATTAAAGTTTCCAGTTCCTTGCCTTCACTGAAGATAAAACATTGAACGTAAGACAAGCATCAAGCTGGAATAGCCAATCATAATCGACCGTGATTTGAAAATTGACAAGGATCCTATTATCCCACCTGTACCCATGTTTCGAGTATTGAAGAAGCAACTCAGAAAAAGCAGGCTGACTTCTCAACTGCAAAAAGAGACGAGATAGATGAATCAGTGAGCTGCAATCAGAGGCACAGGAAAAGAATCGGACAGTTTTTTGTATTTTTAATGGATTCAGGCAATATTGTTCTGCATACTATTAAAATAGATTCAGTCAATCAGCCAAAATCATGGAGATACGAACACACCTCTTTATAAAAAGCACTAATCTGATCCAGCAATGATAGAGAGAGACTTCCCACATCACCAGCAGCTAATTTCACCATCACATGCACAGCAAATAAACTGGCAGCTATCTGGAAAGTTTCAAATACTTGTCAACACTTCAAGATAATGGTTTGATCAAGTAGAAGGCCACAAGGATGTAAAAAAAAAAAAAAACGCAATATTAGTATGGAGATGATTCCTTTTACTTATTACAGATCAATCTTATAAGGGAAAGTCAACCACTGGAGAACTAAGTAAAAGAAATTTAATGTCTGGCTCTGTACAAGAATTTTTATTCTCAGAAATATCCAACTCTTCACAGTCTAACAGAACTTTGGTCTAAAAAGAAAAGGCTAATAACAAAGCATCATAAATATAATGACATAAATAAGGTGGAATTAAAAAATGAGACATTACAGTGGGATAGAGGTTACCTTCGCACGAGAACTTAATTCACCATCATATTCACATGACGAATAAATCTTGACCAGGTCCTCAAGAAGAGAGCTCTCACTCCACTTCAAAAAAATATCAGCAGAATTGCTCTTATTTGCTGCTCTTGACTTCTCAATGATTACGCCATTGCCCATGTTCTCCTTAATCTCAACTACTTGTTTTGTGATAGACTCAGCAAGCAACAACTTCTTCTGCAGAAATATGTCGTATGCCATCACTTCTAGAATTGCAGTTTGACAGTGAAAGCTATTTGCCAAGTTTGGTGTGTATTTTTCTCTCCGTTTTTCAAGGCGATGATCTTCCATGCATACTCTGAGTGAGACAGAGCTAGTTAAATATTTCCAGAAATTTTCAGCACTTTTCAGCTGCTCAATTATTGCTGTATATTGAGCAGCCCCTTCCCACAAAGCTTTCAGGAAGTCAAGTACACTGAGCAATATTTCCGGCTTGCTGAAAGGAAAAGAAGTTTTAGAACAAGAGGCACAATTACATCAAAAGAGGGAACCAAATCATGAATATCATCAACCATATATACAACTTGAGCTTATACAGGGTTGACATATATCAGATCTTAATCATTGGTGGCATATCTCAGTTTTAACATCAACAGCCAAAACCCAGGACCCCTCTTAAGTCCGAGGAATTGTTATGGTGTTCATGGGCAAGGTGTTGGCTTACATAGTCCCTTGCCAATAGTAATAACAATATGAATTTAAGTCATGTTTGGTACAACTGAATGGAAAGGAATGAAATGAATGAATTTAATAGAGTAAAATGCAATAATACAAAGTGTAATTAGCGCGTTTTTGCATTACTCTAAAAAATGAGTAGGAATAGATTTAATATAAATTTTATAAAAGTAATAGAATGACCATTCATGAATTTTTTTTAAAGGAATGTTCATTCCATCATTTTAGTTAAAAAAATCATTATAATAAAAAGCACATATTAATTCTTAAGAATCAACCACAGAAAAATTTAGAATTAAAGAGTAAAATATCCATTATATTGCTTCATATTTTTGCCTACCGAACATAACGATACAGGTTGGTACACAACAATGAAACTAGCAAACATACCTTTTCACAAGCTCAGCAGAACTTTCAACATATTGCAGAATTGCATTTAATATCCTTGAACTTTTTGAGGTTGGTGGCGTGGAAGATGCATCTTGTGACGTTTTCACAGATAATGCATCACCGGGTTGTGCATCTGCAGCCTCCTTAACGTCAACAATGGCAAGAAGAAAAGCGGGCTGCAAAGGTAGACTAGTAAGAAAAAGGAGAGAGAATGTATTGATGCGCTGGGTTGTTGAGAGAGTAGCTATTATCAAGAACTATCAAGTGCGAAGAAATATAGCAACTGCAGAAAAATCCAAAAAATGATATTGCGGAGAGGTAGGGACTAAGAAAATTAAGCCCAAACCCCACCAATTCCCTCTTTTTATCTTTCTTAATCAGTAAGATCATAACTTTCAGTATAAAAACATCCAGAGACTACCCATAAACATTTAGACAAAGGGTAGGGAAGAGCATGGCAGAGAGTCTATCATATCAAAAGATATGTTTGTCCCAGTTTGCAGTGCATAATTCTTAAGCAAACCTGAAAGCGTGCCGCAGAAGTCAGCATATTCACTGTAGCTAAGAAGAGATCATCACCCCCCAGTGACTGCTCCAAGAGGATGTAACTAAGAGAATGCCTTAACTCCATAATCTGCTCAACAATAGGAAAAAAATGGCCGTTTTCAATCTAACTGTCAATAAAAAAGAGAGAAATGGAAGGAAATATTAGACAATAATACAGAGAAACCTGCTTATCATCAGGACTAAAGCATGCAATGCCAGACAAGTGATGCTGCAAATCATTTGCTATTATCAACATGGACGAGAGCACCCTTGCGGCAGCAACTTGTATTGCCTGGTAAAGAGAGAGTTAAATTGAAGGTTCCGAAAGACGTATTTACCGGATTAGCCAATTTACTACAAAATTCGCAAAGAACACAGGAGAGGAAAATCACACTTCCTTATAAGAATTTAAGAGTCGCATTTTTTGATAATTCAATAAAAAATTTCATTAATGGCACACCAAGAGGGAGAATAAAGACATAAAAAACAGGGTCAAAGCTATACAAAAGCATGAGCAAAAACCAAAACCACCTGTGATTACTCAACACTGAGAAAAACCCTTTGTACCCTTGACTGTACCAAAATATGGAGTGTTATCAATCTAATCAATTTCATTTCTCCTTTCTTGCCTCATAACCTGAACCATACTCTAAGCTCCCGGTAACCTACTCCAACGGAACCCAACCTACCCCGACTATCTAAAGAGCTGCAGCCTATGTTTTTCGGTCTAGTGACTGTGCAGAAGTAAATGATTAACCAACTTATCCCCTTCTTTGCAAATCATAATCTTTTCCCAACGCATCAAGTTATTAATAGTCAATTGGCACCGAAGAAGGGCATTTCTAATTTATGCCAATAGGCATCAACAAAAGCCTTCGAAAAATGCAGGATTTTCCCCTTTCCAGCCCACTTCTTTCTATGAGGAGATATACAAGGTATCTGCCATCTTACCAACTGCATAAACTGTCAAAATTAGTGTAGAACAATGTCATATCATGAGACAAATAATAAGAAAATTTCTGCAACAGAATGAAAGAAATATCTGTAACCGGATAACCTAGTCTACATCTCATGCAAGGGCAAATAGTGTAAGATCAACATCTTAAGATATGGTAAATGAAGCTTGAATAAACTTGAGAAGAAGAGTCGATACAGGGTTACGGAAATATGACATCAAAGAAATAACAGCTGCAGCAACTGGAATAGGCTTGGTACTAGATGATAGCATCGCTTGGAGAAACATGGGAAGGGTGGAAAAGGAGTCCTGGATCAGTTAAAACAAAAATAATAAGTCAATAATTTTTGCTACTTTAGGCTTGGAATAATTATTAGAACCACAGACCATAAAAAAAAAAAAAGAATCGAAGAAACTACCAAAAAAACAGAATTGAAGTCAAATATTTGGATTTCCAAATTGTGTATCACAAAAATCTTCCATTGTTTACTCACTAATGAGATAAGGATATCTCCAAATAAATTGTACTTTGTTTTTGTTGTAAAATAAATCCAACCCCAACACTCCATATGACATTCACCAGTCAAGAATGTTTTTGACGGTGCTCCAGCAACTAATTTTTATTATTATTGTTGAGGAATAAATCCGACATTGCATAATTAACAAATTGAAACCTACAATATAAGGAAACTGCTTTTAGGTGGATATGGACCAACCTCTTATAGGCTCGGAGGATATTTTACATGATATTAAAGCAAGTTATTGTACAGGCTCACACTAGGCCCAAGTGAGCCAATTTATCTAGTATGAAAGATAAAGCCCACCTTAAATGAAGTTGTTAAGCTCGAGAACGAAAGAGAAAACCTGCCTCATGGTTAAACGTCACACCCAACCAAGTACGCTGAGGGCAGCTTTTACGTGAATATGAGTTCCTAATCTCTTATAGGCCTGATGAATATTTTACAATTGTAAAGAAAGACCAATACTTCACTGTTTCTCAATCAATTCCCTAAAAATTGAATTTCAGGATATTCTATGAGTCTAATTTTTATAAATTACATTCTATAAATAAATCTTTCAAATAATGATTTCTTTTCAAGCAATCACCTTGCAGTAAATTACCAGTTTCTTATTTCCAATTTTTTAGGCCATTCATTAAGACAAACCACAACCTCTAACCATTCCTTTGTCATTTTCCTTTACTTGCTAGCCAATTTATTCCGTCTGTTGTGGAAAAATTGCACATCTATGCCAATATCATGTTGAAAAGGAAATTGTGTCAACTTTTTAACTATAATGAAAAAAATAAATAGCATGATTCAGTCAAGTTTTTGCAACTCCCAGAGTGATAAGCATACCTTCAACAATTTCGAGAGCATCGCATGTAAAACATCTAGAACAGAATGTATAGCAAGCTGTAACCCCTCAATCTCCACCACATCAATGAGGCGGTTTATATTTAGTTGCTGTAGAAGATAATACAATGTCAATTAGGAATAATGATATGGTATCTTGTGGACAAATGGTCCAAAAATGAACGTGCCTGACCTCTAAAGCTTGTGATGTTGTACAAACAATTCGAAAGAAAGTGCTGTGGATAGAGGAATCGCTGAGCAGTATATTCTGGACAACCTCACCCAATCTCTTGGAATAGGAGGCTGTATTAATGCATTTTCTCACTAATTCAAGGACCTACAAACCGAAAAACTTATTAGCGAGAAGTAATTTTACGGCATCTTTCTCCAATAAGAAACACAATATTGTCTGTCCCTGTGTAGCCAAAAAAATAAAAGAAAGAACTAGCTGGCAGATCTGAATGCCTTTTTAAGGTATTTTCAAGATTCACTAATAAATTAAACTTTGAAGTCAAAATATAATTTCATTGAACTTGTCACAGCATAAGAAGTTCTGTAGGTTTATTATATCATCTGCTAGTACATATGCAATTGAATTGCTTGACTTGAACTGAATAATTTCTGGCATTTAAGATTTTGACGAATAGGTTACTCTTTCTTAAAAACAATGGACAGATTCTTGAATTTGTAACACAAATAACTACAAGAATCCAGTCAAGAAACTTTAATTGGTGAGGACAGTTCTATGGAATTTGCAGATAATGTGGCATCAGCAAGAAAAGGACGGTAACTCCTTCTGTTATCACTAAAGCTAATTCAAGCATTGGAACTTTATAAAGATAAGAAGAATTATTCAGGAAAAAAAAGATGATAAGAGGAATTGAGATCACTTTACTCAGATTGAGGCAATTATTGTACATTTATCATCACCATATTTTCATATACGTGGTAAAAAGGAAATATAGGGCAAATGACAGAAATTTTTAAAAACAGTGGTCTATACCTTAAGTGTTACTCTCCAACGAACGCGCCTCACCTTGTACTTCCAGTATTCATGATTAACAAGAATGTACTGTAGGGAGAAAACAACTAATGCATGGACAGCATCACTCTCTAGTCCACTTTCTACAAGCTGATTCGTGAACTCAAGCACTGCAAGATTTCAGAGATGAATATCATCATAAACAAGAAGGATGTGTGTACTGTGAGCAGAAGATTGTGTTTTCAGGTTTCTCAGCAAGCTATCTTTTCTCTTAAGCAGGAATTTTCTGCCATGTAAGTCACACATTGCACTATCCAGTAGCACAAAATCTGCAAATTAATAGCAAATGGCAAACTAAAGCCTGCCTGAAATTTCTTCAACTATGCCCCTGTTTGTAGATGCCAAGCCCTTTTCTTAAAAGATGCCAACCAACCCACGATTACAAATTCTAATGGCTACAAGAGAAGGTCTAGGCTTTGTCATGCAATATAGGCAGGCACATGAATAACCATATTGCAGGCGAGGCCCCAAAGATTTATACAACAAAACCATATTACTTTTCCACATTAAACAAATAAAACATCTCCAATAGAAACACCAAGAGTTCCCTGATACAAGTAGATATTAAACAAGAAATAAATTGGAACCCAAGAGCATGATTTTCTCTATAATGCCAAGAAATTCATTGCCATCCCGCTCATCTCACTAAAGCTGTTAATAAAATAAATATTAGGGACAGTGCAAGATCAGATAAAGTGTACCTGAGATTGTCAACGAGCAGTCATAGTCATTATGCTCAGAGTCAATCAAAAGCATCTTTGCTAACCTCCCTGAAAGAACCCACGAACTGCAATGGAAAATATAATGTCGGGGAGAAGACACATAACGACAGCAGTTGATAAAGTTCATGAAACTATCAAAATATCTAGCAGCTCAATATCCTAAGCAAATATGTAGGACAAATTATCTTCACTGATGAACATAATGATAGAAGATTTCTAACAGAAACTTTTTCTGATAAAATTCACCTCGATGAACCATTATAATCAGCTAAAATAGAACTCGTTGATGAAGCCATATCAAAGATATCAACTTTCAATGCGACTGCAGCAACACTAGAAGGGGAACTGGCATTAAGAAGAAAAAAGAAAAAACTTCATCAGACCATCAGAATTATAAAACCCCTTATGGGTTGGTTGGTTAATGGGGATTTGATAATCACTCTCACCACTTCAACATCTTTGCCAAAATATTGACCCCCATGGAAATCATAGCAGCATTAGCAGGTGAGGGATACATATTCCTGAATAAGGAAGAGATCACCTCAACTGCCCTGCATCAAAAAGTGAATTTTCAATAAATGAAGAAAGCTTGCAAAAATAAAATCAAGGGTACATGCGTCTTAGTTAGAGGGGAAAGAAAAAAAAATCTAGAAGTACCACGTATTCTGGCCAGTCTGCATATTTGAGTTCGTCGATTGCACATACAAAGAAGTGTTCAGGTTCATCAAAGAAAAACAGAGGCCCTGCATATAATAGAGATGTAGCCAATTTTCTGATTGAGTAGATAGGCAAAATGCCTTGCAGCTTCATGGAATTACAAAAATGGAATGAGCATCAATACAACACAAAGCACTGGTACGGGGTTTTGTGCTTTGATTTCTATATAGGTTATTGGAAATGTAAAAGCCATTTGATGTAGAGAATTTAGTTGACCAATGAATAGAAAAAAGGAAAGCAGTGCAACTCCTTACTACGGCTTTTCCATTCATATAGAGAAACCAACTATCGTTAGTTGTAACAAACAATTTCTTTATCAAAGAACAATAGATTATCAGGCAACACTTCTTAATGGAACTGGTACACCGTTCTTTCTTATGGAAAATTATTCTTCGCATGCTTAAAGGCACTGTCTCTTCTATCACATAGAAGAAGCATTTTATTATAGACTCTGCAATGAGACTAGATAACAGCAAAATTGAAAGTTGCAAGGATGAATTACCGTGTTGAAAGACACCATTCGGTTAAGAAGGTCAAGAATATGAAAAGCTTCCTCATTCCTATCCATATATAGATGCTGAGCCAAACGTAGGAGCAACACAAATATTCCAGATTGTTCATACTGCAGAAAGTATAGGTGTTTTCAGTATGAAAGCAGGAAAAATAATAATTTTACAATCTACTGTATATTTAAATAGTTGTTTGCAAGATTTGATGGGAAAAGAGGAAGAATATTGCATAGTTCTTGTTTAAAAGAACTCCAAAAGAACATACTAAGGATCTTAAAGACAACTACAAGTATCAGCGACCAATTGCCCTCAGTATTAAAGAAAGCATATGAATAGTGAGTTATCTAAAGAAACATAAAGAAGAGAAGATCTGCAAGCAGTCACCCACAGCAGCATATTGTGGCAATTTGACATTATCATTTTCAAACATTCTAGTAAGCCCAAAAGGCAATGCGTTAGCAATCAAACATCACAAGTCAATATAAATCTCATCATAATTGACTTGTAATCACAGGTGCATTAGCAAAACTTGTGATCACAAGACAATAAAATTGAAAAATGTGAAAATGAGTAGATCACCAGAAACAAACGTCACCAATCAAGTGCTGATAATATCTCAGACTTCAAATAGAACAAACTGATTAAAAAAAGGACCCATTTCTGGCACAGAATATGTACAAGAAGCAAAATCCTGCAAGAAATGATTACCTCCCAGCGCACAATAGCATAATTTCTATCAACTACTCTTAAAATGTGACCACGAGTATTACTAGGAATCTGCAAACTCTCAATCCCAGGTACATGCAATGGCAAACGTGTTTGAACAGTTTGAGAGGCATCATCCACCAAGGAATCATCATTAAGTTCAAATAACGATGATATACCAACGGATTTGTCCAAGAAGTTGTACCTGTCACCAAGATAAGCACTTTAGTAGATGATCATATGAAAAACGGAACAAGAGTCTGAACTTCCCAAAGACTCCACCTATCTTCTCATTCAATCAATTTCAAACAGATGTCTCATCCCAAAAGATTTGGCTAATGAGCATCACAACACCATAATGCAAGCAAAAGTATGCTATTTGATCCATCAAGAACCACGTAGCACAAGGCATTTGACCGATTCTATGTAGACTTAGCTACACTAAGATATACTTTATCTTTTTTGTCAATCATGGTTAGGCAAGGAATTGTAGTTTAAATCGCATTTTAAAAAGAATTAATTTGACTGCACTAGTGTTTTACGTTAGAGACAATATCAGCATCCAATTCCTCTCATTTGTATGATGTCACAGCCTTCATATAACAAGAAATACGTATCAAATCATGAGGACAAGATGAAGGATGCACGAACACTGGATGAACACAATTAGACCAATCAATGAAAATGCTTTGTAAAGGCTTATACAGGAGAGTTTTCATAGACATTGGGGGAAAAAAGATCAAGGAGTTACTCCAAGGATTTGCCTTTCCATTCATCTGTGAAAACTTCATGACAAGAACATGCCATAGATGAGGGAAATACTCTCACCCAAATGAGATATGCTCAAACCATCAAAGAATAACTCAACCAAACTGTTATATCAGATGCATTAACACTTACACACACTCGGCGGGCCATTTTCCATCACATAGAGATGATAGGAGCCGAACAAGCTCCATAGTCTTGTGTGGAAATTCACCCTCCACGTTACAAAGAAGACATCGAATAGGTCCATCAATAAAGCTTTCCCTGTCCCAAAACTGCACGCAGAGTGATTCCTGAATATTCAAGAGAAAAAGAAATCACAATCAATGGAATATGGAATAAATTATATCCAAACAACTGATTAAAGTGTGTATCACATTTATATCCCAACCTCTCCTCGATAAATTTTGCAAAGAATATCCAAAATCAAATTGAGAGTGCTGTCTTCCAGCTGCGGGCAGGAGAAAGACGAATCAGTAGTAATAGCTCATAACCCATTCTTTTCCATCACAAACTAACAAGAGAGACATCAAAACCTGACTGTTGATTTCATATGATGCAATAAATGCAGATATGAATGTCCTCAAGACACTTTGATATCCAGCAAAACATCCCTTTAAAAGCCAAACAAGTAGATAGTGAGTGAGCAGAGGAGAAAGATAGCATAGACATTAGATAAAACATTGACACTCCATCTACAAGGCATGGAAGAAAAAAAGAAGAAACAGTAGCTGTTGGCAGCAACTTACATCAGATTCCGTAACTCTGACATTATGAAGAACTTCCATAAAGAAATTCAATGATGCAGCTTCAAAAGCTTGGCGGACGTAGCCAACATGATCAATATCCTAGCATCAAACAAAAGGAGTACAGTAAAAAGGCCACGTTGACAGGTCTCTATACTAAATAAACAAAACAAGCAACATACCATTAAGATGCTATTCTCCTCTGATCCTGAAAGAGACATAACCAGGCAAACAAACACAGCCCAAGCAAGAAATAGTGGCCCTGCATCTTTCATTTCCAAAGCATTGAAGCTAGAAACTACACCATCCATCTCCTGGATATCAGAAAAAGAAAAAGCAGACACTCCCAGCCTGAATAGCAAAAAGGCCTTTCTTTCAGAATAAGCAGATTGTGAGAATTATGAATAGAATACTTATAATATAGGGGCTGTAACTGTAAAATATATAAGGGGTTATCATAATGCCACCAAATACCTCATGGCTATGAAACTAAATGCTTTCTGAAATGGAATTTGCCCAGCAAGTATCAAATACGACAAAGACAGTGGATCATTTTCACATGCTTGATGAATAAAAAAACAAAACAAACCAAACAAAATGTTGAGATGTAGATGGGTTGGCAAGGAGCAGTCAATGCATTAAACCTGATTCAGCAGCCCCATTTCAAAGGTAGTTATTCACCTGAAAGGTGTTTGGTCGTGTACCATTTGAAGAAGATTTTCCAGATCGAGAGTTTCAATGAGGATAAACAATAGTTGAACTTTGGCATTCTGAGAGGAGTGTAGTGCTTCAGTCGACACAACCAACTTATCACAATTATAAGATCCAGATGAGATTCCCTATTAGCAAGGATGGGAGTTAGAATGTGATTTATAATTTAATGAACATAAACATACCAAAAATACCTTGTAGAGCAAGCACAACTTCTTCCATTTTTCAGCATTACATGTGCAAAAAGGTTCATAGTAAATGAGAAACAAGATTTCCAAAACAAGATTGTCCTCGACAAGTGTCTCCTCAGCCCACAAAGTAAAAAGATCAACCTCCTGTCAAGGATGACATAATATGAAGGATATTAGCATTCCACTTGTACTTAATGGTTCTAGTCCGGACATGACATACTATGATTTCCCTCTATGTCCAATCTAATGCCCTCATATGAAAAAATTATCGAACATAAATATGAAAAGATGTACCGAAAAGAAATTTTAAAATGTAGATACATGCTTGAAAAGCAAAAAAGAAGTCAAATGATAGATAAATAAAGTAGAATCTTTTCTTTTAATCAAGTAACCTTTTATTCAGGAAAAACAGAGCGAAATTTTCTGGTAAAATTAAATATTACACATACGTTACAGGTGACACACTAAGGGACAAAAATTAATTTGATAAAAATTTGCTTCCTTAGTGTCCACATCTTAAAGGAATACATAATATTCACATATAGTTTCACGCCCCTTGTTGATGCCATTTATAAGTTAATGTTGTTCCACAAATTAAAGAAGAAAATAACAAAGGAGAAAGGAACAAACTATTGCCACCCAACGCACCATTTGCTCAGGATATGCGGAGGACAAAAGACTATCCAATAGTGAAACCAATTTATTATCTAGTCCAGCAGAAATCAATTCTTGCACTTCCTTCAGTGTATCATTTTCTCCCTTGGAACCATCTTCAACACATACTACACCGCCATTAGAAGAATTAGACATAAAACAGGAGAGGGAAAAAAACTGGGAAAAACATATCAGTGAATTTGGCACAGTTGAGCATTGCTAATCCTAGGCCTGTTAAGGGCAAAGGCCTCCTCAACTGGCTTAAGCTTTGTACTAGGAAACAAATTCATCTTAATGTACAAGATGCTCTTATTTTGCTTGGCAATTAACCAGAATCCTACCAAAAACTTACTTAGTCAAGAATCTCAAGCATTTGGAAGTCCAAATGAGGGCCAGGTTTTCTATAGAACAATAAAACATGAAATTTAAGTTCAGACAATTAATTCTGGCAGGGGATAAATGGAGGGAAGGATGGAGAAAAAGTAGTTAGGGACTTGATCAGTCCTCAAAACTGCTCCTCATTTGCTCCCCCTGCCCTTCTTCTTTCTTATTTCTTTCGTCTCCCATCCTTCTTACTTACAAATAATTAATTTCCCTTTTATTTGTCAGCAATCTAAGCTGAAGAAAACTTCAATCTAAGAAGGAATGCCCCTACTTAAGCAAAACAATTTGTTTTATATCGATGCCTCTCAATGACAAACTGCAGTTAACATTAACCAGGAAAAGAAAATTTACACGAGTTGGTTTATTAAAGGAAATTCCAGTAACTTCATGAGCTTAACCAAGACAAGAGAGTTATGAAGGTATCTTTTTGTCAATCTCGTTGTTTCACATACACCAATATTCGGTTCTCAAGTCCGGTTCATGCCAAAATATATGAGTCCAACCGCTAGAAAGAAGGGAGTATAGTACATACAAGCATGCAGAAGAATCCGTCTTGTGCACTTCAGCAAGCACTGCCGCTCAATGTAATACTGAAGCAATATCTGCCAGCCAATTGTATGCATATGGTTATCAGCGGAAAAAACACCACAACATGACCACCATCACCCATTCCAGCATACCACGTATACTACTATCTTAAGTCATGGAATGCATTGCCACCATTATCAGGCTATAGGACTTTTAGTTGAATTATTTGCTAGCCTTTCCATTAAAAAAATGGTTATGATATTGTTAAGAGCATCAAAAATGTACACGTTATTGAGAACCTAATCTGCTAAAATCTACTAGGATAAACAATCATTCCTAAAGTCTTTTATGCAACAATAATGAGATAAAACATATGTTTCGGAGCAATAGTCTACAATCCAGCCAAACACCCAATTTAAATCACTGTCAAAGCAAGTGTAGAATAGCAAGATAATCATATATAATTGTAAACAGCAAAATCTACTTACCAAATGAGGAAACGCCGGAACTACAGAATCAAGAGGCGCATTTGCATGCTCACTTGACCTCTCCACAAGAATGTAGGATTGCACCTCATCTAAACCCTTAAAGAAACAGGAACAGGTAATCCTATAGTCATAACGGATCCCCACAAGCATCCAAAAATACATTTGTTCGAACCCAGACGAGAAAATGCAAGACACTTGCATCCAATTCATTGCTGTGATTAGTTACTGTACAGGACCTCAGAGTTCTTATCAGGGCTGCATTTCGACAAGCATGGAGAAACCAGAAGAGTTTGTTTGGGTAACGAGAACTCACTAGCGCGGAACTGATTTGCAAGGCCTTGTCTTTGAATTCCGACTTTATAGTCAGCTCGCGAGACCCAATTTTGAGTTTTTCTGAGTTCAGAGCCTCCCTCGATTTCTCATTTGGCGGCTTAAACAGCGAGAACGTGTCGACGAACCAAGCTCGATTCTCCTTCAGCTTCTTCAACTGATCACAGATACATTACACACTCAAGAGAAGCCCATCAAACAAGCATGGAAACAGAAAGGGGCAGTGGGTCTGAATTTACTAGATGTGGAGGGAGGTCGGAGGACAGGGGGACGTTCTCGAGCTCGGTGAGCAGAGCAGAGAAGGGGTCCCACCAGAGCGAAGCATCAGCGGACTTCGCATTCGCCATCGGCGGAGAGCTTCAGAAACCCTGGAAGAACAGCAACAAGAAGCAGAGGAACTCGCTGCTAATGCGCATAAATAAGCTCAGAAGTCTGAAGCACTTCTGGAAGAAGAGAGTGAAAGGAGAGTAGACGGCGACGATGTCTTCCCTCTCTCCCTCCGGACTCCGGAGGTCTAGCGGCGCGGTCGGCTCCGGGGAGATGGAAGAAACTTTTTGAAATTGGACTCTAAAAAGTCTTATTTCAGTTCCCCTTTTGTGACTTATTGCATTTTGCCCGTGAAGTTGGCCATTCATCTCAATTTGCTCCAATTGATACCGTAACTGGCCGCACGGAGTTCATTCACCACCGACCTACGAACACCTTAATACACAGGTTTATATGGAAGTGCACATGTAAATTAATCCCATCAAGATTTACGCACAAAGGAGGATTAAAATCCTGATCCAGTTACCCCACCAAGAGACACATTGATTGTTCGAAAGACGTCCAATTCTTTATCTGTAACTATGATATCAAACACTAGAGATTCATTCTGACACTTCGTGTTTGATGCAAAGGACTTGCATCAACGAGTTATGGTGTTGGAAAACAGTCAAAAACTTCTGATGCATAAATAAGTGATTGCTTTTTTCACACGACGGTTGGTTAAACAAAGTGTATGCTCAAAAGCCGAGTGGATGCCGATATCCCTTTTTAGTGGACAAAGAATATCCCCCTTTAACAGGCTCGAGTCTGTATCCGCGTGATTGCCCCGTTCGAGCTCGAGACAGGAAGAGCTCACGTCGATACAGCAGGAGCCTATCATTGAGATGGTCTTGGTTGCAATGGCAGCGTCTCGGGCCCCGAGATGGTCTCAGGTGCCATGGCAGCATCTCGAGCACCGTTTCAGAGCAGGAGAGGTGGATGTCCAGGAACCCAGCTGAAGAATCAACCGTTACAGGCTGAAGCACGAGTTGTTTCCATGGAATGGTGTAGAGTAAGGGGTAAAGCACTCTTCTCTCATCACCTACCACGATATGATCGATCTCAGTAGCATCAGATGCTCAAAATTCCCCTCTTTGGGGTGACCTCCTAAACCTCCTCTAACTCGAATTTTCCTTCCAACCTCGGAATCCACCTGGAGCCTTCAAGATTACACTGACTCAATACATGGACTGGAAAATCGTATACTGATCTCGATCCCATAGAGGATGGATAATAGAGGCCACAATCATAGGAAACATCTAATAAGTTGAGAACAGATTTGTTTTAGGGAAGAAGAGCACAGATGAGTAATGACCTCCAAAATAATCCTTCAGGGATGAACTTAAATGATGGCAGAATTTGCAGGAAGGTTCAACTGTCCTCTGCTAAAATAGCACTCTCTTGTCATGTTTAATTCTCAATGACAACAGAGATGAGAAATCCACCGCAAAAACACAAAGAAGATGAGAAATCCGAGATTTATGAAGAACGAAGCCAATGTACGATAAAACAGAGTCGTATATAAGGAAAATTTTCAGCCTCGTGAAAACTGTGCACTTCCTAGTACCATCACAATCAGTATGTGTTCTGATCTGAGAAGACTAGCCTCTAAACCCTCCACTCAATAAATAAAGAAGATTGAAAAGCCACAAAAGAGGTTCTTTAACCATGAGGCAGTTCCGAACCAAAGAAACTACTTTAACATATGATGTCTCCATTACCTCTCTCAGATCCATCCTCCAAATGTGGATGTCAGTTGCAGTAGTCTGCTGTTAGTTATGGAGCCTCATGTAGCCGAATCTGTGATCTTTCAATCTACTTCTTCTTTTTTGACTTGCTCGAGAGTGACTGTGTATATGCAGTTCCCTGACCATCATCGCGAAGTAATATCGAGAAGTTAGAAAATAATTCTGCAAAGCTCATTGCAATAGCAGAAAATAAGTGGGAGCACAAACATGGAAAATAACTGAGAGCATAGAAGATGAGGTAAGCAGAGAGAGAGAGAGAGAGAACAGAGAATGGAGCAAATTAATGCACGTAACTACAAAAAAGTCTTGTATCCAATAAAGGCAGTAATTCACCTGAAGCCACTCATCCAGTGACGCATCTGTTGTCTTGGTTCCAACTTCCACCTTTGGAGCCCTCTTGGTTTTCTGGATAAACGAGTGCATGGGTCAGTTCCTTTACAAAAGACCATAATATAAATAAACTTGCTCGAAAAAATAATATCAACAGCCATCTAGCCATGCAAAGATTTGAATCATCGCTAATTCAAATCAGAAAGTACAGCTGATATGATACTATGTATGTTACAACGAATGCATCGAATGTGCAAATTTAGAGAAAAACATGAAACTACTGGCCCATATAGCTTATAACAATTTCAAAAGTGAAGAAAAAAGTAACCAGATTACAAAGATAGAAGTACCTCAGGTACCTCAGGATCAAGTTAATGAAATTTATGCAATCATTGATGCACTATCATATACATAAAAATAGACTAACAAAATAACACACTAAAACATGAGTATCACTCTAACATAGTACCTTTGAGAGGTTCTGTAGACGACCATGAACCCATAAACCCAGCAACACAAGGAGGGCAATTCCTAAAGTGATGAGAAAGACCGATTCCATGGTGAGAAAACCGCCAGACTCAACAACTTCGATTGTACCATTGTAGAAGACAGTTTGGTAGGGTTGCTGATCTATCTCATAGAAGATCGTTCCCACAAGATCAAAGTTCCCAGGCTACACATAAAAGATTTGGGACACATTAAACTCCCAATTTCATTTTGTCAATTACTGCAGAAATTACACAAATATTGTACTGGAATTATAGGATACTTTGGTGAAATCAAACCTGCAAGTATTTGCTGACAGCAAAAATATAGGGGAAAGAGGATTGCGCAGATGCTGGAACCGAGGCATTGTTGAATCCCTACAATTTCATATTAAGATTATTACCAATGAATCGGCCATCATAAAGATACGAGAAAAGATTCAAAAATGTCAGTTTTTATCATTAAAAAATATGAAAATTCATTCAGAAAAGCTTTTTTTTTTTTTGGTATGGATATTTTATACGCAGATATATCTTCTTCCATTCAATAGTAAATCCCAAGAGAACATAGCGACTGCAAAGGAACAACCTTTCAGATATTTCTTTGTATTAAATTTGTCAGAAGTTGTTTTGGACTAAAATGCTTTTGTTTCCTATTAAGAGGTAGGAGACCTTGGTATATTTCCCTTGCCGCTATCCAGATTTCTGTAGCATTAAACATAAGAAACTTGATACCAGTGAGACTTTCAATTCTGAGTTAATGAAAAATTACCTGACCAGTGAGGTTCTGAACCAACAAACGGTGGTCAAATGGAAGATGAACGCTGGCCTTGATACCAATTACATTCAAGCTCGACTCACCTACAATTAATCAAAGAAAAATAGAAGCGCCTGAGTGCAGCCCAGAGAAAAATGAAACAGTAAATTGATGTACCAAATCAACTAAATCAAGTACCATCATTTTTAACTCCAACCACTAATTCAGTTTCTTCTCCGGCATGAACCACTGCAAGATGTGATACAGAAAACATCAGAAAAAACTGCTATCATATTTCTATACAGAAAAGACTTTCCATATACAGTTATAGTGAATCATATCTCACGTCGTGCTCCATTCTTGGGGAAAACACAAACTGTGTCAACCCCAGGAGCTGGTCCAAAGTTCCTACTACCAAATTCTTCGGCATCCTCATCAACAATCCCTAGTTCACCCCCACCTTGGACACCCTCAGCAATTTCAGGTTCATCTTCCGATTGGCACCTGACAACTGTCAATTGAACAAACCGTCAGACACTGTAACAGAAAACGAAGTCAGTACTCAGTACATGCTAAACCAGCAATCAGGAAACGTCGTTAAATAAATGAAAAAGGGATTAATATTCCCAGATATGCAGTGAATAAACCTAAAATAGGGCAAGAGCAATTATCCAAACCCAGAAAACACGGGTAGGCGGAGAAAAGCTCAGAAATTGATCTCTTCCTTCCACGCTATATAGTTATTGAGAAAAGAAAAATGGAACCACTCCGAGGAATGGAACCAATCAGACAGACAGGAAATAGAAAAAAGCGTTTTTAATATGCAAATAAACGGAACCCACGCACATCAAAAAGGCACTCGCCAGAATTCTAAAGCAAATACAACAGGAACCACACAACTCCAAGTACAAAAGGGACCAAAAAGGCAGCAAGAAAACGGGTTTCCATGCAACTACATCACCAGAAGCCACATCCATCATATCAAGACAAGATGATCGGTGCCGTCAAGGACACAACCGCAGGTCGCAACGAAGGTTAATTGTACCAATTAACAGCGGATTTCACATGGCACATCGAATCGGCAAGCGCACAACCGAAACGCGGTTGTATGAGGCAGCACGGATCTAGATCAGAAGAGACCGAGGAGATGAGAGCAAGGACCTTGGAGGAGGAAGGGGGAAGCGAGGAGGAGAAGGGCGAGGAAGAAAACCCTTATGCGCTTCATCGTCATGGACATTCCGGGGTCGCGCTCTGTCAGTCAATTTTCTCGGGAGAGGGAGAGAGTTCCTACTCCGATCTTGTGACGATGTTGCCTACTTATATTGTCGGAGAGGAGCGAAAGCAACCGGACGAACGAACGAAATCTTGGCTAAATAAATAGATGAATATAAATTAATTTAATGTACTAATATTATCTTTGTTCATAAATTAATTAATAATACTGTGCGAAACGGACAAAAATATTACCCATAGAAAAACTATTTAAAAAAATAAAAATAAAATTATTTTGTTAAATACCGTATAAAACCACATATTCAACGTATAATTTCAATCTTGTAAAAAAAAACACAATGTTTGACATAAGATTTTCTTTGTTACATGAAAAGTAAAATATCGTATATTAACGTGTGTTTTCTTTAGGAAATTACAATTACATATCAGCATTTGATTTTAAAATAACATTCACAAAAATAGTGTAAAAAATACTTTTTTTTAATTTGTTATTGGATAAGAAATACTTTTGCCTAGGGGGCGAGTAAAAAAACCGGAATCCGAAAACCGAAAAAATTGATAGAAACCGAACCGATAAATCGAATTTATGGAGTCCAATTGAAGGCAGATTTTAAGTTGAAAAAGACCGGGTTGGAAAATTTGGGCCCAACCCAAAAGCCGGCGGCCCCGAAATCAACTCAAAAATTATGCTAAATTTATATTATATGTAATAAACCATTTTATTATTAAATTTTAATAATACAAATAACATATTTTCATATTTTTAAACTTGAATCTTCGTTCATATTTATATTTTTAATCTTCTTAATACACTAAAATATTTATAATTAGTATTTCTCATTTATTATAATAAATTTTATTTAATTTATTATTACAGCAAAAATTGAGACCCGGAAAACAGAACCCGAAATAATCGATTTTCATAACCCTCAAATGGTTCTCAGTAAGTCTTTACAACTTGAAAAAATCAAACTAAAAAAATCGAAACCCGATAATTTTAAAAAAAAACCCTGCGCCTACCGCGTACTTACACCCATGCTTTTGCCCATTCTCCTGTTTTATAACGTTTTCATTAACTTTTAGGATTTTGATTTGAGCCCCCGTACTTTTCTTTAATCCCCTTGACCGCCGCTCTTGTAAATTCATCGCTGCCATTTATTTTCTCCCTTTTCTTCTTATATTTGGCTACGTACAAATTCTCGAGGAAAATCGGTCGAAATTGGGTGGGAGAATCTCGTCGATTCTTAAGAAGGAAGGCCACTTTTCCCACTAAGGTTCAATTCAAATAGCATGAATCCCTCCTAAGAACCGAATTTAGAACCGAGATTACCATCACACTAATCCCACCATGGAATAACTCGAGAGGATTTATCATTCAGACAGGTCAATTACAGGTTGCAATTGCTTCAGTCTCCAGATCAAAAATGAATGTAGAAGTAAAACTGTATCTCATTACCGTACCGGGCCATATCGACCGCAGTCCATTCACCGGTACTGCGCCGGATCAGACTATCTTCCATCATTCCAGTGCTATACTTGACCGGCCAAACTCGGTTCTGACATCTTTACTATATAGAACAGTTTCATGGATTCAAAAACCCGCATGTCTCAGGACCATCCCAGAAGTTGCTAGCTACTTACAAGTACCAGACATCAGAACTAATTGGACTTTTCGGGAATTTCATTCATCAGTTGCATTCAGTGACCTATATAATCAAACATCATCTACCGGCAAATTATATGACCGAGATGAAGAAGAAAAGATATTGTTACCATCCTGAGAGAAATATAAGCCACATTTGTTTTGCTCAAAGTGAGAGAAGCTATAGACCTGTCCCAGGACGAGTCTTCACAGCACCATGGCATTGGGTATCGACTGCATCAGCTCTGCATTCTTCGATCAATCCCCATGTATGGTGTATCGCTCCCATTTCTTTGTCGGGTCATATATCTGCAATATAGAAAGTGCAAGCATCACACAAGAGACCCTGTTTCTTCCGATCAACCAAGACATAACACTCCCAAGCACTAGAATCCTACCAGTATGATACCCTACTAGAATTTAAAGAACCAACTCGACCCAGAAAGAAACTCTATTTGAAAAAAGGTAAGAGGAAACCAAGCTCAATTCAATGTCTAAAGTAAACCAAATCAGGTTGCGCCACAATTAAATGGCATCAACCCCAATAATCCAACAAAGCCCAGAGATAGAGATATATTCAGGAAAGTCACAAGTAAACATGGCGAAGCTCAACACCTCCCAAAAGCACCAGGAAATGCCGAATTTCCTGGTAGCAGGAAAACGACCTCAAGTAGATTAAAGTCCCACTAATTTTTAATGCAATTCTTCAATGAAATTTGAAGGAACTGCCTGCAGTGACTAAGGGAAAAAGTCTGGGATTTGATAAAATTATGTGCCTATGTGACAATGAGAGAGAGATTGTCGAAAGAGTGCAAACCTCCCATCTTGAAGCAGGAAAAATGTGTTTGTTCTTCTCATACCAGTGCCTCTCCACAACCTTCCCTGCATGAGACTGTCATTGATTGAAGACAAGTGAGAATACAGTTTTCACATGAGCGACATTCACACATACATATAGATAGTATGTGTGATTCAGCTAACTGAAATTCAATCAGTGGCTAGCTCATGCCTTTGGCTACCTCATGCCTCATGTTCATTCTATGACTACTCCTAATCTAATGTTCCCCAATCTGCCTCTGGTGTGTTTTCTTTTTTTGGTAGTTGGCTATCACGACAAGGTGATTCTGGTACTGCAGAACTAGGAATTGGAGCCAATAACTCATCTTTGTAGGACAGTGAACAAAGTCACAAGCAAGAGACACAACATAAGTAAGAGTTAAAAGGCTTGAAAAGGGAGAGAGAACACACCTCATCTTTCTCTATAGTTGCATCTGCAATGGTTCTCACATCTTCATGCACATCAAAGTGAAAAAGCTGTACCAGAATAAAAATCAAAATTAACCCTTCTGGATGTGTATATAATTATAAGCATTTTCTGGTTACTTGTCAATAAAATTCTTTATTTACCATTAAAAAAATCCTATAATTGAAACTCAGTAACACATAAGAATGAAAGAGGGACTTCTATTGGCTTATCACGTGTCCATCATCCAAAAATTAAGACCAATATATTTCTCTGGCCCTTCATACAGCAAGACTTTAGAGCTTCTCAAGACAATAAGAAAGGTCCACTTAAGCACTAAATTGCATTCTCCATCACTTAAAACCTATGCTTTTCTTTCCAAGTTTATCTTCGATCTAAATCAGAAGTAGGAATGAAGCTACACAGTCATGGAAGCTTTTGGTTGGAATTTGAAGCCATTGAGACAACCCTCAAGCAGTCATGAGAGGATGATCTCATGCCAGCTATATTACACAGCATATTACAAGGCAAGAGTAGAGAATTACCGGTCCACTTTTGCCCCTGGCTTTATTGACAATGAGCTCATAGAAACTGTGTTGCTGAAATTCCAAAATCAAGAGGAACATATAACCTCCATCAGCATGTGCTACCAATAAATTTAATTATGGACAACTGACAACTTCATGAGGGTCCTCACATGTGGAATGATCAGATCTTCCTTCACATAAAGCAGATTCTCCACTGAAGTTGTACGGATTTCTCGAAATTCTGGAGCAAGTTGCTGCTGGACAGCACGAAGAAATTCTCCAATTGTATCACCTTTCCGCACCTGATATATCAAAGGCTGTCAATCTGTGGCCAAGATGTATGATTTCAAAACCTAATCAGAGTAAATGTGAAATTTGCATGCCTGGATAACTCTCCTATGACCTGCTCCATCCCAGTAGCTATATGTGATTTCCAAGGGTTCATCTGCAAAAGACAACACTTTAGAAATGTATATTTTTGTGCATTTATATGTTCAAGGCAGAAGAATGAGCATAGAAGTTACTTCGAATCTGCTCTTGCTCACGAAGCCACTGTTTACGCAGCCTTTCACGCTCCGCTTGCTCCTCTGCCTCTCGCTCTCTGAAAGATCAACCTCAGCACCCTAGGCTTAAATGTTAGAACAAAGCCCAACTCCTAAAACCACATTTTTACAACATACAAGTATACACACAAATGAAGAGGGAGAGAGGGAAAGAGGGAAGGAGCACCTGTCTGGAAGAAAGCTAGTCTCCACGGTGGGATCTTTGCTGAACTTAGGGCGGCGAAGTTCTAGTGTTTCTGTAGGAACAGTACACACAATAAGGTATACTCATTCTTTTTTTAACTAAGTGTGTCATACTTAAAGGTATGATTTCACCCAGGATAAAAACTAATGTACATAAACAAAAGGAAATCTCACAGTTTTAACCCACCTTCCTCTTCACTTTGGTCATCAATATCATCCACAAAGGATAGCCGGGAGTTTCCCTTTATTTTCCTTTTCTTACGCTTTTGCAACTGAAGCTCTTCCTCCCTAAAATGATATGAACACAGACATAATAACAGCGGCAGTTAACTTATAAAGATCTAGAAAGAGCAAGCATAGATGTCATCAGATAGCATCGACGGTAGGATGTTTGAGAACTCACTCTTGCTGTAGCTTTTGAAGCTTTTCTTTTTCTTCCTCCTCAATTTTGTTGCGGATGTTCACCCTCTAAAATGGAAATAATCATATGTTAAGCACACATGAATTCAATATCTGAAGCTAAATCTTGGGTTAGTAATGTTAACTTTTAATGCATGTGTTATTGATTAAATGATTTAAGGAGTCAACTGAGGGCTTCCAAGGGGTCATAAGTTCAACAGCTTGCACCCTCATTTGATGTGGTGTGGGACCAAGTGAATTTCGTCGGGTGAGTATTTATTGGTTTCTTGAGTTTGACAAATGCTCCTAAACAACCAGCTAAAAAATCACAAAAAATAAAAATAAAGGCATTTACCTTCTCAACATACTGTTCTCTTGTAACCAGACCAATCGTTTCCTTCTTGAAAGCAGTCTCTAGAATCTGAAATTCCAACACATAAGAACTAAGTTAAAAATTATACAATTCAGCAACATCAATAAATTGAAGGGCGTAAGAGAAAATTATCACCCCACATTTCTTGTGCCTTACAAGCACTCTGCATGTTTAAACTTAATAAAGAGCTCGTAGCCAAACTGCCAGATATTTGATTGAAATCTTGCTGTCACGAGACACTTTTAACTAACTTACCTGAGCTAATCAGTCATCCACAAAAGGACAAATTCTACAGCACCAATCAACATATTCAAGTATAAACTTCAGCTGATTCAACAGTGACATCTAGCAATACTTTTGCCTGACAACGTTTCCAAACAGCGACATGAAATGAACTGACCAATGGGCAACCAGTTCAGTAGGATTCCCATGAACAACAGTAACTTTCAATTGACTCGCCATCCTTACCATCTTCAAGGAAATATGGAGTAATTCTGAGATTTGATTAAAAAAAATACAGTTAATTAAGAAAGTAATTTTTAAAAACTGTTGCTTTGAAACAGTTTCGTGATATACCATTGATAGATCGAGAGTTCAACACGAGGTTTAGGATCTCACCCTGCATCCAGATTCCGCAGTCTACCCTCTCTCACTGGGCACCTAGATCGATTGGAAACCTCCAAGTAATTTAGCAGTTGTCATCGTGGTCATCAAGAGAACGGGGAACACGCCAAAATTGTGCTTCTATCAGGCCAGGGCTGAGATGCCCACAGAGAGATTCCCAAGATCGATGACATGGACGTGGACTCTATAAGAGATTAATGGACTGGACCTAAGCAGGAGGGAGAAGACTAGCAGTGAATTCAATTGAGAAGCAGGAATAAGTAAGAGGAGTGAAGAGCTTTGCTTCAGAAGAGAGAAAAGTGTAAAGCTCCAGAAGCACAGCAGGGGTTAGACTAGCGCGGGGTGTTTGAATGTAGGGCTAGATCACGTTTTGCACCTACAATCTATTGGCCAGCGTAAACAGCACATTGAACTCGCAATCTTGCGATCTATCAACAGTGTAGCATGAAACAGTTTCAAAGCAACAGTTTTTAAAATTTACTTTCTACATTAACAGTATTTTTGCACACTTAGAAGTGAAAAATTGAAAGCTGGCAGACTCGGGAACAAATCCCTAGCAATCAAAGCAGCGAAAACAACAGGAACTGAGGTTCAAGGCTATCTTCTCTTTATCTATTAGCAGACTAACTGCTACGTAAATAAGTCATTACACCCCAAGTGTCGCCAGTATCTGAATATAGAATTCATATAAATCATCGATCACATCCTACCAGATGTTTTTTCTCTGCTTAACAAAGAAGGGCCGAGGAATAAACTACAGAAAGAAAAAACAACCGTTCGATAAGTTTCTGAGAATCTGCAATTTATTATGGTCTCAAGAACGCATTCGAGTTCAGGAAATTCTAAGATTTTACAGGCGAAAGGTAAATGGCAAAAACCTAGAACAGCTAGGAAACCCTAGCTACCACTGGAAACCAGATGGAGAAGTAGAGAGGCAAGGAGAATCCAATCATACCTCAGAGCTACTCGTGCCGAACTGGAGGAGGCCCGGCTGGCCCTTTTCGGATGCAGACTTTGTCTTGAGCTCCTGGATCTTTCGGCGCTCGGCCTCCCTCTGCTTCTCGAGCCGCCGGATCCTCACGGCGTCTTGGGCCGTGCCCACGTAACCGTCTCCCATGCCCGACATCTTCCCTCCCGCCTACTCGCCGGAGACCTCCGGTATCCTTTCTACCACAAATCGAAGTCGTCCGAGTTTTTCAATTTTTCCGACCGCTCGTGCAGCGTAGCATCGGAGCTATATTTATAGGAGGCGGAAACTGTGGACTTGAGTTGTTTGGGCTTGGGCCGAGCGTCCTTTGGACGCACAAGACCTTGAGCAGTTTTTCATTCTCGCCCATTCCGGTACCTCTACAATTCTATTCACCAATTTATTCCCTATAGTTTGGAAAATCATCCAATTCAGTCCCTACTGAGTACTCAACACGGTTGATGATGAGGCACGTACTGTGAGTCTCGTGGATCGGGATCATCTTGGGGCACTTCTGGCTCGTCCAAATAGATGTCCAATCATTTTAGTAAAGTGAATGTTATTAATGGAGAGAGATGTTAATGGATCAATTTAGTGTCGAATAAATGATAGATTAAAATATAATTTGTAAGAAAATTAGATGCTTTTATCCAATAATTTAGGTTTTTGTGCGGATATTAAATGAGTATTTAAAAAAAAAGAGAGATAATTTGGCACTTTTACTAATGAGTTAAATAATTATTTATCAATATTACTCTTGTACTGAATTCTTTATGCCTCTTCTTTCTACGGACTGATGATGCAGGCGACTTGGGTTTAGAAGGGACTGTCGGGCTTGCGTCAGTGACTGGAATACTGGAGACGAGTCTAGATTTACGTTAGATATTACCGTGTGGTCAGACGCTTTTATGTTATATTTTTTATAATAGGAATTACAAGAAACTGGATTTGTTTCCATCGAAAAACATGAACCATCTGGTGGTAGTACTCAATTATTTTATAAAATTATTATTATTATTTTATTTAATTAATGTGAGATCTTAACTCGGAACGCTGAAAAAATAATAATTGATCAAGTTTATGAATGATGTAGGCAGGCCTTCTCCGCATTGGATGAGCCGTAAAGTGAAGCAAGATGTTTTGTCGTTGACCGACAGCGACACATACAGACCGGGAGGCCATTAAAGATACTGTTTTTGTAATAATGCCCCATCCCACTCTCCCTCCACGGCGCGTCTCTCGCCCACTCCTCGACGATGAAGACAAGATGGATTTCTTAGTCATAAAGCCTTCCTAATTTATGCAGCAGCTGATGAAAAAACAATTCGCAGAGACTGGCTCGCACTGTTAATTGAATTTGAACTCGTGTAGTTCAAGCTCCTAGCTTATCTTCTCACATGGTCTCGTCCAAAGAGGATCTACCGTACATTCAGCATTTGGAAATTAATTCATAATGTCAATGCAACTTCGATTTCGGTGCACAGTGCAGAAAATCTCAACTACAGGTTAGCGATACAGAGCGGGAAAAAAAAACGAAACTTTTGAATGTTCAGGCAGAATTTGAACTGAAACTGTTCGCTGACAATTAAGAGATAGAAATCTTATAAATAGTTCAAGAGGTGGCTGACGGCCCTTATCATCGTACTCCATCTATCATCTCGTTCGGTCCCCTTTTCGATGATAAAAATAGATTTATTAGTCAAAATAAATGTGACAAAAAAAACTATTAAACAAAATCGAAGAAATAGCTCTTGATCTTTGAGCCGAATACGATTATTACACCAAATTCTTTTCATTATCTCTCACTCCGATGAAATGGAGAGTGCGAGTTAGGGAACAGATTTCTTGGCTTGACCTTTGAGAGCTCCTCCTGAGATGGCTAGACAAGTCCTAATATGTCCGGTGTATGAGTAACTGACTCTGTTGAATCTCGAACCTTGAAATACACAATAAATTAAATAGAGGTAATGATTCAGTTTGACCATTCGATGTTTACGTCAGTATAGTGGGCAAGGAATGATATAGAATTGCAAAGTAAAAGACTTTCAAGAGAGTATTGAAGATTGGTTGGATGTTAATCTTTATTTTAAAAAGGATGAAGAGTCCATGTAGGACTGCTGGCAAATAAGGATAGAGCTTGTGGTGGGTCCCCATAGGGGGCATTTGTGGCATAAAGATTGCCATTGCAAGCAGCTCATTTTTCAATGTACATCACTTAGTGTTCAGATCTCTAATAATTATTAATTAATATGTATTCAAATCAAGTCAGGCAATTAAGGATAAAATTATTCTTATTATAAATTTTTCCTATCTATAAGACTTGAAATCGAGATCTTGATTGAGGGGAATGGAAACCAAATTATTTCGATAAACTCATATTATTTACTATTTCTTCTTTATATAAAAACAGAAAATAAAAAAGAAATAAAACAGAAAATAAAAAGAAATAAAGAAATATAATTCTTATAATAAAGATCAAATATGATCTCTTAATTATGAGTCGGATATTATTCTAATTCATTATAACCATAGCCCTCGTAATCACCACTTCTTCGGCGCGTCCACTACGCGCGCTCGAGAATAGCGTGGGCGCCAACTACCCTCACCGCTACCCGATTCCTGAACCAACAGAAATACCACCGGTTTCTCCTTTCGTCATCCATCCCCAGCACCGCACCGTCAGAGCTCCGACTGAACGCAGCAGAAATGATCTGTTCGCGAACACCGCATTTTCTTGCTGTGTTGATTAACAAGAAGGTAAACTGACTGGTGACATATCAGGCTTGTCTTGTTGATGTGATAGTGAATTTTATTCTAGAATATATAATTACAACAAATCCTATTCGAGTTTACCCCTGTTTCTTTTTCAGGGTCATAATTGTTAGTGTAAATAGACAATGGAAAGTTTTTTCTAGCTGAACGAGAAGGATTTCCAAATGGTTCACGGATTATAAGAAGTTAAGCACTCCTGTATGCCTGCAAAAATAAAATCTTTGCGAGGCGAGGATAGTTGCATTCTTGCTTTGATATGATGCAGAGACACGATGTCATGATCAGTAAATATCTGCTGTGGCCACATCCATTTATTATTAACTTTCTCATGTTTTTGATCTTGCAGTTTTTTGTTGGTGGAAACTGGAAATGTGTAAGTACTCTACTCTTGATTTTTCTTATCATCAGTCAAGCCTCCTGTATCGAAGTATTCCTCTCTTTTTAAGCTCCGTGTAACTGTCAACTCGAAGGCATCGTGTCCTGGTATATTTAGTCCTCTTCCACCCATTTCTTCAAGTCCTGTGCATCTGTGCTTTATGGGTTTTGAGTTTCGATTACTGCAAATTCTAGGAAATTTCTTCTGACTCTCAACTCATTTCCTTTATGTCGAACCACTGTTAAATTCCAAATGCATTTTAGCAGTACTTCATTTTTACTCATCTACTAATATATCAATGGTTCATATGTAGAATGGGTCAAACAAGTCCATAACGAACCTTGTTTCTGATTTAAACGTTGCCACCTTGGAGCCTGATGTTGGTGAGACAATTTCTGATTTCTGGATTCTGGTGTTTTAATTGTGTCATTTACTCTTGATTTCTCCAAAGATGTAAAGCTTGTGGTGAGTGTCTAACTGCAATGGTGGATTTCCTTCATTTGTTATCAATGCTAATATTCTTGCATAAAAATGCAGTCTAAAGTGTAGTTTTTTTTTTTTCAATTCCTGATATGGTACCTTGATCTCTAAGGTACTGACTTTTCTTAGTTTCAATTTTTCTTTTTCCAAATGTTTATTCCTGTTTGTTTGAGCTATCTATTTTTTGAAGCTCTTTGTCTTAAAACAAATACATATTTATTGTTTGGCAAGAGTTGTTTAATTGACTTATAGTGATGAGGATAAAGAGGCTCCACAATGTTTGCTTTTGAAACATAGACCTACTTCTCTGCCCATGTAGATTGGGTCTACCAGTTTATCAGTATTGTTATGAAAACATGAATTTTAAATTTTTAATATTTATGTGCATGCGCAAGACTCCATTTCTTTTCTTTTAGTTTTAGCAATGCTTGGGCACACAGGATGTCCTTCCTATGTCTTATCTTCACTATTCACCACGAGATAAGGAAAGGAAGTCATCATTTATACAAATATCTGCCCTGGAGCACACTCATTATTTCTTCAAGCTGCAAATTTTTACACAATGTTCATGTGTAAATTCCAATATTGTTGCCTTAGTTGGTTTGATGTCACCAGCACTCATATCATTATTTTCAGGCGGCAAAATATAAGTACTTCAATAGAATATGCTTGATGGAGTCCTATAGCTACATAATTTTGCTGGGAAACAGTTATGTCCATTGTGCTATTTCAAATGAGGGATCGTGTGCTGTTGGTTGAAAAGGCAGTGACCATAAGCTTCTCTGTGGATTCCAATTATGTTTTAATACGCCATTGCAAAAGGAATTTCAGATCCAAAAATATAATTGTTGATTTATCTTGGCGTGAATTGTTCAGATGTTGTTGTGGCACCTCCTTTTGTCTACCTTGATTTGGTCAAGAGCTCGTTGACAGATCGGATTGAGATATCTGCACAGAAATCTTGGATCAGCAAAGGCGGGGCTTTCACAGGAGAAATCAGGTTAGCTTACTGGTCCCTGCTGTGCACAAATTCGTAAGACTCTGTGACTTGTTTATAATTCAGAGAATCACCCTTCTTTCTGTCACTTTACGAATATGTGCACTGTTGGCCTAACAACTTTCCAGTATTCAATTCGTAAATGTTCTCTGTTATGCAACAGGCAGGGAGGTGCCCAGGAACAGTGCCTTTAAGCCCTTAGTAGGGAATTGAATGTCTGCGCCAAAAAAAAAAGTTGAAATTAGGGATTCAGTTCTTGTCTCATATATACCACGGATTGACATAAATTTTCTATTGTGTGTGCATTCCCATAACGATGGTGCTTTTCCAGAGTCGCACTTTGTTGTTCAGCATCCTATACTAACCATTCAGCCAAAAAAAAATTTGCATCATGTACTAACCATCCCCATAGAGGATATTGTTAAATGAACATTATCATGCTCAGTTTTGCAGTTTTCTTAAAGACTGCCTTTAAAAAATTATAAATTTAAATGATAATTAGCATAGAGCCCTTTTTAGCTTTCATGAAGTGAAATCTGTACTTTAAAATAGGCCTGGTCAGTGTGTATCTTCTAGGCTCAAGGCCCTAGCAGCTCTGAAGTGGATGCGGCAACGCTCATATGATAGCTTGGCTAATTGGTGGCTGTGATAGGTTGCTGTCTTTTAGTTATTATTTATTCAGTTAGATTCTTTTAGTTGTTGTTTATAGAGTTAGATTGTATTTACTCACTTCTTGTTGCCGATAGTAACGAATCAGCAAACTTATCTGCTGCTGAGTGTGGTCCGCAACATATAAAAGTGCATTTTACTAAATTTACTGTTGATTTGTAGTGTGGAGCAGCTCAAAGATATCGGATGCAAGTGGGTTATCCTTGGCCACTCTGAGAGGAGACATATCATTGGGGAAAATAATGAGGTAAAAGTTTGGCAGATAATTGGAAAAGTTGACGCAGATTTTCTATGAGTTTTCATGGTCTTATCTTGTTGTACACTGTTTTATCACATAGTTGATTGAATTTTTGTTATGCTCAGTTCATTGGGAAGAAAGCTGCATATGCCTTGAACCAGGGTCTTGGTGTCATAGCATGCATTGGGGAGCTACTGGAAGAAAGAGAAGCGGGAAAGACTTTTGATGTCTGTTTCAAGCAACTGAATGCTTATGCTGGTTAGCTCCATTCTGAAATTTCATAGAAGTTCCAGGGAATAATTATTAGAATTCTGTCTAAGATGGTAACTGTCATTTTATGCTTATATTCGGTCCATGCAGGTGCTGTTCCGAGTTGGGATGCTGTTGTTATCGCCTATGAGCCCGTATGGGCTATTGGGACCGGTAAAGTCACCACACCACAGCAGACTCAGGAAGTACATGTGGCTTGTCGTGATTGGCTTAAAAAGAATGTCTCAGCAGAAGTTGCCTGCAAAACTCGTATCATATATGGAGGTAGGTCATTGCCTATTTCTCTCTCTTCAGGCATAGTTTTCGGCACAATGTTTGGTATTTTTGGTTCAGATCCAATGCTCTCTCACCCTATTATGATGTTATCGTGTTTCTAAATGCACAAATTGTACAACGAGCCACCTCACATCATCTGACCGGGGAGACTACTACTCCGGCTTTTGCAGGGTCTGTGAATGGAAGCAACTGCGTAGAGCTAGCAAAGCAAGAAGACATTGATGGTTTTCTTGTCGGTGGGGCCTCATTGAAGGTATCAACAATCAAAATGGCACTTCATTTATTCTCATCAGTGACCGGAGAGATCTAATGATTCCATCTGGTATTATTTGATTGTTCTCTTGATGCAGGGCCCTGAATTCGCCACCATTGTCAACTCTGTGACATCAAAGAAGGTTGCTGCCTGATTTTCATTCTTCCCCGTGGTTTTCCAAGCCAAATGCAAATAAAGTTCCAATCAGTTCTACCGGGCACCTACAGTGTGGTAGAAGAATTAAGGCTATTCAGCCAGTTACGTTAGACATCTCTACCCTTTTCCCCACTATAAGTTAACATTGCATGACCAGTTCCAATGGATGAGTGTGGCTTTTGCTTTCAGGCTCTTGTAATCGGATTTGCCAGGTGGACATATTTCAAATCTCATTGGCCTCTCATTTATGGTGAATTCAGATGAACTTAAATGTTTAAGCAGGAAAAACAATTGACAGGAGGGGAAAGTAATGACTTCCTAGCTCAGCTACTGAAAAGGAAAATGCAAGAATGTTAAAATGAAGTTATTAAATAATGGTGTCGATGCTGAACCGTCAAAAGCACCAGTGGTCTAGTGGTAGAATAGTACCCTGCCACGGTACAGACCCGGGTTCGATTCCCGGCTGGTGCATTGTTTTTTCTATCTACATTTAAATATTTTTAAGTACCCTTCAAAACGACTTGTCGTTTTTACCTCTTCCCGACCTTCTCCTTCCCCAAAACGTACTCCGCGACCGTGACCGACCGCAGCGACCATTAATTCTTCCTCTTGCTCCCTTCTCAGCCTTGTCGACACCCCAAAGGCCGAAATTCGAGTTCCTCCCTGCAGAGGGATTTAACTATCGTCTAGCTTCCGCCCAATCCCTTCAGGAAGATCGTAAACCCCACGAGACGGAGGTGGGAGAGGAGAGGCGATCCAGATGAGACCTCAGAAGAAGCCGATCCACGTCCTTTCCACATGGGTCCGGAGGCAGCCCCCCAAGGTGAAGGCCTTCCTTGCGGTCGTCTCAGGCATGGCGGCCCTCGTTCTGCTTCGATTTATCGTCCACGACCACGACAACCTCTTCGTCGCCGCTGAGGCGGTCCACTCCATCGGAATCTCTGTCCTCATTTACAAGCTCATGAAGGAGAAGACTTGTGCTGGTAAAGACCCCCCGACGTTTTGTTTCCGTCTCGTCTTGATTTTTTGTGTTATTGTGTGCTTCCCTTGTCTGATGGGTCATCGTCAGGTTGTAGTTCTGTTGCCAAAAGTTCTTGTTTTCGACCTGAACTTTGGTGAGTGCTGACTGCTTGGGGTTTGTGCTTAAGTATTTGAGTGCTATTTTCAAGATGAAGTTTTAATTTTCTGGGATCCTGCTTAGTTGCGGAATCATGGGTTATCTTCTTTCTTTTGATTCTTTGGGGTGAATGCAAGTTTGTTGTCAGGGATGGTTCAGGAACCTTGAAGGACAAAGTATTGTGCCAGGATTTTTCGGGAATTCCTTTTATCCACTGCTGCTGCGTAAATGGTAGACAGTTTAGGGAGGAAAAGACAAGAATATGTTTTTTCAACAGTTGATGCTACCTTTGATTGATTTGAGATCTCCCCTTGTCTTGGTCGTAGTCCCTCTCTGCTGTGATTGTCTGCAGGTGTCACATACTGATAAAAAGGTTTTATAGGGATTTCATATAGATGACAGATCGATAACTTTGCTATGTTTCTGGGATGGTTCTTATTTTCCACTGTGAATATAGGAGAAAGGCTTTTTTTCTCTTTAGATACAAGAAAAAAAATAAGATTAAAACCATTCTAAGCCTGTGGTGCTTTCTAATCAGTTGAAGAGAAAATCAACTTTCCTGCTTTCAAAGAAACTGGTAGAAGTTTGTTTGAAATTTCCTGATGTTCTAGGTTAATAAACGCAATTTGCTTCTGGTGGAGTTAATCTAAACAAAGATAACCTATTCAGAACTTGACTTGGATTTTTCTATTAATGGATAAGTTGAATTCAAGAACTAAGGATGTCAAACATAATCCAACGGTTTTTGTTGTTTCCTCAGTGTTATCTCAGAGTTGCTTTTGATAAGATTGATAAATGTATATCATCTTAGTCAAGAATTTCACTTCCATTATGTTCCTGGTCTTTATGTGTTTGATTTCTCTTACTCATTTTTGACCATTGGAAAATGGACTGCTTTCTCAGGACTATCACTCAAATCACAGGAATTAACAGCTATATTCTTAGCTGTTAGGCTGTACTGCAGCTTCGTGATGGAGTATGACATACACACACTGCTTGATTTATCTACGTTTGCAGCTACCCTGTGGGTTATTTATATGATCCGCTTCAATTTGAGGTCCAGTTACATGGTTGACAAAGATAACTTTGCTATATACTATGTGGTAAGATCTTAAATTCTTATCTTTTCCACCTTATCACTGATAATGGAAATTCCTTCACTTTGTGACAAGGTGTTTGTGCTTTTTTTTTTTTTCCAATTTAAATATGGGGTTAAGATGTGGGATGCTCATTTAACCATTTAAGTTTCTTGCTATCTATTAAAGAGTAAGTTTGTCTTCTGAGTGGTTTAATTAGCTGAAGGAGGAGATCCTTCTAGTTTTAAGATTTCATCAATAAAATTGATAACTGTACATGGTTATGGCAGGCGTCTCTTCTTTGTCTTCATAGAAACGGTTTTTTAGGTAATGTCTAGATGTATTTACCTAGTATTTCCTACTCTCTGGGTAGTGAGTTGAGATCAATTTCTGTTGTCATGGAACTGTAAAGCAATGGCCTTGAATATCAAGCAAGGAACTCCATTCTTGTGAAGGGAAAAGAATTGTTATATAGCTTCTTCATGAAACTTTGTATTGGTAAATTCTTCTATCATTTGGAATACTCTAGCAATTGGCAAGCTCTAGTCTTGATATAGTGTATGTAGGACACAGCTTCAAAATTTTGTTCTTTGCTCTTAACAAAAGTAAACTTTTCTTTCTTATTGGATGAAGGTGATCCCATGCGCTGTTTTGGCTCTTTTTATCCACCCATCAACTTCACATCACTTGGTCAACCGGGTATTCTGGGCATTCTGTGTCTACCTTGAAGCAGTCTCTGTGCTGCCCCAACTTCGTGTTATGCAGAATACAAAGGTGAACAGTGAAATACTTTTGTTTTTCATCATTAATTTACACATAAGTTTGTTGTCTGAGCATTGTGTGGTACTTGCACTCATAACTTCTCTTGCTCCCATCATTCAGATCGTCGAACCATTTACCGCACACTATGTGTTTGCTTTGGGTGTGGCAAGGTTTTTGGCCTGTGCTCATTGGGTCCTGCAGGTTCAGTTTTCTCTAATCCATCCTATGAGTTGTTTCAGTGAAAATTTGCCTTTGATCAATTAGCTTTGTCATTTCATTTCAAGACCACCTTTGTCTCCTTATTTAAATTGACTGTATTATGCTTGCACTTACCATAGTTTATTAATCTATTAGACTCCTTGACATATGATAATTGTGGTGAAACGTGTAGTTTCACAATTATTGAACGCTCCATACTGTTTGAATTTAGGTCTTAGACAGTCGTGGACACTTGCTGGTTGCCTTGGGATATGGACTGTGGCCCTCTATGGTCCTCATTTCCGAAATCGTCCAGACATTCATCTTAGCAGATTTCTGTTACTACTATGTCAAAAGGTGTGTTGGAGATTTTCTTCGACTATTGTTATGATGTATGTTTCATCTTCATAATCATCACCACAACTAACTTTCACTGATACTGTATTTGCAGTGTGCTCGGTGGACAGCTAGTCCTACGTCTTCCCTCTGGGGTGGTGTGACTTGATAAATCCAATTCCACTCTGATCAGAGAACATTAACTTAATTTGGTGTGGCAGATCTGTTGCTTCACTCAGCTCTGCATCAAAGGGCGAGTTTAATTTGTTGTTAAACGTAAGTGAAGTCTCCAACTATTTGTAGAAAACTGGGAGCTTTTGGGTTTTCTTTCTGTTTGGCCATGCGGAGGGCTTCGTTGGATATTTCAAGTATTAGTGACATTGTTTTAACAGTGGAATCCTTTGCAGCAGAATGAAATATACAGAAATTCGACCCTCTCTTGGAATCTTGGTGGGATGTCTTCTGTTTTAGTGTGCACTAGTTATTTATGCAGTATGGCAAATGAACATGAACACCGTGTGGGTAGTACTTAGATGTTTTGCATATTTGAGAATGCTGGGAATAGAAATTTTGCTTAAGTTGATGTGGAAAGGAAAGCTTGGCAAGTTTTGTTCAACGAACCGGCAAATTCGAACCCGAAGCGGGTCTGATGCTGCCTCTGGTTTCCAGTTGAGCAAGTCAAGCTGAAAATAATCATCAGATGGTGAGTTTTCCTGCAATAATACCCTCACCCACCAGCCTGAAGCTGACGCCCTCTTCTGTGAGCCTCCCATCAATGGTTTTCTCTGTGTCGGGCTGGAAATGCTTGGTGCTGTTGCTCAGCTCAAGTGATGGCTGCTCAATGCTTGAGTAGGTATCTGCCTGACGATTGTCGCCCTTGCACCAACCTGTGGCCTGTATGTGCTTTGACGCTTCAACATGCCAAAACCTCGAAAGAAGTGTGTTTGAATTGCTCTTAAAAATTGCTGAGCACAGTGCAAGCCAGCTTTAACATTATCAAGTCTGCAATCAAAGCATAGCCAGTGCAGATAGTGGACAAGCCTTAGCCGGCTGAGTGTCAAATAAATATGCTCCTTGTCGAATTAAACATTGCTAGCCAGTGACAATTTCTCGATATAGTTTTGCTTATTCATTATGGAACTATGTCCTCCGCCATCCCATAGACAAGTGCTCGAAACATATGCCGATGTGTACTATGATCTCTTCTTCGTATGAGATCTATCATAGCATCTGCTCTGCAGCCCAAAGGCCTGTAAAAGTTACAAGTTAGAGCTTGGAGATGCTGAGTTAAACAAGTCAAAGGCAGGATTTTCGACGACTTTTTAATTGCAGAGATAACTGAAGCATCACTGGCAGTAGTGATGCTTCATCTTATGGAGACATATCAAGATAGTCAACAATGGACAACTTCCCAACCTGAACATTTAGGTAGCTGTCATTGAGATTTTTGTCAGCTCCATGGTAGGAGACAGCCTGGAGTTATCATAAAATATGAGCAAACTGTTTTGTCGACATTATCTTGCATGACCGTCTTTTGGTATTAACTGGTCCGTTTATGAGATTTCCTCTGATTGTTTTTGTTCTGGTGACAAGGGAAATTGCATGGGACTGGAGTGAAAAGCTCGACAGCTGGAGTTGCTTCTGGTTCCTCTGCAGATGAAGTAGCGGCATTCAAAGGCTGCGGGCTTAGCTGACTGCTCCGTGAAGCTGCTGACCATTGACAGTATATGGCCTCTCCTGCAGAGGATTCACAAGGAGACTTGAAAAGGTAGAGTCTAATTTATGTGGGTATGATTCTTTCCCTCTTTTAAAGCAGTGACAGAGGAACAAAAAAAAGAAGAGCTTTGGGCTTGCTTATCTGATCAGATTCAATGAGGTTGGCTCGAGTTTTGAGTAAAACCAGTGCTACAATGCGCTTCTGTTTGATCTTAACATTGAGCTATTCGCTATCAATTCCCTTTCTCTGGCAAAGTTCAGAGCTAACTGGAAAACGAATCTCAAAGAATGAAGCCTTCATCTGGTCTCAGGTACCTGAGAAATGGCCTTTGTAGCCTTCTTGGAAGTTTAAAGACCAAAACGAAACACAATGAATCTTAACAATCAGTTTGACTAGTACAAAAGGAAACTTATCAGGAGCTGTTTAAAAGCTCAATGCTCCCACAAAGAAATATAGAAATTTGTAGAACTGAGCAGTCATTGTACATGGCATCTTCCAGAAAAAATCAAAATGGATCAAAACTCAATTGGTAGCAGCCCGTCATTTCCTGAACTGTAAAAATAATTCACCAGAATCAGTCAAGCAGCAATCTCAGACTCAGGAGGGTTAGCAACAGCAGGAATCGGAGAGATGGCGATTTTAGGCCAAAACTGCCATTGGGCAGAATTGGGAATGTATCGGGTGGGGGCATTCCGCAGTTCTCGCCATTGAAGTATACTCTTCGAGGGAAGGCCCAACCACTGCTTAGAGTGAATGAATCTGCCTCCTTCTCTAGAAGTATTTCTGTCGTGACCGACCCGACTTGATTGATATTGGCCTGGAGGAGTTCGCTGTTGTACAAGTTGTATCCCCAGAAGAGTGCAACTTCATCTGCATTAGACATAAGACACCATTCAAATTATCATTGACTAGAAGATTACTCATTCTATTTCATTTCATGTCATGACACATCCTGTGTTCAACTTGCACGAGAATGATAGGGTCGTCTACAAGGTCCATTGGTGTTACAGGTTTGGAAAATATCAGAGACCTACCTTGGTCTAAAATCATGTGGTAAAGATAGTTGTAATTTCTCAACCTAGTTCGTCGATACAGCAACAATTCTAGGGCTCAAAGGGAGTGGAGATTTATGGCTATTCGTTGTTGACTGGTTGAAAAGAAGTTATGGTTAATAGTACAGGAGCTACCTTCAAACCCGACAGATGGGAGCATTGTGCTGTTGAAGCTGAATGCTTTTGAGGGCTGCCGAAACCCGGGATGCTGCACCAGTACATTCCATTCTGAGTAATTCTTGTTATAGTTATAGTTAGAGACAGTAAGCTTAACCCTCCAGTGATCCACGTAGTTGTTCTTTATGTGCCAGTGGACCCGGACAGGGCAGTTGTGATCGGTGCATTGAATCACGTCAGTGTCACTCAGGGTAGCTGATTGAGTTAGTGCATTTCCTGGACTGTCAGATCCACAAGACTGAAACTGATCAGAGTCTGAGAAACTTGGAGCATTCTTTCGAGTGTGATTATGTGTTTCTTGTGAGGAAAACATGTTGGAACCCTTTTCCTTTTCCCAGTAAACAAAGTCAGAATGGGCTTTCTTAGCAGTCTTCTACCAAATTTACCTTATACAGGAAGAAGTATTCTGGTTCGTTTCTTTGCATCCACAGCTGCACTTGGAGCAGGAAGTGATGGCGGGGTTGTAGAAAGTCGACAGCGATGTGCAGCAGACCGGTGCCTTGCTTGCCAGGAAAGCCGAGTAAGTGCAGGTTGATTTCCATGTCCCTAAAAGGAAATCGAAATCAGATCCAAAAAACTCACTGCAGAGCACATGTCCAGTAGTAAGAAGATTCAGGTAGTTGAGATCGGTTTAAACAAACCGCTCAGAAGTTCTTTAAGATCATTTGATGAAATTCTTTCGGGAAGTTTGATTTTGGACAGTTGATCCTGGTGTTACTTACTGAAAACTTGAACTTCCCTTTTGCCTCCTATATCTGAGGAGACTGTAGGCTCAGTGTCCGAGATAGGTCCGCAAGTATAGCCGGGGCCCGGAGCCAGCAGTGTGAGATTCACTGGAGGACGAACGGTTGCTGAGTTGCCCAGTCCACCGACTTGAATCTCAAAGGAAGAGAACGACTTGGATTGGTCTACTGTCCAGGCCGAGAGGAGACCGCTCCGGCAGCATCCCTCGGTACGGTTCTCCGAGGCAGCTTCTGGTGTGAGATTGAGTATGACCGGGGATCTCTTACACGAGTGAGGTACCTGGAACCTGTAGTCGGAGCAGTTCCCTTGCTGGGTTGCGAAGGCGCCGTACATCGACCAGATGACCTCAGCTTCAGTCCACGTCCACCCGATTGTCCAGCCAGGTTTGTCCACATGCCGGTACTGGTAGTAGTTCTGTATAGTCACCCTTGTCTGCAAATGTAGGCGCAGTCAGTACCCCAGCAGAAGAGGACTGATCCAACTCCAAGCCATGACATTCTAGTCCCTTGCTCTGTGGTACTATTATGGGAAACATCTTCAATGAGCCAGCAGGACAATGTCCTGGCTCACGTTTCCTGAGGAATTCCTCGAATTTCCGATGAACAGGCTATAACCATCGAACATTCTATAAACAGAGCTACATCTTTCAAAGGCTTACCACATAACCATCTTCAGTCCATTTATGAATGTCCAAGGTAACCGTGATGTTCCCATTTGGATCAATCGGGTCATAGCAATCTGGAAAAAGGAGTAAAGAAGGTGAAACAGCTGCACAGAGTCGACAAAATCATAGAATTCCACACAGAACAGAACCAAGGAAAATAGAGTCAGGATATCGAGGAACCCGCCTGATGAACTGCAGATAGCAACCAGCACCACCAGCAACAGCATGAGAGGCCACGGACAATGAAAGATACGATCCATGGATCTCCGCAAGAACTGGGGAGCTTCGTTACGGAGCAAAAATTGTAGCAGTTTGAGGAGACAAAGCAGCAGAAGTCCTAGGAGATATATAGATGTTGTTGCCAAGGAATTGGGTTGCAAGTAATGGGGAGTGGAGTGTAGATAAGATCGAGTGCTTTCTATGGCAACTCCGGCTGTTGGAAAAAAACAAGAGTCCTCGGAGACTTCGACAAGGCAGACAAGTCCACAACTGTCCACCCTTTTTTCTATTTTTGGTGAGCACAGTTGGTTCACGGACGGGTAAAACTCTTATCTTTTCTCAATTCACGGTATTCGAACCTGACCTGAAAGGCACCAGATGTTCAGCCAACCAAAAGATTCTTTTAACAGAAGAAGATGAGATCGTGCAAGGAGTTTGTCTTAATCAACGTTGTATACGCAGACTGCTCCAGCCAACGTTGTATACGCAGACTGCTCCAGCTTTCTGGATTTCATTTCTCCCGAACCGAGAAACAAATAAGGGAAAAGTGCTCTGATTTCATTTTATAATCCTAATCTGCGCGGAGAATTTTGCTTACCTTTCATCTATTTCTGAAAAGATAAATGGAAAACCATCTCAGTTTTCTACAGAAGTTTTGAAAGTCTGACAACAATTTCTCCAGATTTCCACATTTTTTTCCGATCGAAAAATGACCAACAGAGAGGTAGAAAAATATGAAATTCGGGTTGGTCGCAAGATATTCCTATAATCTCAGGGTGCCCGCTATTTCCCTATTTTCAAAAGACGTAGATTTTGGAAAAACAAGTTTTCCATTTGTTTTCAGTTTTAGTGGAAACACATTCGTTTCTCCTTATTTCCTCCATTGCTGGGCAAGGATGGCCATAGCTTGGCTTTTCCTTCATCATTTTCTGGATTGTTTTTGTCTCTTTTTCCATGTCAATTTACCACTTAACATTTATACTTATATTCAAAAAATGTAAATGATATGTCACTGTATTATATTCTCAAGATTTTCTTGTTAACATTCCGATATAGGAGTGCGTCTCTCTGCACTTGATCCCGCTTGCAAATGCGGGCTACACTTACTAGATGCCCTTTAAACACCCGCTCCCAGTGACAGTGCGTGAGCGGTACGCTTCTCTTTTCGAGTATTCGGAGAAGGGGGCAAGTAACCATGGAAAAGGGCCTTACTTGGACTAATGGTCTTCGCATAGCATCTTAAGAGCTGGATGCTTTTGCTGGTTATGGTAATGGCGTGGTTTGCCGAGAGTATCTGATCATGTTACTTCGGCATCACAATTAGCATGCATGTTCAATGCACCTGAAAATGCATAATGCGTATAATTCGAGCATCAGAATCGAGCAGTACGATTAACTGGTTTATATTTGGGATCATCAGCTCCAAGAGAATCAAATTTCATCCGATGACGGCCATCCACCCATCTAGAGTAAAACGTACATGGAACCTTATTTTCGATATGGAATACCAAAAGATGTCCGAGTCATGGTTCAGGGGGCAATTTATAAAGAATAAAAGTACAATTGGGCTTCCTTGTAACAATAATAAAAGTTAAAGGGTCAAGTTGTAAATAGAGGGAAATGAAGCGTTGACAGTTGCCGTCCGTGAAAGGAGGAGTTGATAGTCACAATCGTTTTCTTGGTGCAGTTTAACTTGGTAATATCTGCCGGCTAAAAAAGCCTTATTCCCTGGTACCCTGCACCTTGTACTTTCAAAATCCCGAAATTTATATAAAAACAAACGATGAAGTGGTGTCCCAGAGTGTCAGTCATGGGGAGATTGTCGGGTGGTTCGGGCTTCTTCCAGATTCTCAGACGAGCTGCTGCTGCATAAAGAACAGCATGAAGACATGTTACAAGCATCCTTACTAGATAAAGAAGGGATACTCTCTATTACAGAAGATCAGAAACTCCCTCTTTTTCTCCAACTTTCATGCCTCAATTCTATCAAGAATATCCACAACTTCGCAAAGATGTATCTTGCGGTTATCACTAGATTTGTAACACCGAGCACTCTGTCTACCCTTACTTTTCGTTTGTTTTTCCTTTCAGAAAAGAAAGAAAAAGGGAAGCTGGGAACATTCCCGCTCCCTTTTACCCTACTTTCCGCTCCCCAGACACTTGAATGCAAGCATTGGCAACAGTGGGATACAGTGACAAACTGATTGCAATAGTAAGCATCACCAGTTCTTGTTTATACATATGTCCTATCCTCCCATCCGCAGCTTTTGAATGATAAAAACGACTTTGAAACGCATAGAATTGTACCACGCACATGAAAGTGCCGGCAGGCAGGTAGCCAGTCAATCAATAAGCATGCCTTCTGTGACACCACTAGTACTAGCTACAGCGGAATCCTCCAGCAGCCCATTCTTGGTCTCCTCCACCACCATCCTCATCTCCTCCATCAGAGCATTCTGGTCTTCCTCAATTGTACTCTGCAGCTCATCTACCTGTAATACACACACAAAAAGCAGCATGCTATCAGTGTCAATCTTAATTAATAATGACCAGAGTGGTGGTGGTGCTGCTGCTGCTGACAAGCCAGGACATACAATCAATAGTTTACTGAAAATGCAATATTCCTGTAGTCAACCACTGAACTACTTCATGGAGGTGTTTCCAGCATTTGGATCCAACGAACTGGAACAGCTTGACAAAAAACAAGAGCCCTTCAGGACAACTTTCTTTTAATGGAACAAACAAACGGCAGCCACACATTGCACAGGCTTGTGCAGTTGGAATATGAGAAAAATGCTTTTAACACGTACCACATGCAGTAAGAGAGCAAACTGTTTCTTCCGAAGCTCAAGCATTCTAGAACTGGCTGCATTCTCAGCCTCAAGTGACCCGATTTCTCTTTCAAGCTCTGCGATGAGCTTCTGAGTCTCTGATCTAGGTGGCTGCATCGCAATCAACTTTCTGACAGCCTCACACTCCTCCTTGTGCTTCCTCTCGATTCTACTCTCCCCAAGCTGCTTCTTCAGATCTTCTATATCTGTCTGCGCCTGCAAAATTTGCCTTTTTATCTCGTCTTCTAACTCGTTGAAATTCTCTTTCTCCCTTATGTTGGCGTTGACAACTGCCTTGCTTTTGAGGAGAGGAATCTCAAAAGTGGACAGCTCTTGTAAGAAGGCTCGGGAAAGCTTCTCGCATTCGGCCATGTTGTCTGCATCCTTCTCGACTTCAAGGACGAAGGACGTGAACTTCTTCTGGAGTTTCTTCAATGGAGGCTCTCCTCTTGTGGTAGTTGTTCTAGTCAAAAGCCTGTGCTTTATAATTATATCATCCTCGTGAGGCCCAAATGCATAATTTCCTGACACCGCCTCTCCCCTACCTGAAACTTTCCTGCCCTTCACTGACATTTCAACAACTCCCCACTAATCTGCAACTGCAAAGAAATAATATCCCAACACACATAAAAAAATTTAAGAAAGTTCAAAATTTGAACATTGAAAAGCGATGAAAAAGTCAACAGCAGAAAAAAAGAATCAAACATTCATACAGTTTCTAGGCATTTGTCACATTCAAAGAATAGAAAATTACTACAGTAGTGGCCAATTCAACGAGGAGACAATTTCTCTATCTCTTTCACGGCCGAGATTTTCTTTAAAGTAGCAAGATTTTAGTCACAAGCTCAAAGCAGAGGAAGCAGGAAGCACATGAGAGAGCACCCCTTACTTGGAAGAGTCTGTGGCAACCTGGGGCAGAGCGTGGCCTTTGCTCGCTAACAACAATACAACACTCAGAACTAGGCAGAAGAATCTCTAATTTGTGCCGCAATTGGGATTTAGCATCAGGTTAGCACTCGGAGCCAGACAGCAGTAGCATTGAAGAGGTCGGAGTCGAAGATCGAAAGGCAGAGCCGCGGGGAGAAGAAGGTAAGAGTGAGGAACCTGCAGCTGTGTGTGAAATGAGAATTACGGGAAGGGGGGAGATACAGCCCTAATTTTGTCAAAATTATAAATTGTGTGAAGCGCAGAAAATGCCCTAATTTGGGCGGCAGGGAGCAATGGGCCGGCTGGGCCTAGCCCACTCGAACTCAATTTTTTTTTTTAAATGTATAAAAGTAGGAAATAGAAAATTAGAGTGAATAAATGGTATAAGAAGTTCGACCAGTTGGTCCAAAATCGAGATTGGTATTGTCAATTACAATAAGTTCCCTTTCTCTATCTATCTTTTTTTTTGGGCTAAAAAAAGGAGAAATAAAGTAGACTTACCGAGAGTTAAATCTATCTCTTGATTCTAAGTCGATAGGTCATATTTTTGATGTTCTTCATTATTTATTATTATTATTATTATTATTATTCCAAGGAGGAGTCCCACTTATAGGAACCACCAAATGACCAAATCCCTTTGTGATGGGTGATCTTAGATAGTGATAAAAGTACAACTCATAGCATTTTTATGCTATTACCAGTGGATTATATGGTAGGAAAGGAGGACTCGAATGGCTCTCTGGAAGTGTCCAGTCGAGGTCTCAACCTTCAAAGCCAGATCTGGCAGGTTGGATCTGGCTTAAGGCCTAGAGACCCGCCGCAAATGGTCCTCTCCACCACTGAAACCGTAGTTTGCGGTGGCAGACGGGGCACCGAAGGAGGGAGCTGCAGCATTGTGGCATAGTTATAGAAATAGAACGAACAATGAAGAATGCATTGACACTATCATTTCTATTCCTGATCAGCAGTTGCAATTACAGATCAAGGTGTAGGTGGACGGGCATTCCTTACATGTTGCAGATTAGAGGCCCATCCGCGATCGGTATTCCAATTGCATGTGAAGAACAAACTCATCGTCAATTGAAATTATGTTCGCAATAGTTCCCATAAACAATCACCAGACTGAACATAATTCCTATAAAAGATGGTGAATAAAGGGTTCGGGGCACTGACCGAGGATGAAATGAAACACTAAGGTTCGGTTTAGGAGACTGCCAAAATGTCAACAGTTAAAAATAAGATGTACCATGGTAACATTACTTGTCTGCTGCAGCTTCAGCAGGGGTTCTAGTGGTCATCTGATCAACTGCATGAACCGTACTCTGAAGCTCCTCCCATATGGCTTTGTACACCATCCTCTGCCTATTCACAGCGGATTGTCCTTCGAAGCATGAAGCCACCACCTCGATGCTACACGAATTGCAGATGAGCTTTCAGAGTTTGATGCTTCATAATAAAAGCTATTCTTCGTCAGGCAATAATTTGGGTAGAGACACGAAATTGAAATCTCCACAGCATTCTTTTCACACTGTACAGCGAATGAAAAGCATAATTTCTGATGCCATGAGAAATAAATGTTTTGGATACTAAAACATTGCTCACCAGATTGATCAGACAGTCCAATGGGAGCGTGAATTTAAGATTACCTGACATGCCGGCCATCCCCATAAGCATCTTTTACAGTAACTGATTCTGCATTCAGCTGCTCCATGATCTGTTGAAGAGCATGGCGGGCAGCATTATCAGTAGAACATTTTTTTTTTTTTGATCGTTATTATCAGTAGAACATAGCAGACATGACAGGTTATTGTTTAATATGCCATGGTCAGTGTTTATTCAGCTGCTGTGTTCTAGGTGTTTTTGAGATCAACTTGTTAGCTTCTCACATCACAGAAGGCAAAAATATGCGTCCCGTCATTCTTGGCTCCGTCCATGACTGCTCAAAGAAGTGGGGGGTAAAACCAGGCAGTGAACTTAGAGGTGTGAAAAAGCTCAAGAGACAAGAGCATAGATCTCAATTGGTTTACAAGGAAAATCTTTATTTCGTGTGTATTTTCCAGAGATAATGATGATACAAACAGTCAAGAATGAAAAATAAAATACGAGACCGATACCACACCTCAGTTAATGTGCGATGCTTGCTGAAGAGCAAAGCCAATAATGGTTCAAAGAGGATAGAAATAATTTGTATTGATGTATTGAGCATTTTTACTGCTTACTTAGACAGGTGATGTGCCAAAATTGGACCAGGTTCATCAAAATTATCTTAGCAGCTGGTTATTGATTTTGTAGCATGTGCACCAAGAGATGCATGCATGACATGAATGAGGAAGGACAGCTACCGATTCAGCAGCAAATCCATTTCTTCAATCTCTTCTACAGCGCAAGAGTTTGCCTTGCAAACTGAGTGGGGCATTTGTTCGACTGAGCGAAGCACATTCCTAGGCCAGTGGAGTGGTCATGGGGACTGTTACCATATTCTATATTGAGGAGGAGCTAATTTAATTCCTTCAGTTTGCTTATGTATTGAGGCATTCCTTACAATGAAAATTCCAAATATCTCATTTGATTGTGAGTCAAGAAGCAAAGCAGGCACCTATTGAGGAAGCTTTTAAAAACAGCAAGAGGATGATGATCAGTATTTACCTTCTTCTCCATTGACAGCATAAGGGGGGAGTCGATAGAACCAGGATCATTGACATGAGCAGCTCGAACGTGGCTGAACCTAAAAGAATGGCCTGTAGAAACTAAATCCTCCAACTTACGCGGGCAATAAAGGGCATGCCTGGAAGACTGTTCTACTTTGTGAGGGCTGTCCCCTCCTCTCAGCAACAATGCTTGTCGACCTTGAGAATTGAGAAAAGAGTAGTTCCTGGTGGCAATCCTAGACTGAAGCCCCACAAAACGCAGAGGGCTTTGATGGAGAAGATGGACTCGAGTAGCTGAGAGTGGCCTAAATAGGATATTCACCATTCTTTCAATAGATTCTAGTACTGAGCTCCCTTCTTCCTTTTCTTCCCTCCTCTCTTAAGATGCCCGTGCTCGCTCTGGTCCTTAAGAAAACCATAAAAAAAGATCGGTACCCAAAGCAAAGGAAAATTCATTAGATTCATTGCAAAAGTGAGGTGCACAGCAATTCTGAGGATAAACTAAGAGGCTCAAAGTTAGTCCAAGGCTCTGTCTGGTGACATGCTCTTTCAAGATGTTGGCTCACCAAGGGTTATGCATGCAAGGTGGAATTGAAACTATGATCTTGTGAAATACTTATGAAGCATACAATAGTCCTATCCACCAAGGGCAACTGCTATGCACACGCCTTATCCACTCTTCCAGGGCCTCAGTTTGCTCTTGGCAATGTATCAGTTTTCGAATTGATTAGCATTAGATCTCTGAGTTGCATAAGGCATCTAAGTTAGCAACAGTCCAGCAGTTCTACAGTTACCAGATTAATCCTTCCAAATCCTGGCAAATTCGTGCAAGAGCACAAGAAAACTAGTTCCAAGCAAAATAAACAGATTAAAGAGCCGAAAAGAAAATAAAGCATAAATCCAACAGATATTTCAATAGCTGATTCATTTCCATACTAAAGGAACTGGGAAAGTACAACCCTGATATGCAAGCTTGAGCTCCCAATCGAGAGGCTTGCAATTAGCAATCAAAGCAGAACCAAATAACACAAACCTAACAAGCCAAAGATATGGAACACAACAAGGTTAGGACTTCAGCAAGTAACGCAGTGGAAGATCAGAGTTTCATCCAAGCAAGAACCAGCAGAAACTTCCGAGAGACTGGGGATGAATGCAGAAATCGAAACTTACGGAGGGTGCGGTGGTTGGCCGGTGCAGGACAAAGGTGAAGGCCGGCGGCGGGCAGTGGGGCAACCGAACCGCGATTCACTGAAGTTTTTCGGCGAGTCTGCGAGAGGATGAAGGGGAGAGTAGGGAGAGAGAGGCGGAAAGGAGAAGTCTCGTCGTTAGGGATTTGCTAGAGGAGTCCAATATGAAGACGCCACGTCAGCATCAAGTAAGCTCCATTGTTTCGTTCATCGTCGTCCGATAACCTCGTCTTCTCCGTCCATCTTTTCATTATCCTCATCGCTCTCTCTATATCTGCTTCTCTCTCTAGATCACCATTGTAAGTGAGGCTTTCTGGCTCTGATCTCGGGAGCTCTTCTCTCTCCAGCTCCAGCCGAGCTCAGACTGCTGCGACGTGAATTTTCGGGGAGCTCGCCCGGGGCCTCCCGGGGCTCCGCTCCTGGAGGAAAGGCCGGAAGCTGAGCCTCTTCCAGTTCCAGTCTCCGCCCTTCCTTCCTTCCTCCCTCCCTCGTCCGAGCTTCTCTGAGCACCAGTTCAGACATGGTCGTTGTTGCCATCGATCGGTCACAATATCATCGGCGTGTCCTACTTCAACCAGTACGTGCGGATGAAGATGAATGCGAAACAGGTCTGTGATCTCCTTGTTCATTTCTATTCGTGCTTCCTTCTGTGTTTCTGCTGTTTAAGGTGTGAGTGCCATGCACTTGCAGGTAGAATTAAACTGTTAAAGGATCTGGTCGTATGAATTTGGCTTTAACTGCTGGGAATTGTCCTTGGCGTAGATGCTCAGCTGCTATCTACTGATCGAATTGCTTAACAAGCCCTGAAGTAAATATTATATGAGAAGCCATGCTTTTGAATCTGATCTTCATCTGTAGCAAAATGATGCACAATTTAGCTTTTTGACAGGGTGAACGTTGTTCCTTTTTTTCTGTCAATGGAGGTGTCCGTCTGTCTGCCTGAGGCTATGAGCTTATTAACACCAGATTATGGACATGGACCTCTTGCACTGAGTTAGACCCGCAAGAGGAGAGGTAGATCGGGAAGCTTCACCCTGAAGCTTCACAGGAAGCTACTTGCTTTGGAGTTGTTCCATGTGTCCCCTTCTTCAAAGGAAGTCCAGTTATCAGACTACTCAAATTCACACAGCCCTGGTGCGTCCTCTTTGAACCATTGTAAATTTCTTGTGGAAACCGACATGGGTTGAGATCCACTCATTATAACAGAGAGAGAGATGCTAGCTGTAACGGGTCCATTGCCATGCAGTTGCAGCATTGCTGAGAAGGATGGGAATACCGTATTCAAGGAAATGAGTCATCGGGAAGATCAGAAAGAACAAACGGGCTTGCTCCGAGGAGATGGTTTCAGCAGAAGCTCGCATCTCTCCAGGTTTCAGCCTGGGGAGTTTGGTTCATCCCGGTCCCTAATAGGAAAAGGGATCACGCATCAGCATCGGAACATCAAAACCGGTAATCTGTCCTTGGACTAGCGGGTGGATGAACTTAGCCTTAGTGTGTCAAGAAAGCGTCCTGCTTACTCCTCAGATACAGGCCGATGACCCGACTCTGTCCAGCACGATTTGAGATCGTAGGATGTAACAATTTCTCTGATTTTTTCAAGGGGTACACTTATCAAAAAGGAGAAGGGGGAGTATGGGCACTGCCTGCATATGATACTCTCTCTCTAATCATGGGATGATGAGTGCCATACTGTGACCAGAAATTCATGTGTCATATTGCAATCTCCAGCTACCTGCTGCTCCCTAACTATGGAGAAATGGAAGCCACGGGCTACCTGTTTTGTGCAAGCATTAAACCATACGAAATGCTTCCCCCCCTAAAAATCACGTTCTCAGAACGGGCTCATATCACGCCAGATTTGAGTGCGGAATCCATGGTCAGTTATGTCTGAGATCGAAAAAAAAATGTCTGATTCATTTTCAGTCCCTCGTCGAGGCAGTGTATCTCCTTACTCTCACCTGAAACTAGAAAAAAAAAGGTAAGCTTATAGTCAATTGTTAAGGCCGAGTGTTTAAGAAAACGTGAGAAGTGTAAGCCATATTATCACATGAAGGTAAGTGTTAAATTGAATATCTATTAATGATTGACTTGAGTATCAGAAAGTCAAATCGGACCCAGTACGAGATATGTATTTGCGATTCAAACTCACCTCTACACTTATATCGATTAATGATTGACTTGAGTATCAGAGAGTCAAATTGGACCCTCACCCTTGATTTAACTTCCTTTCAAATTTTCAGGTACACATCCGGTAAGATTGCGGGGAGGCACTCGATTCTATGTATCGGAGGATTTACAATAGAGGTAAATCTCCGAGGCTCCGAGGATAACGATCTAATCAGAAACAATTCAAGGGCTTCAAGTCAAAACGAGCATTACACTCTCTGAATCTTAAATGCTTCTCGTGAATTAGCTATACAATACTTCGCATCAGAGGGAAGAAATGTAGAGACAGATTAAACAATTTGTTTTACTCAAAACTAGATCCACTTTGCTTCCTTCTTCACGAATTGATGGAAGCATGGAGCTGGGAGGTGATGTTCAGGAAGGCATCCTCTCTGCACGGGATTGTGAGGCCGCCGGCTGGGTGGTCGAACCCGAACTCCTCCTCGGCTCGGGTGAGCAGTCCCCGGAACGAGGGGTGGTTGAGATACGACACCGGGACCAGGAACCTCTCCCTCCTTGCCTGGACCTTCTGGTCGATGTCCTCCACATACACCGCCACGTGACCTCTGGGGACGCGGCAGTGGTCTGACGATGAGGGTGGTGACTGACTTCTCCGGACGAATGACTGCAGCCTCAGGACTTGCTTCGCGGACGCGCTGATCGATCTCAAGTGGATACCCATTGTTATTGACTGCCCTCGGCGTAGGAATCTGTAGAGGCTTCAAATATATGTGTGAAATGGCGGTGGGTGACGAGGGTTATTGCTGCACGTTGTGGAGTTTCGTGGCTTTTATATAGGATCATATAATATATACACACACACAGATTTATATATATCACATGCGCAGTGATGCATCATCCAATCCAGTGCGTAGAGAGGGATAAGAGAGCAAAGGTTTTAATATTAAGAAATGGCCTTGAGAATAATTCACTTGATACAGTAACATTATCCTTAGATTAGGAATAAGATGTCAGTGTTCAATAATACCATCGGTGGAATTTCTCGTCCCCATCTGTTCCCTATTCATTTTATCTTATTTTAGGCTTGTGACATCGATACTGCTGCTTGTAAGGTACGAGATATCTATATAACAATACATTGTAAAGAAAATTTGTAAGTTTGGAATTGGATAAAACAAAGGAGGTTAAAGAAGTCGTGCTAGCACGAATCGAATTCAGGAAAATTTGTTGGCTTTCGGGACAATAATATCACTGTACTAAATCCCTTTTTCTAGGTATTAATACTTTGACTGTGTTTGAGAGGGCAAGTCTAGCTCGAAATCTTTTACATATGGTAAGCCTTCAAATGGGACGGTTTTCAAAGTTTCATACAAATCTTACTAATTTTTTTTTTATATTCTTATTAAGTCATTTAATTTCATCCCTTCGATTTTGTCATTCAATTCCTCTTTAGGTTTCAACCTTAGATCGTTATTCTACATACATCCGCGACTGCGAGAGAAAGTGAGATTGCAATTAAAGCTCAGCGTCAAGTGGGACTTCGCCTGAGTTCCAATTCAAAACCGCCGGCCGTACCCTCGGAACCTTTGGACCTGAAAATATCTTCATTACATACATATATATATATATATATATATATGAAACTTATCGAGTTAGAAGGGGACATGACTGAGTGCAAAATAAATGCTACATGAAAATTCACGAATCACAATCAAATTCAGAATACGATGACGTGCGTTGAATTTGGGGCATTTGGGTCCTTGATTACGGCCCTCACCGCTCCGGCGGAGGTGCTTGAGACATTAGAGTGTCGCAGATTTCCCTTATGACAGCGAATACCGACGTTGAGATTACGATTGCTCCCATTTTTCGATTAAAAATAATATATATTTTCAGAAAAATGGATAATTTAATTCAAATTAATGGTGGGTTAATGAAAAGTACTGTAAATAATTTACGTGATTTTACGTTTGAATTCTGGAACGTTCAACGTTTATGGGTACTATCGCACATATGCATATACTCATAGTAACATAAATTTCGAGCTAAATACATGAACTCGTGGATTGTTCAGATCTGGAAACAAATATAGGAAAAAACATATTGTCAACACAATATCCTTGTCATCATCTTCCAGGCAGAACTATCTACACGTATTTTATCCAATCACGTGCCCAACTTGGAACATCAATAGGCCTCCAAAATAAATGCAATCGGGCCCTCTCTTTTCAATAAGGTCAGTCTAAAATTATTGAATATTCAACAATTATTTTTTTTAAAAAAAATATTAGCCCATGGTTTTGACTCTTCTTGCATGCATGGTTTTCTAGGGCATGTGCATATTTCGCGACTCAAACTGTATATTGCGAGAGTAGTCACTAAATTTGGTGTGTTTTTCGGTGTCCACCGTTTGACATCCGGTGCTCTGTTGAGTCCCGATCGGTCTACGTTCGGGTTCGACCGGCTACTAAGGGGTAAATCTCTCTCAATTCTAAATTTTTTACATTGACAAGACTTGAATCGGAGACCTTACTTATTTGTGAGCGAAAGAGGCGTTGAACAAACTTAACTGGCGTATATTGTTTTTCATCATTTGCTTAGTTTCATGGTACTGAAATTATTAATTAGCATTGTTTGCTATTTCATGCAATGTATAGCCCACGCAGTTTAAGAAAAACCGACGCATCTGCGTCAGTGAAAATATGTACTTTCTTTTTCCCAATTATCATCGCATGTTCAATGTGTTCTCTAATCATATTTTGAAGTCACATGCACACGTAAATTATCAGGAATTCTCATATATATATATATATATATATATATGAACATATATATTAACATGCTTTCAGCTATCTGCATTCAGAAATCTAATGAGTTTTGATTAATTCGAGTCGAAGCCCTAAAAAAAAATTCTTCTGATCGTGAATTTTTTTTATTTATAATTCTCGAATATATATTTTATTTTAAGAGAAAATTATCATACTATTTCAACTAATTAATGTTATATTATTAAAAAAAGGGGAGGAAAAACTATTCATCAAGCAGTTCTGAGAACCATGCTATTAATGACTAAATTAACCATATGCACATGTGACCAAAAAGAAAAATAACCATACTCACATTACTCAAATGTACGAAACTGACCCCAAGTCAGCTATTATTCGTCCACACTTGGACGGGGTGACAACTGACCACGAGGTAGGCTTCCTCTTCAATTCTCACACTGCACAATTGATCATGAGTCGGGTATTATTCTTCCACTCTCGGGCAGGTATGATGTAAACTTACATGATAAACTGACTCTGATACCATGTAAAATTTTTACCGGACATATAAGATGTTAGACTGATATCAATCAGAAAAGGCCAAACTTATATGTGGTAGTACTCAATTCTTCTTATATATTGAGTTTCCATTCATTTACTGTCCGATGAGGGATTTATTGCTGAAGATATATCATCAAAGTAGTAGCAGTAGTAATAATAATACACATATATCATGTGAGTGGGCTCTCCAATAATATATACACATATATATATATATATGTGACATGATTGAATATGGACCGTGGTATCAATATCGGTTGGTTCGAGTGATCGGACGCTTCAACTTTTTAAATAAGTTTCCAAGTTCGAGTCTCATTAATGAATATCATTCACAATTTGGAGAGTTTTACTCCTTGATAAGTCGATTCATCTCGAATATCTGAATTAGTCAGAATCTGATAAATTAGATCTGAATATCGTACAGTGTAAATTAATTAAATATATGTGCCTGCAATCTTTCCGTTTTCAGTTGAACTGCATGTTCTTCGTACACAGTGTTGTATTGTGGATAGCTCGACGGAGATGGAATAATTTAGTGAGATGATGCATGTGAGCAGTTCCTGAAGTTGAAATCAGTGCCCAAATATTTGTTTTCTAGGAGGAGATGGCAAACAGCAATAATTTTCTCAATCATTTTTTATGCACATCTTGTCATTAAAAAATTACTTTATAAAATATGAAAAATGTGAACGGTGTGAAACTGCAAATATGAGATTTAATACAGTTAGCATCGTTAATTTAAAATATCACGCTTATTTTATTTTCCATCTTCCTCACCCCTCAACCCCTTTTTTAATTGAAAAAATGCCCACCAGGGATAATAGACAATTTTAACCTTCACATTTTACAAAGAAAAAGAGTATTATCGCCTAAATATTAGGAGAAATTCTTCGGTAAATTCATTCAATCATAAATAATTAAAGGAAAATACAGGTACTTTATTTTTTTACTATGAAAATCGTAAAATACCAGTACTGAACTAAATTCACCTAAGAATCCCTTGTAGGTCAAGGATGGATGCTCCATAGCTGCATTTAGCACACGATAACATTTTTTTTTTTTCGCGCATCCATGAACATGTTCTCCGGAGTCTAATAACCGACTAAGCTGTACGTTTAAACAGGGTTGGTCTAATAATTAATAAAACTCTTTTGGTCATGAATTTCTACGTTGATACAACCCGAACCCCGAGGCCTTCAAACAACTTCGATCAGTGCATGATATTTAATACCATCCTCTTTCTATCCATGGCATATATAAGTTCGAGGAAATCTTAATAATTAATTTTTTTATGGACGTCTCCCCCTTTTTTTTAGTGTACAGGTACAGGATCTCTGCAAAGATAATCCGCAGCAGCATCATATCGTCCTTGCATCACATGGCACAAGAAAGCCAGTCGATCTTATTTTATAACAAGTATCTAGTTATTTATTATTTTACAAGTACGTATCTAACGACGTGCCGATCTTCGATTTGAATTTACATTGAGAGAGTTTTGTGCACGATGCAAATTCATGCCTATAAGCGATCTCGTAAATTGCTTATGAAATGTAGAAGTGCTTTATCCAACTAAATTCATTCTTCTGGCCACACTTTCATATGGACTATGCAAACCTTCCTATTTATGGCAAAGTCTTAGTATCTTTAAGGAAGTTTTAATACTACAGTTTTAATAAGACTGTTTCATAATTCAATTAAACGATTCATAATTAACGATTCGAATTATTGAGGAGAATCCAATGAGCTGAGCCGTACTCAATTTTTTTCAAATGTGTAACGGCTCATGGACCGAATCGTAGAATTTTCCTATTTTTAGTATTCTACTGCTACTCTTCCATCTTCCCATGAGCTTGGAAGAACTTGGAAAATTTAACTAAAATCAAGCAATACGGTCCAATAATCCATATGGTGAAAACCATCCATTCACAAAGTCCGTGTAGCATTTACACAGAAAGAATAAAGAAAGAACCAAAAATGTTACAAAACTACCCACTTGCGTTGGCTGCAACCATTTCCCTCTTAAATAAGATTTTAAGTTCGATTTTAAGAATGAAAATGACCCATAATTGGGGAAAGTTTTATCCCTTATCAAATCAATTGGACTTGAACCTAGAATTAGTTATATATAGTATGTTGGATTGTTGGGTAATACAGGGAAGACAGAGTTTGAAAACTCAAGACACGGTCTAACTCTGTGCCCGTGTCCCCTCAGCGGTTGCTCCGGTCGTTAACGGATCAAGGCTCAACAACTCAATGCCGACATCAGGCTGATGAAGTGCTCCTCACTGCAGGGGATGGTGAGGCCGCCCATCGGGTGGTCGAACCCGAATTCTTCCTCAGCCAAGTTCAACAGGTCCTGAAACAAAGGGTTCTTGAGGTACCACAAGGGTACCACGAACCGCCTCTTGGTTTCCCCGACATAGACTGCGAAGTGGCCCTTCGGGACATTATTGCAGGTGGTGGTGAGGGCAGCTCGAATCCTCGCCGAGAGGCTCCGGTGGAGCTTCTTATGCTGCTTCCCTTGTCCCATGCTACCCATCAACAACTGGACACCCATAAAGATGCAAGAAGGCAAAAGAGCAAGAGAGACAGATGTGTATATGGAGAGAAAGCTTGAGTAGTGAAGAGGGTTGAAGGAAAGTGATTTGTTGATAGGTCAATTTGGCTTCACCAAGCATTATATATACAGAAGGGCATGTGATATAACCCTTTAAAATACTATTGGGGATAGGATTTGATGAAGCTCAATGAAAAAGGAAGGGCTTTGAAACATATCAGGTGAGAGTATAGCTAATGGTCCACATGGCTTGCCTTATTTGTTTCAGGACATTGCTGTCCTACCAACTTCCCTTTCTTTCTTGCCCTCCTTGTATATACTTCTCTTTACAGTAATTCTTCACCTGTATCTACAAGATTCTAAACCGAGTGCATCTTCACTTAAAAGTACAAGTTATCAGGCAGTAACACTTAATTATCTTATAAATTATATTTCAATCTCTTCAGTAATAATATGGTTTGGTTGAAATACTCTAATATCTCTTTTATCGGAGGCAATATCTCTTATTCAAGTATTGCGAGTGAATCAAATGCATGATCGAGAAGTTTTACTTTTAGTAAGCTAACCATACTCGAATTTAAATTAGTCCGACTCATGATTAGGTTTCTAAATATCATGTGATGTACAATGTAAAAAATTGTCAATGAGCAACGTAGGACTTAAAAACTCGTGGTACAAGAGGCACCTTCCTTCCCGAAGACACGATTTTCAGCTGTTGGCCGATCCAAACGGGTCGTGTTGGCCTGGTACGATTCATTACTTTTCATAGGACTTTGACTGTTTATATGGCCTTTAAGGCTTCAGAGAGCACTGTGATTCCATGTGATCTTGTAGTATGTTGGTCCACATGGTTCTGATGATTGCAAGATACTAGTTTGATAATGTTGTCCATATAAACAGATGTCATTCGACCTGACTCCGATACTACTCACTTGAACTGAACAATGCTATTTGGTCTCAAGATGACTACTGACTACTTAAGACACTCAGCTGAATACTATATCAGATCATCAAAATTCAAGTCACTTCAAACAAAATGACCATGCACTGGCCTCAGCCATACCAAAAGTTACAGACCTAATTTAATCAGTGTCAATACTGCGCCCAAGTATTGAGCCTATAAATGTGTCGGGGCTACTAAGGCTCAAGTGTCAAGCGTCGTACACTATCTCTACCCTGTCTTCACTTCCCATTCACCTAAATCAACTTTCTATGCAGGTACTGAGAGATGATCCTCAACCCACAGCCAGACCCGATAATCAGTGGGTCATCCGAAGGATCCATTACATGCAATGTAACTTAATAGCAGAGAGCTAATCGAGGCTAGAATTCAGAACAAGTTATTTTAAATGAAGTTTTTCCCTGCAGAGAAATCTAGTCATGTCTAAATGACAAAGGCATACATGCCCTACCAACTCGAGCACCACAGGTGCCCTACAAGGGGAATGCAGCTAAGTTGTTCATAATTTTGTTTGACCAGATGTGGCTTTTTTGATGTAGGGAGCATCTTCTTGACATTGAAATCCATTGAGATCATCAACAAGATTTAAAGGGCTCGTGGGTCTTGCTTGAATCTTTGAATTTGGTCTTGCTTTGAACTCCATTTTTTAGTGCTCAACAGCCGAGACCCAACTGACCCCGTTTGGAGTAGGGCACTGACCCTAATCTGCTTGGGGGTAGGGCCACTGGGGGCCAGTGCCCCCCACCGGCTCTGTGGTTGTGGACAAAGGTTTCCACATGCACTTGTATCCAAACATCCTCTGTGTGCTTTAACTTGCCCTTGCCATCTCCCTGCCACTGGGCTCAGAAACTGTTCCAAAAGTTAAAAAATTTTGTGGTTGAGGGTTCTCCGTTTGGTCAGTCGATGATCGAGAGCATTTTACATTTTAGTAAACTGACTTGGTTTGAGTTTGGATTAGTCGATGCAATCTAGAATTATGGATTGTTTGAGATTTGATCAATTAGAGGTCTTTGATCCAACAAGTTCGTGCATGGTATGCTCACTTGCCACGTGCCAAGCATCCACTTAGGCCAGACATCAGTTTCTTATTAAATTTTTAGTAGACTTACAAGAGGCCGGACTCAATGTTCAATTTAAAAATTTAAATTGACATATAATTGTATAAAGTATTCATATATTATTTTCTTTTCAGTTTCCTAAAAAAATGAGATAATTTTATTATTTACACGTCTTGTAATTTGTGATCCTGGATATTTTTCCTATTAATTTTCCATTTTCTTTAAAAAATAGAAAGCTTAATATTCCCGGCTCACAACAACAGAAGATACCCGCCTTGCCTGTTGATCGGAAACATTTAATTTCGTAATGGCAACCTTGTTGGGCAACCTTGTTGTTTGACAAAGATTATCCATTTACCCTAGAAAAAAAAGATAAATTTAAATGATTTCTTGTTCAGATTTTCTTTATTTCTATTAATTAATAGGTATAACATTAATTTGTTGGGACATATCATAGCGTTCTGCCCAATATTAATTATATATTCCGTGAAATAAAGTATCTTATAGTACATTCTGTTCATAGGTCATATTCGTGAATAAATGTGTGAATATTAAGTCAAAATTTTCCTAAATAATAGTTCGAAATGCGAAATTGTACATTGTGTTGGCAAAGTATACTAAATTATTTTTGAAGAAATATAAAATTAACTGTACGCATCAAAACACACGTTAATACAATATATCTAATGTGATCTTCCATTCATCCATATGTTAAACTTCATGGAAGACAAGATTAGTCAGATACCATGAACAATCCCTGAACTTTGGAAATATTCTCATTTTCATACCCTAACTGACTAAAACCACTGTCGGGGCACGTGCGACATACGCATGTACTGTCAGATTTTTCACGAACTTTGACCATGCACGAGGTGTCGAATCTTCACCAGGATACTTGCTGATCAGGTAGAGATCATCCTGGCGGATCACCCGCATGAAGACCATTTACATAGGATTGTTGAGATATGATACATTGATCCTGGTTGATCTTGCTGATCCAGCTGCTTCTTCGATTTGATGAGGATTTCGAGAAAATGACATGGTGCGTCAGTGTTATAGCTTGTGGCATCTTGATTGGGAAAATGGTTTTGCTAAATCTGGAAGGACAAATGAAGAAGGGCCATGTTTAGCTGTAGTTTAGATTATACCGTTGATTAAGAGATTGCCCATATGCATGCATTGATAGGGTGGAATGATGTATATTTTATTGCTGTTGGCGATCGACTTAAGACTAAGAGATCTCAAATTCTACTTCACTAGTGGTGAAAAGTCTTGAATGTAACGGTTATATTATGTAACAATAATTACATGGTGTTACAAACTAATAAAAATCAGTTATTTCTGGAATTGTATTTTTATTTTTAAGGTTTTATTAAAAAAAAAATCTTACAAATGACTGAATATTATTGGTTAGTGACATCATATAAGTAGTGTGACGTGGTAAACCCATAATGCAGAAGCAGGACTATCTTTTTGTTGTTACTGTTTGGATTAGAAGCTTCTTTGCTTATGGCAATGGCAGTAACATGTCATGTATAACAGATTGATTTGCCCTGAGCCATTTGCCTTATCGGGTTATCAGGCAAAAGCCATAAAGCAGGCCCAAAGCTTATGGCTGGAGGACGGCGGCAGGCAGCGTCCGGTAGCAGTAGCTGGCTCTTGGCAGTTGCCTGCTGGCGGCGGCAGCCATCGACTCCCTCTAAGTTATTTTCTGTGTATTACGACTTATGTTCATAGCTCCTGGAAGTGGGTTCCCATTGATTTCCAGAATTTCCATCAGACTGTGGAAGGTCAGAGATCATTGTCCTGAAGTTTGACTTTTAAACACATAGAGCCTTGCTTATGCAGGCAATGACATAACGCTTTACAAGCTAACTTACAACACATCGATTCATACAAGAGGATATCCTCTTACTTTTGGGGGATGTGAACAGTTGCTTATGGCAACATGCTCAGCGTTTTTGCGGTTGGGTTTCTTGATTTGAAAATTGAATTATCCAACAACACACTATAAAGGGCCTAGAGCATGCTTCCTACTTTCGACAATCTTGCTAATTTGGTAACAGACAACATGTTTGTTACGTGGTCTCTCAGCCCTCCAAGCTCAGAACAAATATCAGGACCTGACCAATTAAACAAATAGATTTCTCCTTGTTTGGTGCATACAATGAGCTATAGATCTTATCCATGGATTATCTTATCTCTTCCATTCTCTAATCCATAATTGTCTACTGAAACTTAAGCACATTAATGGCGGTAGGCCACATTATCTGCAAGCTGCAACATGAAGATGCTCAACAGAGGAAGATTCCTCTAAACTGACTCTTGTAAGTTCGTTTGCTAATCATAATGTCGGTCCAATCCCAGGTCCTAAAGATGAAGGAGCTGACTAGGAATCCTTATGGGCGCCATGTCTATATTGCCAAAGTTTGTAAATGCCAATCATATCGCTCGTCGGTTAGATCAATCACCTGAGAGTGCTGATGTTCTGAAAAGCCACTTTGCTGTTTATGTTGGAGAAACCCAGAAGAAGAGATATGTTGTCCCGATCTCGCTCCTGTAACATCCTTCTTTCCGAGAACGTGTATCTCTAGCAGAGGAGGAGTTCTGTTTTGATCGCTGGACGGGCGGTCTCACTGTCCCCTGCAAGGAGGAATACTTGGAGGTGAATCCTGAGGACATTTTGCTGCAGCTCAGATATTTCAGGCTAACGTATTTACTTTCATCCTGTACAGGCATCTGTAACAATGGAACAGCAAAGCGAAATTTCAGTGAGATTCCGTTGGGGTTTTCAATCGAAAGAAGTGGGGCATGATGTTTCATGAACTACTGTTCATTGACTTTCATTAAGGTTGTACGAGCTGGTGGACAGAAGCATGTGAATCCCATGACCTTTCAGGTATCCATGTCTCTTGCTGGGATCTCGGCAACGCTAATGCTTGTTCGGGCCCAAAAGCATAAAAATCACGGTAGGACCTGCAGAAGATCTTTACTAACGGAGGAGGTGGTGCATCATGTTCCTCGTTGAATTTCAGTCCTAAATTACGTGTCACGAATTGTCGTCCAGAATAAAGCATGTCAACCATGTACCTACGAAATGTCCATGTTTCGGCGCAAAACATGTATATATAACTATATAATCATGTTCTGATCAAAAAAAAAAAAAAAAAAACTATATAATCATGTTCACGAGCAACTCCAGAATAACTTCATGTATTCTGCTTCAAAGCACTCCCCGAGTGAAGTACGGACTCATTATCGTGTTTTCCCCGAGGATTGTAACATACGGCAATGGCAGTCCATCTTCTCAGCATTCTCAGGAGCAAGCAGCAGAAGATGATTGAGAGGGCCACACTGCAGAAAGAGGAACAAGTGGAAGAAGATCGGTTGCCTGACCATTCTCTGCAGTACAGATTTTTTTTTCATCCACTTAACCTCTCATCGAGTTGCAAAGGAGAAAAATCAGGACTGATCGTTGACTTGGCTCATACGGAATTCATCAAGCAAAACTTACCAGCAGAATCAGAGCATCGGTACACTCCATGAAGATCTTCACCGACAATCTTATGATTCTACTTTGCTCATATATCCTTCAGTCACAGTCATCTTGTGCAAGAAGTGAAGTCATTCAAAGAGTACAGCATCCTCTGTATCAAATTACCATTGCATTCTCAGCGTGGAATGATCAGCCATTTGGGAGCAATTTCTGGCAACTTCGTTTCTCCTACTCGTTTTGCCTTCTGTTTTCCACAGTGGAGATATTTGCATTGTAGATGACTAGATTCTGTTTAATGATCACTAATGCATCTCATCAAGTTTAATGAGTTCCTCCAACTCATAAAAGAACAGATAAACAATCTCACCGGTGGTCTCGACACTTGCATAAATATGGCAGAAGTAAAGATAATCTTTGCATTATACCTGATCAGAGGATACAGAAACAAAGATTATAGCCAGTGAAGACTTGGAAACCACAGATACAAGGCGCCGTCGTCCAACCAGCGCTAAGAAACTCAGGAATACTTCTAAGATGATGAATAATCTAACTATTCCTTTGCTAACAAGTTTAACCTTGTAGGACGATCGATGAGGTCCCACTAGAATTCTCCACTGCTAATGCTTTTGGCTCCATTTAGATAAATTCCACATGCTGGGTCCTTGTCATTATTCCAGCTTGTAAAAGTTCTTCTGTCCACTACCCACATTTCGTATGGCCTGCACAAGTTGTCCCCTGTGATGTTGGGAGAATTTAATGTATTCCAACAGCAATACAACATCTCAGGCTCTGCTAATTTGGCAATGATAAGTCCAAAGACAGGACCATGTGAACTCTCATATGAATATGTCTCTAGTTCAATCAAACTATCCAGAAAACAGATGCCTCCGCACCACCCATTCCGAACTTCTGAAAGATTTGTCCAACTTCTCGCCACCACCTCTATATATATTGCAACCACAGCCTCCACAGCCATGTCCAGCACTTGACTTCCCAAGTACTTCTCAGCACATCTTTTTTTTATCCAATCCAAACCAGCAAACCACACCCATCCTCGAAGTCTTCCGAAGTGACTAACTAGCATTTAAAATGGCCATTCGCCTGTCAGCTGTTGCAAATGCTAAGCGGGCTCTGCGGCGATCGCTTTCCATTGGGAGAGAAGGGATGTCGCCGAAAACTCCAAAAGGCCATCTTGTAGTTTACGTTGGAGAGGAAGAGAAGAAGAGATATACAGTGCCAATAACGTACCTGAATCAGCCTTTATTCCGGGACTTGCTGAGCAGAGTTGAAGAGGAGTTTGGTTATGATCATCCCATGGGTGGTCTCACAATACCCTGCAGTGAAGATGCATTCGTTGATCTTATTTCTCAGTTGAGTGAATTGTAAGATGAGAGTAGCGGAGACAAAAGAATACAATTTTTTACACTTTAGATTCCAAAAAATACATGTACAGTTCACCGTATGCTAGTGCAGCTTCATGAGTTGAAATTCAATACTCTCACTTCAGATCATCTGATGAAGACTTCGTTTGCTTATCACTTCTCTATCCACAAACTGCTCCATAAAAAGCCCCACAACCATCAGGATTCATCGCACGATTCCCTCTACAGTCTTTTTTTCATAAATAAATCATGATATGCACAAGTTTAGGGCAGGCACCACCTAACTATATGATGATTGCCCAAGCTTCCACGCAGCTGCCCACTTTGCTGGCTACTTTTCCTTCTAGGACAATTTAAAACAATTGTCCATTGTCTTCACTTAGTAAAATGTTATAGTGAAAGTTTCCAAGCCACCAACTCCGGAGAGGATCAGAACATATCCTCGTTCTTGTAGTGATGTTCTCGATATCACTTCGATTAGATTCAATTCAATCAACACTTTACATGACGACCAACAAAATTCATCTGGAATGAGCTAGTGCTCTTTCGGGCCATTTGCAAACTTGGATTCCTGGCTACTCTCCATGACCTGTCAGAGATGCTAATAACCTATGGTTGATTATTAACCTTCATATTTCTTCCCCTTTCTAGCATTCCGCTAAATGGTAGAGGGTCAATAAGACTTGGTTCAGGGAAGCAGTTCTGCATATGCCCATTATTTTGTATGTAAATATCTCGAACAATGTCTGCAGGGTAATTTTCACCCACATTATTGAGCAGCATCGGGCTATATATTGATGTATTATCTTCCAATATAAAATAAAGAAAATTCAATCTCCTAGAGGAACTTATCTAATGTCACAGCAGGTTTGGTAGCATTTCGTAGTACTTGCCAGTTTGGTAAGAGACAACTGACGGTCCCCATGCTTTGCATCAACCCTTCAAGTTAGGCCATTGATATTATCAGGTACAGTATCGAAGCACCACATGAACAAATTGTTCATGATCTTTAGTGCAAAGTTTGACAATATTGTTGAGCAACTGGGACAGTTTGAGAGGCCTAGACCGCTTGTGGGCTGCAATATGTCTTTGCTGTTTATGGCCTGTCATTTCTGGTGGGAGAGGTTAACTAAAAGAAACTGGAAAATGGAAATCTCTTCTTTATCCACAAAATCCAATGTCTCAGGGTGGTCCACAGGGGTTGGGGAACAAGAGATGTTTGGAGAAATTAATGCATTCCAACAAACATACAAAATCCTAGCCAATGCCGAATTCCTGATGACGAGTCAGAGGACAAGCCCATGTGTAGTCTCATATGAATGTGTCTCTGACTCAACTAAACTACTTTGAAAACAAATGGATCCACACCACTCATTCTGAACTTCTGAGTACTCTTTACATTCCCTCCAACACCTATATTTATACAGACACCACAACCACTTCATCCACAGCCATACCAAGCACTGAACTTCTCAAGATAACTTAAACAACTCTTTCTTTCTTCCTTCCTATCCCGAGATTCCCAACGCACAATTCATACTCATCCCCATCATCTTCCGACATGGCCATCGGTCTCTCGAGTGTTGCTCATGCTAAGCGGGTGCTTCGCCGGTCACTTTCCATCGGTAGAGAAGGAATGTCTTCGAAAACCCCAAGGGTCATCTTGCAGTCTATGTTGGAGAAGAGGAGAAGAAGAGATATATAGTGCCAGTGTCATACCTTAGCCAGCCTTTATTTCTGGATATGCTGGGTAGAGCAGAGGAGGAGTTCGGATATGACCATCCTATGGGTGGTCTCACGATTCCCTGCAGCGAAGACACATTCATTGATCTGATTTCTCAGTTGAATGAATTGTAAAACAAGAGAAACAAAAACAATTTTGCACTCTGCGATCCTATGTATATGTACAGTGCATTCTGTTCTAGGATAGGTTCCTGTGGTGAAATGCATACTCATTAAATAGCAGTTAACACAGATTCTTTGTTTGCCATTCCTGTTATCCATCAACCTCTTGCAACAGAAAATAGAAAGATCCATCAGATAAAAGGTTCTCATTCTTTGAACTAACTAATAAGTTTCTGAAAGATCATGTCATAACACATTGAATTTTTTTTACAGCTACTGGGAAGGTAACTTGGAAACAATATAATAGATTGAGAATTTGAGAGAAACAAAATCACTGAGATACTGCTTAAAAATTACTATATAGTTTCATTATCTCTACATCATATACAAAAATGAGCAAAGACAAACCTGTCACATCAGTTTTGTCGAGACGAGTTAAGTAAGAACTTTACTCATCAGATTGCAGTTTAAAGTACAGTGAAATTCCGTATTTACATCATGATATGAATCAGGCTTTCCTCTCCATGAAAAATTTCTTCAGTAAAGCTGATGCTTGAATATCATGCCCACTTTTTAGAGTTTTCTTCAACCTGTTGTCTGCCTTACGCAGAATGAGCTGAATAGGTTTCTGTTGAGGTTTATAAGCTGAATAGGTTTCTGTTGAGGTTTATATACTGAAGAGATCACAAATCGAGATCCTGCAAGCCTGAGGAGGCTAATGAATCTTGTACTTTTTCTACATTCTGACCATTGCCTTCTTCTTTTCCAATAGAATTCTTGACATGATCAGGGATGCACAGGTTTACTAAAGTCTTGTGCATTGTTTCTGCACCGAAATATGTGACTTTCTCAAATAACATGTCAGTTATTGATAATATCCCCACAATGAGATCTGTAAACTTTACTGAGAAGAACTCAATCCAATGTTACAGCAGGCAGGCTCTCTACGGTTTCATAAGTCTTGCTAATCTGGTAGCAGACAACAGACTGTCCTGTGCTTAGGATCAATCCATCAAAGTAGGTCCATATTCCTATCAGCTGCAAAAAAGAATTATATGAGCTGACCAAACACATGATCAAATCAATCCTCGTGGAACTTGAACAATATCACTGATTGATTGCAGTTGTTTGACAGTTTCTATCCCCTTGTTAATGACAGCACTCAGAATTACTTGTGGCTCGCAGGAAGGTAAAATCTTATTATCCACCGAAACAAGCAAAAGTATTTAATGTACTCTTAACTCCTAACCTGTACTTGACTTACATGGGATTGAAATTCTGAGGTATGGCAAAATTGTGGGCAACGATCAGGGATGCCCCTAAAAGAAACAAGCAACAAGCCCTCTTCATCCACAAATCCAATATTTCAGGTGGTCCAAACAAGTTGTCCCCCCGGAGATGTTTAAGGACATCGATGTATTCTAACAAACATACAAGATTAAAATCGATGGCCCCTTCCTATCATGTGGAAGACAAAACCATGTGAACTCCCACATGAATATGTCTCTGATTCGATTCAAAGCATAACCAATGCAAATGCTTCTACACCACCCATTTCAAACTTGAGAGGATTTCACAGCTTTCTACCATCATTTAAATATGTACACTGCTACCCCTTTATCCACAGCATATCAAGTTTTACACTTCTCTAGCAATTCCTAGCAGATACTTTTTCTTCTGATCCAAGCCAGGAAGCCCAGATTGCAGTCTTGTAGAGTCACAATACAAAATGGATGGTCGTCTGTTGGGTGTTTCTCATGCCAAGAGGATTCTTCAGCGCTCACTGTCATCTGGCAGAGGGGTGTCTTTGAAAACCCCAAAAGGCCATATTGCAGTCTACATTGGAGAGGAAGAGAAGAAGAGATATATGGTGCCAATATCATACCTGAATCAGCCTTTGTTCCAGGACTTGCTCAGCATAGCTGAGGAGGAATTCGGATATGATCATCCCATGGGCGGACTCACGATCCCCTGCACGGAGCACACATTCATTGATCTTGTTTCTCAGTTGAGTTAGCTGTGAGATGAGAGGAGTGGAGATAAGCTAACACAATTTTGTACCCTGGAATCCTGAAAATCTCATGTACAGTTCTTTTTGTACTAGAACGGTTCAGCTTCATGAATGAAATGATAACCTGCTTCAAAGCTCATCATCTGTTCTTCCTGTTCTCCTACCATCATCAAATCTTTTCATCTTCAATCAGTGTTATGAAATCACAAAATATTGTCATCACCTTCGGCGTTAGAAGCATCAACTTCTACCTCGACTGATCACTGTAGTTATGATCTCTCCATTGATCTGCTCAAACTAACAAGATATTTAAAACCATGGTCATACTGTTTAGTGTCCTGTTATCGAGCTCATGGATGAAAGAAATAACCATCAGGGAAATGAAAATAAAAACTAAAAATAAAGAAAAGCGCAATAGACTCTTATAGACCATAACCATTGTTGGATGGTTTTAAGAAGATCACGGCCCGAAAACAAGGCAAAGTCGCTGCAAGAAATGTTTCCTTTGTTTAACTTACAATAAAAGTATAAATTGATCCCTGACGTGACAATTTGGATAACTATTCTTGTATCTAAGATAACATGTTGTTGGTAATTTACAAATTTGTATGGGGAGGACAATGCTTTATGTTGCTTTAATGTGTCCTGGCGCAGCATAACCTTGTCAGAGTTATGAATGCTAAGCTTTCGCAAACCCAAAATTTGACATTTAATATGATTAGATTGCCTGTTGGTTTCAATTTCACAATTTTGATTGAACGAGAGATCCATACCAATCACATGATCAAGCTGGAGCAGTTGGAACTTTGATAAAACTCCTGAACAATTACAAAAGTTTGGGAGATCTCATGCACTTGTAAATGACCGTGAATCATGCCACTGGCAACTTGCAAGAATGAAAACATTCCTCTCTCCAATCAAACAACAATTTTGTCATTCACTAAAATGGATAGGTATATTTACTCCTGAGCATTACTTCTGTCACACTATGATCTAAATATCGAATTCCAGACACTTTATTGGGTCAAGAAGTAATTTTAACCTTGGCAAGGAGTGCCAAACTAGCTAAAATACAGGAAAACTTGGGAATTTCATTCATCACTGCAGCAAGAGCTTCACCGAAAGGGAACTAGAACAGGTCTTCACTTCTTCCAGAAATTTAGTAGTCTAAGTGGTCCACACAGGTTGTCCCCTGCATGTGTTTGGAGAAATTAATGAATAGCTACCAACATACAAAATCTCAATCAATGCCGATTTCCTGACGATGAGTTAGAGGACAGGACATGTGAATTCTCCCATGAATATGTCTCTAATCCAATCAAACCGTTCTGAACACAAAGGTCTCCACACCACTCAGACTTCCAGCTACCACTTATATATACACTGCTAACAGCCAAAGCACATCAAGCACTACACCTGAGTAGTTCTAAGCAAATACTTCATTTTCTTCTGAGCGAAAAGTGAAATTCCTATTCATCTTTGCTGTCTTCCAAAGTGTTCAGTGTTTAAAATGGCCATCCGTCTTTCTGGAGTTTCTCATGCTAAGCGGGTTCTTTGGCATTCACTTTCAATTGGTAGAGAAGGAATGTCTTCAAAGCCCCAAAAAGGCCATGTTGCAGTTTATGTCGGAGAGGATGAAAAGAAGAGATTCATGGTGCCGATATCGTACCTGAACCAGCCTTTGTTTCAAGACTTGCTTACCAGAGCAGAAGAGGAATTCGGGTACGATCATCCCATGGGTGGACTCACGATTCCCTGCACAGAAGAAACATTCATCGATCTCATTTCTCAGTTGAATTAATTGTAAGACGAGAGAGTCAGAAACAAGCCAAAACAATTTTGTACACTGAGACCCAAAAATCACCTGTACAGTTCAGTTTTCTACTTTGTAGTAGAACAGCTAAATGAATGAAATGATAAACTCTTCTAATGCACATCTGTACGTTCTTTCCTACTTCCCGACCACTGCATCATATCCATTTCATCTTAACCCAGTGTAACAAATCGAAATATCAATTTGTCACAATCGGCATAGCAAGTATCAAGATCCAACATTTGAATATCTGCAGTGAACACATTCAGTACATTTATCTGCTCAAACTTACAGTATGTTCAAAACACGGAGGTGGTATCTTGCATCCTAGAATATAAAAACGTTGTAGCAAGCGGAACAATTTCCTCTCTTTTGCTGTCAGGAAAGCATAAATTGACAAACGGAGAGCAGCACTTTATGTTGCTTTAACTCGTGGTAGCGTAGCACACCTCATCCAAGTTATGGAAAACTGAGCTTTTGCATTCCCATGACTTTGGAAAGGTAGTTTTGTTATATTAGTTGTCGATTAGTTTGGAGCATCAAGCATTGTGTTCTTCCAACATATCATTTTTAAATTAGCACCTCATCAGTTGCCTGGAATTCAGAAATTCTGCAGTATATGAAGGGAGAAGTCCTGCAAGAAATAAGCAGTTGAATCTGATGTTAGCTTGTGATATACCCTACCAGCCCACTGGGAAATGCCCCAGGCTGCTACTGCTATCCCTTGGCTCAAAATCGAAGGCAATCTAGTTATCACATTTCTTTAATGAAAGAGGTCATTAACTAAAATTTAATACACTAGGATGTATACGCCAGGGTCGTCAAACATCGTCCCCTGGAAATGTTTGGTTAAATCAATGCCTGCAAGCATACAAATCCTTATTCCTAGCAGTACATGAGCTTCAAATATGAGTTGACCCTGAGTCCATCTTTATAGCTAGTTCATCTGCATAAACATGTGAACATTCAGGTGAACATGTCTCTGTAACGATCGAACTGTTCTGCCAACCATACATGCCTCTGCACCACTCACCCCTAATTCCTGCAGATTTGTCCAAACTCCCACAATCCCGATTTTCTCTCTTTCAATGTCATTAGCATAATGACTTATCATGCTCGGGTCTCATCTATGCTAAGAGGACCATCTGCCAGCCCCTTTCGATCAGCAGAAGCAACGCCTTTGAAAACTCCGAAAGGCCACTTTGTGATGTACATAAGAGAGGAAGAGAAGAAGAGATGTATAGTGCAAATATTGTCCTTGGACCAGCCTTTGTTTCAGGACCTGCTGAACATAGCTGAGAATGAGTTAAGGTAAGATCATCCCATGGGCAGTCTAATGATTCTCTGCAGTGAAGACACATCCCCTGATCGCATTTCTCAGTCCAGTGAATCACCCATATGCTAAAGTGTTCGCTCGCAACAAGAAAAATTTTGTATACTGAGAATTGCTAATCGAATGCAGAGTTAATTGAGCTCACCACCAATGGCATACTGTGAACATCATTCAGCTCTGTTGATGCACTTGAAACTACAGTTTGCAAAGTGTGCGACCTCAAATAATCAATCTTCCACGGCCCCGTGATATTCTGAACCTTGTCGAGTACTAATTTTGTGTTCATGAAGAGCAAGAATAGCCAAAACCAAAACCCGAACCAGTCATTGTTCAATTTCCAGTCCCTATATGAGAGAAAAATAAGACCTGTTGACTTTGCTCGCTGTCTGAAATTTAATTTATTAAAGCTTGGGCAAAGGGTTCCTTTCCCCCCACGAAGGCAGCCTTTCATACTCATGTCTGACAGAATCTATAACCACGTTCCGCATGTTCTTGACACGATCATTACATTCCTGAGTAGGTCGGCCCAATCCAAGAACCTCAACGCCGTCAAGAAGCTGCACTGTAATCTTCTGAGGACTGGCCTGCTGTTCTCCTCTCTCGCCGTCCACACTAAGCTCATCTTCTCGTACTCCTTGTGCCAGGGACAAATGCCTCAACCTGTCCAATTTCTTCGCATTTTTGGACCCCACCAACGCCCTTCCATTCAACATCATCATATCTGATTTCTACAAAAGTGGGTTCTTCTCCAATGCTCTAAAGACCTTCTCTTTCATGCACTCCAATGGCGTTCCTTTGGATAGCTATGATATGTGTAGCACTCTGACAGCTTCAACTGCCAGCCAAAGCTTTGGTTTTGGTAAGCAAATCCATTCACTCGTGGATAAGTCGGGTTGGTCATCTAGCGTCTTCGTGGGCAGTGCTCTGATCGACCTGTACGTGAAGTCATCGCATGTAAATGATGCAGCTAAGATGTTTGATGAAATGACCATGAGGAACACTGTTTGTGCGAACGCTCTCTTGTTGGGCTTTACAGATGCTAAAATGTGGTTTGCGGTTCTTGGAGTTGCTAGAGACATGCCTAGATTAAATTTGAGCTATGATAACTATACCTATTCGGCTATTTTGCGATCGTGTATTGGTCTAGCAGCGGTTGAGTTGGGTAGGCAGGTCCATTGCTGTGTTATTCGTAATACTCACTATATAGAAAATGACATTTTTCTGCAGAGTTCATTGATTGAAATGTATGGAAAGTGCGGCCTTGTTGAGAAAGCTCAGCGAGTGTTTAGTGCTCTGGGAACTAGTAGAAAGTCTGACCTTGACCTTGTTCTTTGGACTTCAATGCTGGGTGCGTATGGACGAAATGGGTATTACAAAGAGGTGATCGAAATGTATGAAGATATGCATGTGAGGGGGATCAGACCTGATGGAATTGTGTTTGTCACTGTTATCTCAGCATGTGCTCGAACTGGCCAAGTTAAACGGGGAATCAAGTATTTTGAATCTATGACTCAGGAATATAGTTAACTCCTCTTGAAGAGCACTATAGTTGCCTCATCGATCTGCTCTCTAGGGCTGGTGAGTTGGATAAGGCGTGGAGTGTGGTGGACGAGATGCTTCACAGAGGGTTTATTGGCAGTGTTTCAATGTGGGGGGCTCTGCTAAGCGCATGCTTGGACCGTGGAAATCTCGAAATGGGCAAATTTGCTGCACAGAAAGCACTGGATTTGGATCCTCAGAATATGGGAATTTATACCATGCTCTCAAATTTGTATGCAAAGTTTGGTATGTGGGATGAGATTGAACTTCTGAGGGGGTCAATGAAAGGAAGAGGATTAAACAAAGATGTTGGGTCTAGTTGGATTGAGGTCACCGGCTGAATGCGAACATGTTAGGTGATAAACAGCATTTTGCCTGGAGTATATGGTCATGCTCTTAAGTTTGTCCGAATTGCTTGTTGTTGCACAGGACTGTCTAAAATTGAAGGAGTGCAAATATCTCATCAGATGTCTGAAATCTCGAAACCGAGCAGCAAGAAAAAAGTGCTATATGGCTTACATCTGTCTGTAGCATCAAGTGCTGAAAAATGTCCAGCTTGTATACTGTATTAATTCCCTGTGATGTTGAAGAGGCAAATCTGAAGGTATAAATCACTGAATAGCAGTTTCTGGAATCTGGATTCTATGCAAAATGACGTACAGGCCGGTTTAGGTTGCACTGTAGCACGTGCAACGGTTCCTTATTAGAGATTAGCGTATTGGAGGAGACTGAAAGGCCAACAAAGAGAGGAATTGTCAGTTGCTTACCAGCAGGTTAGTGTAAGAATGTTGCTTTCCACTTGTTTGTCATTGAACTTTTTCCTCATTCAATATATGATACGCTTTTCACCAATAATGGGTGTGATACTTTATCAGCATCTTGCTTGTTTCCTACAATCTGCATGCATAAACTAACATATCAAGTTCATATTATGGATACACTCTGCATAAGATTGCATGAAAATATGTTACCAGAAAACTTGCCCGCCAGTGCCTCAGTATCAGTTAGTAGTCCATGAAGGCATTATTATATCAGCTTCATCAATCAATATATAGAAACAAAATGCCCGTCCAGTTGTCTATCGTTCAAGTGATTCTTGGCAAGTAGATATTTGCTAGTCGTGTATCAGTCAAGTGACTCTTGAGAAGTAATTTCTATCAAAATGGCAAAAGGTGAAGGTAAGTAGCAAATGCTAGTGTGTTTGCACTTGTTGATTATGGCTCTTTATACTAATTTCAGTAAATAGGTCAATTATTGATGGATTTTCTGGAGATGAGCTGATGCCTTTTTTTTTGCTTGATATTCATGATTATGATGTTAAATATGACATGGAAAAGATTACTTTCTTTAGATATCTGTGTAGTTTTTTACAAGCATATGCATTTGAATTACTAAATTATTGTCTGGGGTTATATAATCTAGGGTGGTTTGTCAATCCTGATTTTAATGGGCTCCAGGAATCCTGATGTTTAATCAATCTTTTCTTTACTATTGACTAATTCTTCGTAACTCAGATGTCCATTATGAGTGTCCAGCATCTTGAGCATTGAGGTCAAATAGCTTTATTTACAGTAATTCATTTTTTTCATTGCCGACATATATGTTGCACTTCCTGACACCACTAGTTTCCTTAATAACTATTGTAAATATTCAATGAAAAGAATGTGTAGATTCCCAATGTTCTGGTCATTCATCTTTAGTTTCAAGAGAAGTGAGTTTAAGCTCATATTGCAGTATTCAGTTCAACAAAGTTGAGGATTAATTTTGTCCAACTCAGTCCTTGTTTTTGTTTTGGCTCATTAGGTTGCTCTCAAAGACAATTCTCGGGCGCTAAATGTCTGTATTGATGGATGGCATCTGTTTACAACCTCTGCCTCTGGTGATTGAATCTCCTTCTGTGGTGCTAATTTTTCAACGGAAAAATGACATTCCAATGCAGGCATTAAGAAGACATTACATCCATCCCCTCCTCTGATGGGAGGTTGTTCACCTGTAATTCTCTGCTCACCTCCTCTTTTTCTCGCATCTCTAAAGAAAGGCTTAGGATTTGAAGGATAAATTAGATTTTTCGTTTTATATGCTATCTGCTGTTTAGTTGGTCCTCAATAGTCTCGCGGCCATACAAAGTAGGCCGTGAATTTACTTCCTGTCTCAGTTCATTAGCTTCAAAACATTCAAGAGGATAATGAATCGTGAAATTCATTGCATCTTAAGATATTGCAGCTCCTATGATCTCTGTGGTTCTAGTAATCCTTGGCCACCTCCTCAGTTTTCTCCTTGTGATGCTTGTCATTCTTCCAATTCCCTAATTGGCCACTCATTAGCTTGTCATGTACTTGACCTTACAATGATGTCCCCATGAATGTGTTCAGTACGATTCCATTAAACCTGAGCGGGGCCCTTCCGACCTAACTTCAGCTAGTCGATCTGACAAGGGCAGAAGTGAAAGAAACATGAAAACTGAAAATTTGAAATATGGGGGCCATCCGGTCTGGTTTATGTTCTGTTCTTCATGTGCTGTCATGGTCATTTCAGTGATAATTCTGCTATCCTTCTCATCTGGTGTGTTTCTTGCATTATACCAAGTACAACCTGAATATCATAGCGTCTGCAGTACTATTCATGCAGGTCCCGCTCAATAATTTCGTCATTTCACTGTGTATACTCTATACCTTCGGGCGTGTTTGATGAGCTCCTATGTTCCGAGATTTGAATGAATGATCTGTACATGGAGGTGCTTGATTGAGCTCTTACCCTTCTACACAGGAAACACTGGTTTACATTACTGAGTGAAATACCCGAAGTTAACGTTGACAGAGCTTATCGAGCCATGGGGTAAGAAGACACGTGCTGTGCTTCACAACACACCACATCTGAGCGCATCATATATGGGTTTATCATAAAGAAGTGGACTTTGCAACGCCCTCGAACATTTTCCCATGATGTAAGAAACGGATTCAGCTACATCTATAAAGAGGAAGAGCATGTTGCCAGACACTTTTGCAACTGCATTGTTCAACTTTATCTGTGACAAGGAGAGGGCTCTTCTTAGTTTGGCAATAAGTCACAAGACTTCTGCCATGGAATCATTAACAAATGTGTGTATGTATCTATGTGCTTTCGGTGCATTCATTCTCTGGCAATCTCCATTTGCCTAAGTTGTAGTTCGAGACTTGATATGGTGGTACTGCTCGTCAATCTTCCCATTCCCACTTATTCCCTTCTTTGCATTCCTCTTAAGCATGTGAGCTTCCATTGTAACCCCAAAAAAATGCATGCATAAGTGCAGAAGAGTTTTTTGGGCTTACTTGAAATGATTCCAAGCCGGCAGCTACAGTTACGGCCACTGGTGGCTGTCTAAACCTTATCAAAGTTACAATATGGGATGCATTAGAGCCACATGGCTAAGAGATATTCAGGGTTTGATTCGATTTGACATGCAATGCATCTACAGAAGTGTTAGAATGGACAGGTCCACAGATCCTGTCACAACCGATGTGCAAAATGTAAATCCGGTCCGGCACTGGAACGCCTTTTTTTTTGGGGGGGGGGGGCAAAGGTAACATGGCCTTCATGTGCTAACCCCAGCCTATATCACGATCAAAAACTCCACCACAGAATTCCCCTTCCGCTCATGCTCCTGCTTCAAATCACCGCATTTTTTTGGGTTTTTTTTTTAATTCAAATAATTGATAGAATAATAGAGAGAGATTTGGTGTAATAACAGATGTCCAGAGACGAAATAAAGATTGTTCAGACTGAACTAATTCTCTTTCATGTTGTTGTAAGAGGGGAACAAAAAGAGAATAAATTAGTACGTGAAATTTTATTAATAATAATCAAATTAATAACTTTCTTATTTGATTGGATCGAGGGTAAAATTTCACTGGAATAAACCCTTGTCTTTCCCTCAATTTCTCGTGCCATTTTATTTTTACTTGTTGGACCCTTTAATAACCGGAAAAAAGGAAAGAAAGAAACAAAAGACAAATGGTATGGCCCATCTCTGTCAACCTAAGTTGTTCCAAAGCACTCCCAGTCACAGAACATGCAGAGAACTTCCCTTCTCTTCTCTTCACATTCTCACCCTCAACAGTTCTCCCTTGCATTCATCCTCTTGGGACGAAAATGTCTTCCCATTTTATACAGCGATCGATCAGTTTTAAGAAGTTTCTGCACTTACTAATGATTCCCGGGAATCATATCGAATCACTTTACTCGATCAATGCTCAAAGTCATAAGAACGCGAGAACCAAGTGCATCCTTTTAATGATTCCCATGATTAATTATACATCGAAGCATGAAGGATCATCACCAGAAATGCTCGATGATGAGGATGCTATCGACCTTTTGGGCTTTATAATCTCTTTATCAACCTCTGCCTTGGCTCCTCAGCAACCTCGCAACTGCACCGAGGGCTACTGATGTCGATCGGGTCTGTGCTCAGAGGGACAATAGGAGTATTATCTACGATTGACTGATCATTTGCTTATTCACTAAAAACATGGTTAATAAGTCGTTATTCCGCACAACTGACATGGGATCTTGGTCATCGAAACCCTTGTGGCCACAGAACTGTGGTGCAGCATGAAGAAAAACAAATCTAGAAGACACGAACTTACTAGCTAGCAGACCACTTAGCAAGAATCCGAACAACTTTTTAATAGGTCGCTTTCTGAGCTTTAGAACACGCAGAAATTAATAAAAACGCTCTCTTCTTCCTTCCCATTATCTTCCAATGTTGCAGACAATAATTCTTTAACCGATCTCATCCTATCGTGCAAGCTGAGAAGGTATCAAGAAGATTCAATGAAATGAGCGAAACACAATTAAATATGCAGACCATTGTACTGTCACCTCTGCTATTATACGAATCTGATGAGTTCTCCGTTATCACTACATCATTGTGAGTCGGGATCGTCTCAGATACACGATTCCGGTCATATACTTGTGGCTCAATTTCATTTTGCACAATTTCATTTTATTGCATTTTCTTGGTTTCGATCACTGATTTTATGCTCCTCTCGTTTTCTTAATGGTGGTGTGGTTGGAGGAACAGTTGAAGGGCCGCAGTTGAGAGTCTTCTATTGATGTCCTGGTCTGGGGACGACATCAAAATCTTTCTATGTATAATAGATGCCCCTTGTCACTGCATTGGTGGATAAAAGAGATATTTAGGGTTTATAACTATTTTAATACGTTCTATCCAAAATTTTCAATTTTTTTTTTAAATTTAAATCATTTTTTTCTGGACCCATTTCATCGTTGGATGTGTGAAATTTCCACCCGACCCATAAGAGATTGGGTCCATATCCATCCCAAAAGCTCAAGCTGATAGGATGGTGGTACCCGCTCTCTTATAAACCAGGTTTCAATCATCTATTTGTCCGATGTGGGATTTATATCACTTGGGCCTACAAGAGTCTTGAGCTCGTTTCCACCCAAAAGCCTAAGCTGATAGGTGGTGGTACCCGCTCTCTTATAAATCAGGTTTCAATCATCTATTTGTCCGATGTGGGATTTATATCTCAACACCCGCCCTCACGTGGCAACGTGTTCACACTTGACACGTGCCATTAAACACCCGCCCTCAACAACTGACCTCGAGCCGGGTATTTTCGCTTCCGGTCTCGGGTGAGGGGGGACAACTACCACAAGGCGGCCTTCTCTACCGTCCTTGGGCTAACAACTGGCCTCGAGCCGGGTATTTTTCTTCCGGTCTCGGGCTTACGGGTCACGAGCTCCACACTCGGACCTGGCGTAGTGTGAGCCCACACGGTTGGCTCTGATACCATGTGAAATTTCCACCCGACCCATAAGAGATTGGACCCATATCCATCCCAAAAGCTCAAGCTGATAGGATGGTGGTACCCGCTCTCTTATAAACCAGGTTTCAATCATCTATTTGTCCGATGTGGGATTTATATCTCAACAGGATGAATGAAGTATTCTATGAAATAGTGTCATTTTGTAACGGTACTTAAAACCTAAAAAAACACACAAACAACCTTAATAATAGTTGAATTATATTGGTTAGTATCATCATATAAGTGGTAGTAAGAACTCGTCAGTTAAACAGAGAAAGGGGTTTGTGAATTGTGAAGGGTCCGGTTTTAAGGGATTGGAATTTTCTATCATCCAAGTATTTATGATAAATTGGAAAAAACCACGTAGATGGTCTTATCTTATAATGACATGGTAAAGAAATATAAATCAGATTGTTCCGATTAATAATATAATTATAGTAACTGTTAGGATGATTAACACTAATTTACTCGTTTATCACAATTTAATTAGTATTTTCTTGCGTCACGTGCTCTAAATAAGGAGCTAACTCATGCTAGAAATTCATAAAATATTAACCATTTTAATTATCAAATAAGATCTTATATGATTTATTAAACGACTGTCATGTCATGTCACTGATGGATAGACAGACGAATTTGTAAGATCCTAGAGCCCCTCCAATAATAGAGCCATCGCAATCTTGTGACTTCTTTGCCCTTCTCATCTAATTCATTTGATAGAGAGAGCTAATAGGATCACTTTCAGGAGTGTACTTGTTGAGGGGATACAAAGGAAATGTGCTTGGGAAAAAAAAAAAAAAAAAAACAAAACAAAACAAAGCAAAACAAACCAAAACAAGAGAACCCTATGTAATTCATCTGGAGGACAGTTATGGAACTGATAATATAACAGAGAACAATGTTGGCACTAAGGATTGGATATTTGGTAGGTAATTCAATTTATATATAGTAAAGAAGAAACTTCAAGAATTTATAGGAAAATAAGTTATTTAAAAATATGAGCTTTTTTTCAATGTACACAGAGACTTAATATGGGATAAAAGAAAGAGAGAGGGAGTTTAACTTATAAGAACTGAAAGTTAGACCTCTTTATTTTCAGGATAAAAGTGATATCACTGCATCGAATCTTCTCTATCTTTAAAATACGATTTATAGTTTTTGAAGTAGAGGACTTGCAATTTGCTCGATTTTATAATCTGAAAAACATAGTAGTGATTTCAATGAAAAGATTAATGATGACAATCAATCATATTTTGGATATGGCTACATGTTCTCCAGCGCCCAAAATGGAAAAACTACTCTAAACTTCCAACTTTGATGGGCACATCAGACACTCCATTTCAAAAAGCTAGCTGCAATGACCAACCATACGGTACCATCTCCACAGTACCTGTGGGGATCGAATTTATGCGGCGAAATTGTCATTTTGTGAACTAAATGGAAAAGAGCTCGGTCGATAGTTAGCAAGCTAGCGAGCGATAGAGAGTGGTTATCGAGCAAATGTGGAACTTCATCAAACCGGGTATCTTAATCTTTAGCTAGCAAGATCACGGACACAAGCTTGATATTGTCAAATTTCAGGGTTTCTCTGACCATCATGATAGTGGCTCGAGACGTACAATTTATTCGAAAATAATTCGATATTTTGTTGAATTTGATACCTCATGATCAACCCGACTCAGGGGCCATGTTGCCCTTAGGAGGGCCAACATTGAAAATACACGCTGAGGAAGGGACCTCTCTGTGCCCTCACCATGTCCTACCCTAACACAAAACCCCCGATATCCTCGTGCCCTGTCCTTTTTATTTTTTTTTTTTTTGTTTTTGTTTGTTTAGACCATCTGTTATTCAGAAGTCTAACGAACCACAATTAATCTCTAAGTTTGAGCCCGATCAACCCAACTAATGCATAAAACTCTTTTAATTATGAATTTCTCCATTCACGATATTTGAATATGAGATCTTATTTAAGAAAAGTGACGATGAACCATCTCAACCAATTTACCCGATTCCTCTTGCCCTGCCCTTCCTCCTTGGCCCTTCTCTCCACACCTTAAATTCTCCTCTTCTTTAGTTTCCATATCATGAGATAGACCTTATGCTCATAAATAGCCTCTCCACCATCTGCTTCCCCATGCCCACCCATCTCCATTAACATTCTTCACTTCTTTTTCACCCAACAAAACCCCCCTCTCTCTTCTCTCCTTCTAACCCTAAAATGGCTCACAAGAAACCTACCAAGTTGCCACACTCAACAGTCCTAAAGCAGATCCTCAGGAGGTGCTCCAGCCTGGGCAAGAAGCACCCCGGCTATGACGACGGTGGGCTCCCCTTAGACGTCCCCAAGGGCCACTTTGCAGTCTATGTCGGCGAGAACCGGAGTCGGTACATCGTCCCCATCTCCTTCCTCAGCCACCCCGAGTTCCAGTGCCTCCTCCAGCGCGCCGAGGAGGAGTTCGGCTTCGACCACGAGATGGGCCTCACCATCCCCTGTGAGGAGGTCGTCTTCCGGTCTCTCACTTCCATGCTGATGAGATAACAAGGACCCGGCCGGAACAGGCAAAGTAGGGCGGCATTAGCAGCCTCGGAACACAATTGCAAGTCAATGCCTCGAGCCGGGAATGAAGATGGCCAAGGAGAAGCAAGCCCTCTCTCTTTTCAACTTTTTTGGGTTCTCGTAGGATGTTATTTGATGAGTAGCCCTATATACCGAAAGCCAAGTGGACATTTTCTCGGGCTATTCAATCTGTACAGAGTTTTGCTTCTTATTTAGTGTTCCTCGCGAGCAAGACCTTGTCGGAGAAGACGATGTTCGAGAGCTGATGTAACTAGCGAGGCCTTGATTATTGTTTTGCACCGCACGGCTTGCCTGCATTCTTCTCTCTTCACTTGAGCATCGAAAAGGTTATGGCGTTGAATCCATGATGTCGGATAATGCAAGATTTTTTGGACAATATCATTTTATTTCGGTCCTTTTCAAGTCTCTAAGCAGAAGTGGCCCAAAACACAGATCTACTGAAAAAGTTTACAACGTTATGTGACCACACGATGCATCATGTTAATGGTTAGTCTTTTAGATTTTGTTACCGTTATCGTATCAAAATTGTAAATAGCATCAGAGCCACACTGCATATACGCAGGCATGCGCCTCCAATTCAATTAGTATCGTGAATTTGATCTTCAAAAATATTCAAGCCCTACATGAAGGGAGGATGAATAAGCAACGTCTTCATTCACATAACCCGAATTCAGATATTTATTAAGAAGATGACCTGACTAATCATGTGAATGGATTATTATAATTAATAAGATTGATATTTAGATTAAATGATTGTAATTAGCTATGTTTTTTTCAGGTGTAAGTACAATGTCAGATGGTCTCTCGTTGGTATGGAAAGAGGAGGAATCATATGTACTCAGATTTCTCTTTGTGGTGATGAAAATGTAGCCCTGCCCTTCGAGAGCATACAAACGAATATATAACTACAGACATGGATTTAGGGATGCATGGTGACGATGGAAAAACATATAAGATCTTACACAACACTTACTATTGGTTCAATCTTATACATCTGTCCTGTGGCTTGCTCTTGTCAAACTATGTCCTCTCTGTTATCATGGAATTGTTCTTTCTAGTTACATTCACAAACCTGATTTCGAATCGCATGTCCTTGAGAAGTCGATGCGACTGTAACAGCGAAGACCATGTTATGGCTGTGAATCTTGTCGAAATTATGTCGTACCGATGTCGTCGTCCTCATCCTAACCCTCTTTTTCTAAGTCGTCGTCTTTGTTTGGGATGAGATGTTTTGGGATCTTTTTTCTCCTTAAATTATATATTGAATTCGAATACTGCAAAGGAATAAAATTGATCGTGATTTGAAGAGCATGCAAGGGAATGGAATAGAATGAATTTCGTGGAAATAAATTGCAGTAGCACACGGAGAAATTAGGCGTATTTGGATTCACCTTGACAATGTGAACGAATGTAATTGTGAAAAATGATAGAACGAGCATTTCCTATTTTTAAGAAATTATCATTCTATCAATTTGCAAAAAAATTTACACAAATAAAATGGACATGTGCAACTTTTAAGAGTACATGCTAATTGCAAAAACTCTTCAAATCACGAATTTTATCTATCTTAAATACTCAAATACGATATCTAATTTAATAAAGAATAGTATCGAATCACCTCAACCAATCTTTGTAATGGCTTAAAATGGGAAGCTTCTAGGAGAAATTTTCTTAACATAAAGTTTTCAATTTAAGATAAATGATCCTGAGGTCGAACGCAAACCCTCTTGCTTCTATATAAAATAATACAAATTATCATCTAAATTTCATCGACTATCCAGATTCAGAAAATTTAAATAAATAAATAAGAATGAAAAATGAGGAGGCTGACATTATTAGCAATGTAATGAATGATACAAAAAGAAAGCGGTCCCAACAGTTGATCCATAATGAGACCTGTTAAACAAGAAATGATGGGACATTGATACTCTTGTCCATTGATGAATTTAAGAGGGAGCGCAATAGCGATTGTTCCCATAGAAAATCTGTAAAATAATATATATATATATATATATATATATATATATATTGCACCTCTTTCTTTTATTTTTTGTTAAATATTCAATCATTAAAATTCACCGTATTTCAATTTATTGCATAAATTTTCTGAATCTGAATGAGCGAACGTGTCTTTCCTTACTCTTAGATCCAATTTCAGCCTTTCGTTTTTCCTCACCTGCAAAAAGCAACGGTAAAAGCAAACCTTGCCTTTCCAGCCAATTATACCACCAAACACATTTAAAATAATTCGATTATTACTATTTATTAACTTAAAATTTTAAATTAGACGCGTGTTCAGTACTAGGTTTATCGTTCTAAACACAGAGTAGACAAATAAATTAGTACACAAGTATCTCCACTTATTGATAAACACCGAGTTGAAGTGAGATGTCATGCGCCAGGTTGATCGAAAGTTCTTCCTCCGATTCTTGGAGACATACAGATGAGAAGAAAACCGAGATCTTTCAAACTCTCAGAGAACTCACACAAATAGCGTATGTGACCGCATGTCTCGAGTTCAGGGATCGGATATTTATAAATCCCAATAATCGCTTTCGATTAACGCGGTTCATCGAGAATATATCCGCAATATATTCTAGAGATGACATACATTAATTGGAGATATTAGATGTCAAAATTCTATTAATTGAAAACACAGATAATATTTAGATTAAAACGCAAATTTTAATTATGGGCATAGTAACACTATTTTGTATGTTTCTTTTATTTTTTTAGGGTAATATCTCTGGAATCAACTATTTATTGTTTTGATAAATATTTTTATAACGCAGAATTCAAACATCTCACAAACCTGTAAATTAAGATAAGTTTATACAGAAATACATATACGAATGATTTCACTAATTGCTGCTCGCATAACAGGAGAGTCGAATCAACGACATCATAAACTACTCACGAAGTGTTTGCATATCCTGGTCACTTATATCTTTTCTGTAAAAAAAAAAAAAAAAAAAACATTTTACATTTTACATTTTGATTTGTAGCCACAGCCACAAGTTCTCTTGTTGACATTTAAACCCATTTCAACTACTCTACTGCAGCACACCAGAGAGGAGAATATCTTCAGCTACCAAAATACAAAAATATTTAAGTGTCTCCTCTTTGTTCCCTTTGCCCACTGCTGATCTCTCCATGATGGGTTCCTTTCAATCCTTCCCAAGAACTAATATGCACTGCTCTCTGGTTTATTCATACCTTTGGCTTCTCGATATGGCAACCGAAGTCCCGCTGCCATAATTTCCGTTACGTGTCACCGAAGGATTCATCCCGATTCCGCCTAGATCGCTACGAGGCCAGCAATTGAATCTGTTGCTGCGAGATAACGAAGTTGCCGATGCTTTTTACCTTCCCATCGCTGCAGTGTAGACAGTCAACTACGTAGTGACCGCAAATAAGAAATTTTAAGGACGATTCAGTCCACCACAAATCGGTTAACAAAAAAAGCATCACTACTCCACTCTGATAAGGGTAATAATAGTACTTTCCCCCTGATGAGTTAGAGCGAATAATTTGGTTTACCTCGACCTACCAAAGGAAAAGTGGGGCCCACTGCATAATTACTCAAATGCCCCTCTCTCGATTGCAAATGATGGACGGAGCCCGGCCCACGAAGATGAAAGGGATCGGCGCGTGGAAGTCCCGACTCCCGGGACCGGTGGCATGCTTGTTTCCTCCTTTTACAAATCCCAATCGATGCGCTCAACCACAGCCGGCTTCGTTTGTCGGATGATCCCTCGGAGATTCCACGGTACCACCGTGGTACGGTGACCGCGCCTTTCCTGACGAGGAATTCTTAAACGAACCGAACTCACCATAAATCGTTAGAAAAATAGTAGTACTTTACCTGATAATTTTCATCTAATAATAAAGTACCGGTAATTATTTCTAACAGTTCATAACACGCTTAGTTAACCTAAAAGTTTCTCTTTCGTGACGGTGGAGGGTTTATATAGACGTAAAGTATGAACGGGTAACAAACTATAGAATCGATTGGAATGGATTCCAGTTCTAACCGTAATGTATTCGAAATTTGTAATTGAATTTAATATATAAAATAAGAAAATTGATTTGTACGATCACTTTTTCATCGATCGCACGTTCCTCATCCGAACTCCTTTTCTAACATATCTTGTATGAATGGATTCTTAACTCGATATACTTTAACTAACATGAATTATGCATATTTAATGAATTTATGATACGGTAATATCAATAAAATTTAGACACTGACAGTAAACAATGATAATAATGCATAAAATCTAGGTTAAATAATTAAAATTTATGACATTCTAAAAATACAAGTAGACTAAACCAATAAAAATTAAATTATAAATATATTATAAAATTTGATTACTTAGCAACAATGGAAATGATTTGTGTTCATAAAATTATCGATTTGACAAGGAAAAAGTAATAGATTTTAATAAGGAACTCGAAACCCGTAATTTGATACAGGTTCTTGTCAGGATCAACTTTTTATAAGATTCATTAGGGTATTGCCGTATTCAAAAATTGATGAACATGTCCCATGTAAAGTAGGGTTCAAGTGCGATGAAACTTGTATATCCATCATACGTAATTTAATACAGGTTCCGGTCAGGATCCACTTCTAGTTTAACTTCTTTGTATGCTCGTATATCTAGCGTACGTACGTACTACAGGAATTAGTTCATCAGACAACTAAAATTTCCTGTGTTATTTATTTATTTATTTTACTTGTCGGGTGATTTGGGAGGTGTCATTTTCAGTGTTCTCGACCCAACGGGGCATTTTTGAGAGGCTAGAAAGACATGAAAGCCATCTGTGCTTTTTTTTTTTTTTTTTGTTTATTACATTATATTCAAAAGTCTGATAATTCTAGAGTAATTCAAGTCAAGCCAGATAACCCATTACAGGATAAAACCTCTCTAATTATAAATTTTTTTCATTCACAAAACTCGAGTATGAGATTTTAGTTAAAAGAAAGAGATGATGGAGCTCCTTGCATATATGCCCACTTGATGTATGTGTAAAAAAAAAAAATAAAGGAAAGAAAACGGTGGAATCTGCCATTGTAGGGCAACTCTATCAATGTTATTCTTCCATTCGACAGAGGGACCATGGAAGTTTGAGAGATCGTATGTATCAGTCATTTGGATGGACAGAATGCTTAAAAACCGTCGAATTCTTTTGCATTGGATATTGTCTGTAAATCGTTTAATTAAATTGGATAGTTCAGTTATTAAATTATAGAATATTCTTAGAAGTTGTCATGAAATTGTGCACTTCTATCTAGACGAAGGGACTCAACCGTACCCTCCCGTCCCCCCGGCCACACATGCTTTATATATATTGCATTTTTTTTATTAAAAAGATTAAAAAAAAAGGATACTGTGAAGTGTGGATAACCGAAATTTATTATTAGCTATAAAAATTGACCGCAAAAATACGAGCAAATGATTAAATTGTACTGCCAACTAAAAAAAACTTGTAAAAGTACAAAGTTCACTTTAGTTACATAATCTGTCATGCTAGTAAAGTTCAGTTTTCTCGTTGAATGTCCGGCGTGAATTATAATAACATGTGATAAATGAGCTACAAAAATCATTAGTGAAATCCAATTCATTTATTGATCTCGCCAAAAATCATATCTAAAAGGGATTGATAAACATTTTCGATTAATGATCAGACTAAAATTTTCCTCTTAAGCTTTTAGCTTAGCCTCTTTTTTGGGGAAACTTTTGATCGTGTATTTAATAAAAAGGTGGCGAGCGCCCTATGGCAGGCTCAGAGGTCAGGTCACGTGGACCCATGTCACGTCGGTTGCCCACGTGACTGTCGGTCCCCTCGTGTTGTTTGCATGCCGGTACCACTTGACCGTGCAGACACCAGTAGTACGGGCAAAAGATTTAGTGGATGAACTTTATTAAAGGTTGGAAACACGTATTTTTGATATAAGATAAAAATTCAGCATGAATCAATTTAGCTTTTTACGTGAAAACCAGTCTGATCTATTCTAATTACGAGTCTGCTATGTTGATAAAACCTGAATTAGTATTAATAGTTGTGAGAAGCTGGTACTTGTCAAAATCCAAATTTGAAGAACTCATTAAAAATAGTATCATATATAATATTTTAACATAATAAACAGAAATATTAATGATTTTCTGTTGAAGTCCCTTTCGGCTCTATTCGGCCCGGTAATGACCCATTTGGACGCACCAGCCCACCTCAACTTTTTATATTATTTTATTTAGTCATTTATTATATTATTTTTAATTTTTATTTTTTTTTGCACCGCGCAATGTCCCCGGGCCAGCCGAAGCGCAGCTCGAGACTAATCTGCGATCCGGCCGGAATTCCTAGAAAAATTCCCGTCAACCCTCCCAATATGGGATTTGATCCTGGTATCACCTATTTGAGGATTTAGTAAGGGAATCACTAGGCTAATCCTAAGTTTGTTATTTTATTCATTTATTACTACTACCACCTACGACTATCAGTACTAGTTACCAACACATACGATCACATGCCGAGAAGGAGCAATAATCCCGAGATTTTTAAATCGGCCAAGTGCATCTCTCTTCCTTAATTAATGCTTTTTAGATGCACTAATACAGACCGAGTCCAAAATGTACAATACCTCTTGAACGGGCTTTTTCTTTGCCGCGGACCATAAATTCGTCGGTGCACTTTTTGAGACTCGAATCCGACATCCTTGGCACGTGCATGCTCCTGACCGGGGCATTTTCGATTAGTTTAGGTTTACGCCATGGTAATTCCACATCGTGAAGTGGCCTCTCCTTCGAGAGGTGTTTTTCAGAGATCGAGATCGTCTTCATCGTATACCTCTTAAAGAGGTCTTTTCGAATTGCGGAACTCGAACGATCACGCACAGTCGATCCCGTGAATTATTACTACTGGGGTGGGGACATCTCATAGGGTCAAAATTGCCTTTTGACAACTGATTAAGTCCCTGCCTGATTCTAAAGAGCCCGTAATCATCGACACTCCTTCACGGGCGACGTTGGACAAATTCATTCACGACACAGTCTAGTGCTGTTAGGCTGATTATTATAAGAGCTGACTTGCAGTGAAATTGTTAGATTAGAGGAGTTAATTGTCATTTCGGCTCTCGAAAATTTCTCCAGTCCCAAAAAAAAAAAAAAAGAAAAACCATTTCATTTTCCCTATAAAAATAAAAAAAATGAAATTAAAAAAAAAATCTCATTTCCTCATGACAATCCAAGCACAAGCAGCAGTTACCTCGACCCATGCAACCTTAGGAGCTCGTTTTAAGTCAACCACACACTAATTCTCTAGTAAGAGAAGCTTTGAATTTGACGAATTTTCAAATATGCTGTAAATGACGGGAGAGTCTCGTTATTTATGTACATGGGTAGGAATCTTCCCGAAATATTCATACACTATAAAAGGAAAAGATCACACAATTGTGGGAATGGACTGCCTTTCATGCGGGATTCGATCGCTGAGGTGTCATGGATAAGTTTTATCATCAGGTACGAATGACTCATCATGGATAGGCTTCCATATCAGTCGCGAATGACAATCCCAAGTCGAGTTTCACTACGGACGTCAAACGACCGATGACTCACCACGAATAAGCTTACTCTCCGTCGTCTCACCTCCGGTAAGGAGATTCATCGAGCTTTCCCGAAACTACTCAGTGCTTCGGTTCATACTTCTCGGTCCACATGCTTGCTCCACGTTCACTTCTAAGACACCTACTTCGCCCAACACCCTAGAACCCTCGTGTCCGATTTCCGATCGAGTTAGGCTCTTGACAGGCAACATCGATGGAATCTAAGGTGGTCAGAGGTTAAGCAACGTACCGTATAGACCTCGTCAATGATTAGGAACATGGTCACATTCTCCATCATCTCCCACCCGATAATCACTCGAACCAGAAGGCACTGAGAAAAAGCCCAAAAAGAGGTTGAAAAAGGAAAAAATTCCAACCTAATCTTATCTGTTCCCTCTTTCCTACTGACTGAGATGTCCACTCTAAAGATGTCCACTCTAATACCCGAATGCAACCTTCACCATGGACGTTCCCTCTTCCTTGCTTGATCTAAACGTTTCCGGAAGTGGCACGTTCGACCGGTGAAAATATTCTCCAACCCGGTTCAGCCACGGCCATGCTCGATCGAGGTTTCTCGGATGAGAGGATTCGGGGAGGCGCAATCTTTTCGGCTCGGAAATTCTGCTGTAGTGAGACCATGTCGATGTCGAGAGCGATGAAGCGCGTCTTCCCGACCTAGGGTTTTCGATATCCAAGATCTTTTAATTGCGCATCAAGAAGAAGTTATTTAAGTTCGTTGCTGCTGCTACTCTAGAAATCTCAAATCTAGGCATGGGTAAATCGGAAATTGTATCTTTACCCTTCTATTTTATTTTATTTTTTTGCTGAATTATATATTTACCTTTTCAATATTGTTGATGTCTTGGCATTTTTCATCCGCATAACGTTTTCTTTTGCGTACGATGAAAAGGGTACTCATTGTACCTTGTCTTTGAGCATGCGATTAAGGCATGCCTTATTTTTTTTAAAAAAGGGCAATTTAGTCATACAATTTATTCTCTACGAGATTACATGGGTTCCCGCAAAATTTTGACTAATTTGCCCGTAGATTTTGGTGGGCACATGGTGGGTCCCCCGATGACATGAGAGTAGAATCCGTCCGATCATTATGATGCTTCTACCCTTTTCAATTCAACTTTTTTATTGAATAAATACTTTTTTTTTGTCGACATGCGATATCTAATATTTAAAAATTGATTGAGGTAGTAGAACGCATCTTTCTTTCAGATAAGGTATCGGGTTCGAGTATTGTGAATGAAAAAAATTTATCCTGGTGAGCTTCACTTCTCACTGAATCCTCCCAACTCGAACTAGATTAGTTTGAATCTATTAGATTTCTGAATACTATTAGATGAATATACAGTATTATCATTAATACATGGTATAATCGCTTCACTAAAAACTCTCACCTTTCTACACTTATCTCATTCACGTTATAGTATTCCTCCCGCAATACACAATCTTAAAAAAAAAATAAACGTAATTCGGTAATTGCCCAAATTGCAATATTAAATAGAATCCACAGCCAGGATAATTCCAAGACCCGATTTAAACAAGTGAAAAAAATACTAGAAATTATTGTACTTTTTAATTTAAATTATTCATTATAAATTGATATATTACTCTATTAAACAACAACTGGTTATTAATAAAGTACAAAATTTGTACATGCACGCGTGACAACCTCGCTGTTCAGTATTTTTTTTCCACGTGTCTGACGTGGAAAGCATTTAAAAAAATATTAGATGACAGGGCATAACTATATTTTGAAATTAAAACATTTAAAGTTGAACAAATAATTGTTATTCGAGTAATTATATTTCACGGTGGAATATTTCAAATTACTTCCCCTTTAATTTCCTTATGCTGGTCAAACTTTTTTCTGACAGGCCCTTCAAATTTTAATATTAGTCGATATTCACGAGCTCACTTCGTAATATTCGAATGAGATCTTATTTAAAAAAGAAAAAGCATCGAACCTGTCGATCTCTCCGATACAACCTCGGATATTTTAAATCAGTCAAAGGGGGTGAAACTTAATAAAAGGGTAGGATGGGCAAAAATTAAAATGATATAATTTAAGCAAATACTCGTCTAAATTAAATAAAATTTATATAGTAGTTTATAAAATTTCTCGAGTTCAGGAGCGATGTCTCCCTGCGCATTTGCTTGGGTATAGGGATAAGCTAAAGTCAATCGATCTAGCTCGTGGACAGTCTCGAATTGTCGCATTCATTTTCGTAAAAGTAATGGCAATCTGGATACCGCACTAGTCGTGAAAGAGAAACCTTTTGATGTGGAATGGGGAATTGATCAAACCTAATCGAAAACGATCGATAGATATGACCGATTAGCTTTCCGTGTGGGCAAAGATGAAACGGATGCAAATCAAATTCATAATATCTTCTCAGTATATTTCCAGGAATGATAATAATAATGATAATAATAATTAATTCCTAAAATTAGCTGACTAAGAAAGTCATTTGATGGTAAATTTACAGAAGAGAGATTAAAACCAAATCACCCCCGGTCTCGTCTCTACGATCCGGTTTGGTCGGTTAGCTTTGGATGACTCGGCTAAAAAAAGCTCACCTCTACTCGCCATCTCCAACATCCACCCACCCCTCTAATCAAATCACCAAACAGGAAAAAATTTCCAAAAGAAAAAAGTAAAATTGAAAGAGAGATTAAATCTCTCGACCGGCCGGTCGAGTTTCAATTCAACGGCTCGGCTCGGCCGCCCTTCAGATCCCGTTCAGCAGCGGCCTCGACTCGGCCATCAACTCGGAGTGCCTCCTCGCCGAGCCAACGTGGCAGCACCTCCGGATCTCGTCCGAGAACGAGCGGCGGCCCGACCGTCCCGGGTAGGACCGGGCGGCGAGACCGATGGCCTCCTCGAAGATCGACTCGTCGCAGGGGATGGTGAGCGGGCCCGGGAGGGCGAATCCGTACTCCTCCTCGGCCCGGACGAGGAGGCCGGCGAAGACGGGGTGATTCAGGTGGGCCGCCCGCACGACGTACCTCCTCCGGGCGCTCCCCACGACGACGGCGACGTGGCCGGCAGGGACGTCGGCAGGAGGCGGCGGCGCTGATGGGCCGCGGGAGGCAGCCCTCGCGCGCCACCGCCGCAGCATCTGGCGGACCCTGACGATGCAGCGGATCTTGTTGCTGCATTTGGCCGTCGGCATTCTCTGCGCTCTCGCCGGAGAAGGGCGAAGGGAGAGGGAGAGCGAGCGGAGAGTACAGTACGGAGTGAGAGAGGGGGAAGGAGCGCAGTAAAAGCGGAAGGTTTGGTGAGAGAGTTTCATCGTTTCGGTTGGGTGGGAGTATTATAAGACCCGAGGGGCGGGAGATAGCCCCTCGATTTGGTGATAATTACGAAACCGCCCTGGTCGATTTTCCTGTGTGGACCAAACCATTATATATTCAGAAAATAGATACGGCCCGATCAATTTCTGATCAATCTATTAAAAATTTAAAAATTAGAAATTAAAAATCCTTTAAATATAAATTTTTGTAATTTATAAAATTTAGTATGAAAAATCCCATTTAAAAGGGAAATGGATATCCAGCAATCGTAACCAACCGGCCGGTTGATTTAGTTGCAGTTCTCTGTTGTGTTTGACCAGCTGACCAGGAAGCAAAGATTCTGTGGATTTTCTTTCTTTTCTTCCTCGCTCTTTTATTGTTGATTATTTAATAAATAGGGAAAATATTAATTTCAGAATCAGCCCTGCCACTTGCCAATAAAATAGCCTGACAAATACGTCTGAGTCGTAATTAATAAAATTTAATAGTTTTTATAAAAATTATTTTCTTATGACATTCCTTGCTAAGCACTAGAAGACTTTGAAATATTACATATCTTTCTCTATTTAATTTAATTTTCTCTGATTTTTGTTAAATTATTTTTCTTCACCCTCAAAGTTTCTTATTTTGGTCCGACGCTCTTTTTCTCAAGTTTCGCCCCGTTAAATAGATTTTTTTAAGGTCTGACCTGCTTCCATACCTACTAGTAAATCGGTCTGCCTTTGACCGAAGAGTTTAGTATGTTAGATCGTGAAATCCATTTTGACTTGTAATATGACCAAAAATGTGCACGATCTGGAGTCTATGTGCCCAGGCACCGGTCCCGTATTTCACAGAAAAATTTCCAACCAGCTCTCTCTCTCTCTCTATCTTTTTTCCTGATGCATTTAGTTGGCAATAATGAAAATAAATGGTCGAAAATTTACCGAAAATAGAGTTTAGCATTCACGAGGTTGACACCCACGTTAATGAATGGAATCCTTCCTTAATTTAGGGGGTGACAGTAACGTTAATGAGTAGAATCCTTATTCAATCGCGTATTTATGGCTTGTTTGGATTGATGTTTATGGAGGGTTACAGAGGTGCCAGTCTAATCCCTATTAGCTAATAGCAAGTTTATGAAGGTGCAGGTTTAACCTTTATTTGAGAAATTAAAATAGGAAGGTTATCTCGACCCTCCATCGCTTCTACCTCTAAAAATCTCCATAATCTTTCACCTCCGTAAACTTTCATAACCCTCATCTCCATAAAGCTCCTCACCCCTCAATCCAAACAAGCCCTTAAAGTGGCCACTGGGCGAACGCAACCAAATCTCCAAGCTGGTCGAGGAAGTGACCGTGTCTCGGAAAATAAAAAAGTATTTTATATAATGGTGTGAGCATGAAGCGATCGCGCTTAATTATTTTTGTGATTATTCTTTTTTATTTTTAAGCTTTATTTAAAAAAGTCAAAATAACTAAATTTTATTCATTGATGCTATCACAGTAGTACCGTTATTCAGTGACACCGTGACACAAGATAAAAAGAGGAAATTCTGTGATCTTAATTCCTCATGGAAATTGAGAAAGGATAAGCTAAATTATAATTAATAAAAAAATTAAAGTGGTAGATTACATCGATGATTCCTTTCCACTATCATCACTGTGAGATATGACAATTTTAAATTTAATGTTGTTTCCTTGGACCTTCCGATAATTGTTTGTAAAAGTTTCGGACATGCTTTCCATCCACCGTGTTTTATGTGTGTCGTGCCGGCCAATACTTCGATGTCAGATGCAGTTGGATTATGTTAGCACCTTGCTGCGTTAATCAATCGTAAGATCGGTGAATTATCGATTACCCGATTAAGCATAGAAAAGGGCATTGCTGTTTTGCATCGAAACATATAAAATGTTGCGCGGCTGTACGCATTTTCTATCCGGGCACTTTCGGTATTATTTTTACTAATATCCGATACAAGATGTAATTCTTAACAGTTTCGACGAAGATCTGCTAATATGAAAAGCGCTACGAAGTTAGAACTCGAGGAAATTAAGGTAGACAGCACATGCTAATTGTTCATTTGTCAACGAACTAAAACTGGTGCAGATGATGTGATTCGATTGAGATTCTTCTGTTTTGCTCCGGATTAGGGGAATCTTAATCTTTAACCCACATGGGTCTCCGAATCCAAAACGAGACCGCCTCGCCGCCTGATCTCTCGACTTCATCTGTTGCTTATCAAATTTTAGTTGTTTGGTTCTTCGTTTAAGCCGACATCAAATCCTTGAGCGAGAAGGTCCAGCCATCATGTTCTTTGCCAGTCCAAGTTTGACAAAACATTCTTAATTTTAATCCATTGAGCACCATACACAATTCGGATCACGATCCTAGATGTTAGATTAGATGGGCTCTTCTCTATCTGACAGGCTCATGTCAAACTCAAAAGTTTCGATATGGGATTGGTATGACAGTCTCGTTCTACGACGTCAGATTAGTGTAGCAATACAGCATATGATCTCACGAGAGACTGAAACCAATACACAGTATTTGAACTCAAAACTGCCATAATATGCACCGCCATTGGCTCCAACAGTACTGGAATTTCTTTGCATTTTCAGCAAAATGTAATTTTCAATAATATAGTCAATCAAAGGCGCACACACTCATACACACATATACACATACCTCGTACATATACATATAACAACGAATCGACTTGGAATCTTTTGATTATAAGCTGACCGAATTTCGTTTCTCATGCAGAGATTAATATAGTACATGTTAGATTAAGCATGTGTACGGCCACGGCAGGTGAATTTTTTTTTTTTCCTATTCTCCTCCACTAACTCAACTGAACCAGGAAAGTAAAACATGGGAGAGACACACAAGACAAAGTACTATATTATTTTGCAGGATTCAGTTGATAAAATTGCGTTGATTGTGTCACCGGGACAACTACTTTCCAATCCCACGATCTCCTGTCCCCCTAATCTTCAATTTTAACTAAAGCCCACCGTTAATCATTAATTAACTCGGGAGATAATGCAAGATTTAAAGGAATATATGCTGGGCCCCTGTCCCAATAATTTTGTCTATTCTAAACTGAATCCAAGAATCATTACAGCAGAAAAAAGAGAAACGAGGGTTTCGTGCAGTGATATCGCCTTCGATCTGTGACTAAGAAGTCTCGGGTACGATTCTTCGCACTCTCCTCTTCTTTCTGTTCCTTTCTAGAATCGCGGGTCTGATTCGTAGTCGGAAAAATAAAAGGGTTGGAACTTGACTGATTCTGGTAGAGGTTCATGAGCCTGCTTTCACTTTCCCGGTGGTGGTTGGCGCATTAGTCTCTTTGACGTTATGATTATCGATGGGATTATGTTTGTTCGTGGTTGAGGAGCCGCTGCCGATCACAGGAGTTCCTACGATCACGGGGAGAAGGGTTAATCATTCGATACGTACGAGTGATTCCATGCATTTAATGATACCAGTAACTCACTTATTCTTATGAAATGATCATGTACGATCCGGAGAGATTGCTTGTGAACAAATTTTGCGCGTAGATATGTACAACCTCTCGAGTTATTCGTTCGGGATGTGTTTACGTACACTTGTCTGGAAGGTGGAAGAAAATCGACGTTCGATCTTAACGATGGCCCGGACGCTGATTTTCCATGGTGTGCTCCATGAAATGCAGGACTAGATTAGCTGGATCTTCATTTCGATCCATGACGGCCCTCTCGTGGCCATTGCTGGGGCAGGAATCAGGAAAATCCGATCGAAAGCAACGGGAATCTCTGGATCACGGTAAGTTTGAAAGACTTAAATTGCGTCAGGATAGTCGAGGTTGGTATCTGTCATAAATAGAGCATCATGTCACGCGTGTAAATTTCTCTGCATTCAATCGCTGAGCTGCATGATGTGGACAGGATCGAACAGAAGTCGTACGGAAATTCTCTATTCGAGAACGATTTCGGTCTCGTAACAATCCCATATGCCATGAGATCCAACAGGAGGAAGGAAAATAGATCGAGGAAGGCTTCATTTCACAAGTGTTTCATTTCTGCGGCCGTTTGTGAACAGAAGAGACCTGGCTTGGAACATCGGTAGACCACAATGGGTCGAGGTTCGAGGGATGACGAGATCGAGGGTCGGGTTTGATTCGGTCGCGTATTCCACGGGAGGTTTCATTAAGAGAGATTGCGCCGAAGATGCTGTATGTGCTTGCTTGCTGTCATGTGTCTTCTCATGCATATATATCAGACAGGAACCGTATATACGTCTTTGCAAGCTGGCTTGGAACATGATATACATAAACTCTGAGACCGGTCAATTCGTTAATAAGGAAGACTTTGTCAGTCGCGAATTCTCACCGTTTACAAGAGTCGAATCCGAGTTTCCGTTGAAATGAAAAACCGGGCCAAGCTGCAGGAATTCAATCAACCCTCCACCAAGCAAAGCGCCCTTTGGCCGATAAAAGAATACGACGTGGGGTATAGAAAAGAACATGCAGAGACCAGGTGAAGCTTTAAAAGGCATCATGACGCAGAGCCACCACGGTCTGTTTCAATCATTGACAGATTGATTATTGGGCAGGGGCTAATTAATTAGACATCCAAGTCTATGTCTTCACGTTGGACCTTAATGCTGGAGATCCATCATTGAGCCCCTTCATTTAAAGCTGGACCCGTAGCGATCGAGACGTGAGAATGAGATGATCTCGGTATTAGATGTGATACATAATCCCCGAAGAATCGGTTGATTAATCCGAAGTCGCTTCCAGCTTGCAGTCGGGGGAACTGACTGCCAGCCTCGATGGAGCGAGCATCGAGTTGACTTGCGTGATGACCTTTGCCGACTCTCATCGATGACAAGTGCGCAAACATCCGAGCTTTCCTGTAGCTCGATTAAGAAAAGCAGAAACCACTTGTTCTTTAGATAATCCAATTTGCCCATTATATATTTTCGCAATTGGGTTAATTTGTGAAAATTTTGCCTTCATAAATTGAACAATGTTTGTTATCTTCTGTTAAAGTTGTGTAAAGTTTAGCTTTTGACTATATTATTATGGATACGTGAATTTTCATTATGTTTTAAATCATGCTTAATATAACATTTATTCATTATTTCCTAAAAAACATGGTCAAATGGGACGGACCTGATGAAACCCATCACGCATCGGTGGCAGATCACAGGTCGAGCCGAGTTAGCCGATCAAGTTTGCGAGGAAGATCTAGATCTTTAAATACCCACCCGATCTAGCCCATCGCCCAGGCAGGAAAAGGAGGGACGAGGGAGGCGTTTCTTTTAACCGGAAGATGCAGACGATTTCTCCATTCGAACGATAGCCATTGTCCCTGGACAATTTAGTCATTTACACATGCTGACGAGGCACGATGGTGACCTGGGTAACATGGAGATCGGAAAAATGTAGATGATGTTGATCATGCTCATGTTCAATATTGGACTGCCTTGAATCCATCGATTTCTTGGTACGAGGTGGTGCACGCCCCAGAAAAAGAGAACCTCCTGCTCCTCATTGTAATCGTAATAGGAAACTTACCTTTCTTCTGTTCAAAGGATGAGTGGGAGATACGAACCCAAAACTCCGGCATCTCTCGCCAGGTGAACCCGCTTGTACTAAGACCGTATGTGCAAATAGTGAAAAATTTATAATTCCTGGGAAAAGATTGCAATGGCCTGCAAATTCTTGTGGCAAGGCAGTCCAGTAAAATCCTACCAACACCATTATTCAATCGCTAACTTGCAGTCATCCCTCAACCCGCATCGTTCGTTTTGTCTCGGAAGACGCAGTCACCGACCTCAAAACCACAGCAATGAAGCAAATGAATAGCTCTAGTGATGAGCCTTCGCTTCAGCTTTTCTTTGAGACTTTGCCTTAGCCTAGCAAAATCAGAAACAAGCAAGTGAGAAACTGAAATCTGCTTGGGACAGAAATCGCTACGTCAAGCAATTGTGAGACGGTTAATGGATGCATTTGGAGTGCCTACCGCAAACAAGTTTTCATGATAAGCATATGAGCTTTATATAGCACTTCACAAAAAAACAAATCCTTATTTTGCAGAGCAGATGACAAACGATACATAAGAGAAAAACCAATGACTGTCATGCACCGCACTTGAACAGCAGATGGAATGCATGAAGCACTTATTTCATGCGAGCCCCAGAACACACTAAACATGTGCGTATGCGTGCAATGCAGTCAACTTATGCACTATATCCTTCAATGTAACATTCCAATCTGCTAAAACCTCTCTGAATGATTATCAGAGGAAGAAAAAAGAAACAATTGCTCTCCCAATCAGCAATATAATAAGAAGATGCTAAACTCCTCCAATCATGTCTAGCTCATTGAGATCTCTATGTCATAATTTCTTCTTCCTCACTTCATCTCGTTATTTCCAAGTAAATAGTAGGAATGATAAAAGAGCCATCAAAACAGAAAGAAGAAAGCTTCTCCCGGATGCTAAGAGTAAAATCAAGCACGATCTAATGCCCCAATGAGCACTGCCAAGAACAAAGACAGAGCCTTCAGACAATCTTTGAGAGCAAAAAATGAATCAAAAGTGCATTTTCAGCATGTGCGCTTTCATTAATCAAAAGATGTACAAATAACCCTGTACCAAAGTATCAAGTGAGGTCTGCTTGAAACTCAGATAAAGAACTGAACTTTGCCTTCACGACTAGTAGACAGAAGTAATTTATAGTTCCTCTTAGACAATTAAAAATCAGCAGCAAGTTCCATCAACCAAGTATTACAAACATATTGAGAGCAATCTTTCTTTTATGACCAATCCCAATTTAACCTCCCAGCAATTGTAGCATATGAGAGCAATAGATGCTAATGATGTGTTCGGATGTAACTTTGATCAATACAGACATTCAAGGAAGATTCCAAACAGAATCTAATCAGTGATAAGAGAAGCCGTGAAACAAATATAAATTAAAGAACGTGAGCAACGAAATAACAAATGTACCTTGAGATATTTGAGCTTCATGCTCCCGTAAACGAGCCCAAATGAGAACGCAGAAACACGAGCGACCTGTCCTCCCCCAAATCCGACACATCCCGATCAAACTCACAGACAATCAATCGATTATCAATCTGGAACAACTAATCATATGCATTTCAGATCTAACAGATGCACTCATCTCCATTTATTAGTAATCCGGAAAACCGAACACGGACAGAAAGAGACAGACAGAAGAGATTACCAGTGCGAGAGTGCTGGTCCCGGAATAAGGTCCCGGCGGGGGCGCCATAAGGAATCGCCGACCGTATGGGAAACTTCAAATGAGAGCTGAGGAGGAGGAGGAGGGGAGTGACAGGAGGTTGTGTTAGTTAGCAACGCAGCCCTAAAGCTTGGGCCTTTTGGACGGGTGGTGATTGCCTGGGCTCTAGTCTACTGGAGTTTGCGTGAACCTTCACTTACTTAACGACGCCTGATTCCGTTAACGCCCGACAGGACGGTACTAGCAATTAATTTGGCTATCTGGGCAGGACATGCTCACGAGCTCACTTGCAAAGTCAAACGGCAAAAGCCACGAGATGGTCTTTTAGATATCGGTTGGTGTATAAAAAGGAGGGCTGAATCTGAAATGCAAATCCGTAGATTCTTGAGTACAGCAAATTGAAACCCTACACTGACTACGCAAATGTACCGGCTCAGACTCAAAATGCACCTGCTTCCCACTTACAAGACAATAAGAGTAACCTAGATTCACTAGAAAGCGCAAAGTGCAAAGTGCAAAGTGCATCATCAACATCACATACAGAACATAACAGTAGAGCATGTTGTATCCCACGGGACTAACTATTTATCGAGAATTTGAGGCGACCGACCGGGTTAGCAGTTGCACAAGCCACTTGGTAACAGCAGCTGCTTGCTTGTTAGTCTTTTCCTCACCCTGCCAAGGGCTGCTAAAATGTTCAAGCTCCGATGAAACTGCAAAAACCGATCGTTTCAGAATTAAGAAATTAATCTTAGGTTCAATCTGTGTCACTGACAGAACTCCGGTGCAGAATCACTTAATGGTGATGTATCTATTTGTCCCATGCTTGGCCCAGTAATCTTTCAGATCTAGCGGTACTGATAAATCATGTCCCTCTTCTGCCAGCCGACTGAGCAACTTTGAGAACACGCTGCCACTCATTTTCCGACCGCCTACTCGACCATGGCGCTTGTTTGGGATCTGTGGCAGAGGATACATGGAGATAGCCGTAGTGCAACAGGAAGACTGCCACCCACCACTTCCCCATTTATAGCAGTGCCTGGGCACCCCAGTGCAAGAACATACAGGAACAGACATTATAGATCCATTGTAGTTCACTAGGTTCAACCCTTCTTCTCGACTGTCCCACCTGGACCGGACCCTCCTCTCTGCCGGCAGGGCCCACATGTTCAGATCCTCTCTCACTTTCTTCCCCCTTGACCCTCCAGCAGAGCTGCCCTTACTCTGTTTCACGCGCTTTGTGCGGCCCTGCTTACCAGATGAACCATCTGTAGCTTGCTGGTGAGCTTTATTTGTATCTGCAAAAGCTTCAAGTTGGTCTACCTGTGAAGGATGAGATTGAGAGGACGGTGACACTGAAGGGCGGTGTGCTCGCTTCGGGCCTCGCTGTTGGTTTCCACCAACTGTGTGGTAATTGCTGATGGCATCTTCCAAGTATTGAAGAGCAGCCCTCGCATTGTCCCGTGCCAAAAGGGCCTCGTCCCGCTCTGCATATGCCTGATTGGTCTGATTGATGGCCTCGTCACGAGCTTGCAGCGCTTCCTTAGTCTCCTCAATGGCAGCATTCCTCTCCTGGATTGCGTTGTTCTTGTCTGCTAAGATGGCCATGATCTTCCTGTTCAGGTCTAGAGCATTGGCTGCTTTGGCCTGAAGCTGACATGGTACATTCCACTGCAGAAAGCAGGAGAGGAACAACGATAAGGATGAAAAGCGGGTAACTTCCTATGGCTAAATAGTAAGATAGCAGTTTTGTTACCGGAGGGGGCACTCCTTTGTAATAGTCCATCTTGTTTCTCCCCTTTGTGTCATCCATCTCAGCTCTGAAATATCAAAAGTGGAGGCATCAGATGCTTCAGAAAGATTGGTAATCAACAGATCTCACATTCAGCTCATCTTAACTTCCAGATAGATCTCTTTGTAAAAAGAGTAAAGATCAAGACTGGGGTTCAGCTGGAGGTTACCAAGTAAAAGGTTGTCTTTCTTCTTTATATTATAATGAAAATGGAAAGCTTTTTGCTATAAATTTCTCCCATCATCACTTATTAGCTACAGCAAGTTCCGAGGACAAATCACATTCCTGGAATGTCAAAGTCAATTTAGAATAGTATTCATACAAAACAATGGAAAGGGGAGCAAATAAGTCAACCACTTCCATAGCAAAAACGATGCAACACAATGAGAGAGTGAACTGCTACAAGCTAAAAACAATGTGAAGACATGAAGAGTGAAAAGGATTCTTGGGTCTTGACGAGAGCATATGAAGCAGGGGAATGGTAGTTTCTAAGAATGAAATTGTACCTAATATCTAATATTATAGGCCGTCAACATGTCGAATAAGGTTTGCAGTAGAAGATAAATAAAATTGCAACTTACTGGAATCATATGATATGAAGAGCATAGGCATATCTTATAAAAGGGACGGTCAACTTAAAACACATGCGCATGACCAAAATCTCACTGCATCTGCAGCACCAGAAATGAGCACTAAATACTGCATCGTTGTATGACCAGCACAATACTGAACTAAAAACAGAAAACAGATAAATCACCTACTCATGAGATTTTTAACCATTCACTTCCAAAAGCATATGGCAACTTCAAGATTAAGCAGACTGGAGAGTTCCAGAACCATGAAAAACTTGGATTATTTTGATCAATATATTAAGATAATGAATGTTATTCTAAGGGTTAAAAGAGAGAGAGAGATCAAATTCTCAATCCTTTCGATGTGATTTTCATTTTTCAGTTCATTATGTTCTATCAGCGAATGTTGAGAGTGAAGAACAAGCAAAAAAGGAAACATATGTATGACAAAAAACAAGCAGCAATCATTATCGATCAATCCCCAACAAGGGCTGTGATTTCGGTGGTTATCACGACCATTGAACACCACGATCTCGACAATCATGGATCTCGGCCTCCCAAGCGGCTCATGACTGAGAGTTTGCAACCAGCATTGGGAGCGCATGGCCGAAAACTCTGCCACATTTCATGGAGCTCGTGACTCGGCTGGAATGACATATCAATTTTAAATAGCGCAACTACATAAAAATATATGATGACATGGTAATATACCAATTCCATTCCATTCAACCCTTCATGTCTACCAGCCATTACATTAAATCCAAGAAAAACACAACATTAAAGATCTGGAAAAGGAATATAGAAAAAGGCCTAAAAATAACTTCATTAACTAATGTGTCAATCAATTAATGTCCTATGCCGAACAAACTCTGACGTATCTAAGCAAAACCCTCATTTGGGAATTTGAGCTCCCAATTGAGAGGCGATTGCAATTGGCATCAAAGCAGAAGCAAATGACAGGAACCTAACGAGCGGAAGATATGGAACGGAACAAGATCAGATCTTCAGCTAGTAACATGGTCGGAAATTGTGGTTCCGTCCAAGCAGGAACCCACTCCCAAGTGATTAGTGACAACTGAAGAAATTGAATCTTACAAAGGAACCGTTGAAGGCCGGCGTCTAGCGAAGAGGAAGCCGAATTGCCACTCCCGGAGCTGAAATTTCGGCGTGCCTGAGATATTACAGAACCTCCGCAGAGAGACGGGCGAGGGGTAGAGAGAGAGACCGAAGGGGAACACACGGTGCCGTCGTTGGTTGGCGAAGTTGTACTACGATGTCGTTTTCGCACATATTCCTATTTTTGTTTCTGTTTTTTTTTTTAGGAATTTCCTATTAAGGATAATTTGCAAAGAGAGAGAAATTTAATTCACTTACTTTTTAACTCTCCTTATTTGAGTAAATAAACTAAAAAGACCTTTTTTTAGCCATTTTCACAAATTTAGTATGATTTTAATGTTATAGCAACAGTTAAATTGTTGATTTTGTATTAACCATAGGTTCTATTGATTATTCTGCTCATTTTTCCTATTGTTTTTCAGGGAGAGGAGATGGAAGGGGAGCAGGGTCGGTGTTACTATTGATTGTTCAGTTTACTTAACATGTTCGCGATTGAACACGAAAAATTGAACATTACGCATCAGGTGGTTGGATCGCCACGACTACTGCCCTCCTTTCACCGATAAAAAAATGGTGAAATGTAGAAGTAGAGGGAGCAGACTCTCTCCTGTTTGGGAGAGTTCCAAGTACCAGCAAAGCAACTATTAAACCTCCCACAGCATAAACATGTCCCAGGAGATTCCTGGTAAGAAGTATTAGCCGGCAAGTAGGATTTGAGAAATATATCACGTGGAGAAGCTCAGCCAGACAACTTCCTGGCCAACTCAATTAGGTCTCTAGCATCTCATTGTCTAGAAATGATCAAATTCCAAATAGCGTTCAACCACACAAGCACTTTGCCAATGTTAATGTTCATCCAGGACATGTCAAAGTTGTGCACATCACCTCACTAACCATTGTTCCTTGCATGAGCAACCTGCTAAAATCGAGCAACTACCGAATGCATATTGTGCTCAAGTGTAGAGGTTAATGCCCCAAAAGTTCTCTGGGTTATTCGTGCGGTACCGCCTGTCCATGGTCTGTATCAAGGCCATGTCCTCCTTGGTCAGCTCGAAGTCGAAGACCTTAAAGTTCTCTTCAAGCCTCTTGAGCTTCGATGTCTTTGGGATGACAACCGTATTCCGTTGGATGCCCCACCGAAGAACAATCTGTGCCACAGTCTTCCCGTACTTCTCCGCAAGACCCTGAAATTGGAGTAAGGAAAGGTGAAATGCAATAAGACATGCATATGCAAGAACTTTTCGGGTACTGTGCAATGGAAAAGATACAAAAGTATGTCAGTTGAGACAAATAATTTTCTATTACTCGAACTTGTGCAGTACAAAGATCCATGACAGTGGAAAATACATATCAGTACGTGGAAATGCTTGAAAGGAATGCATATCATGGCGTATCAGAACAATGGACGCTCGGGGGCCTTGAATGGTATGACATGCAAATTAGAGGACCATTCAACGTCAGTCTATTTCAATTCCACTGTAACCCAACGAGACTTTGGTGAAAATAATATTGCAATGGGAATTAAGCAATAGAAAATTTGAATCCAGTATCTTCATAATCATGAACACCAAACAGGATGCAGACATACTTTTCAGTTGATAAGGAATTACTATGATGATACTATTACTGAACACTAGGAACAATCAGGCACAATTACCATATAATTTAACCAAACATGGGAAAAGCACTTGCCTTGAGGATCGGATCATCGAGGCATGACACCGTGCCAAACAACTCTGCATTAGCTACAGCACCTCCTAGGGGAGTATGAGCAGTAACACAGATTCCATGCTTCTGACAGAATTTGACAAGGGAATCACGCTGAAAGTAGGGATGGGTTTCAATCTGATTGACTGCAGGCTTCACTTTGGAGTAGGCAAGGCAATCTCTTGTAAGGAAAATGTCATAGTTGCTGCACACGACTCAATTTATAACTGAATCCAATGTTTGTAAAGATACAATGTGTGCATATATGCGGAACACGAAGTACTCTAATGTAGATAGAGAGATATCAAAACAAGCACGAAAGATGGGCTACACCACGTGAAAAAACTGAAAATTAAAGTCAATATTAGGGTGGTCAAAAGATGCTAGAATGAGCATCACTAGGTTGCATTCACTAGTTTGATGGTTGTAAGCTCTTATTTTGTACACCAGTTGCAGTTGAGCATTTGTGCTTCCAAGAACAAGGCTGAAAATCTATGGTCACTTGACAACATGTGGCCCCACAGTATACAGTAGGGATATTTTAGTTGATTATTAGCTGATTTTCTACTGAACATTCCTGGAGTTCAAATAAGACATAGGCATCACCAGGTCCACAATTTTCCCTTTTTCTCTGCACCGGAAATGCATCTAGATCCATGATCTCTCTTCAGGACAACCACAAATTCTTCATGCTTCAATCTAAAAATATATCTTCCAAAGTGCAAACAACATTTATTTCCTCATTTCTTTGGCATTCAAGATCAGGAAAACAAAGGATGGAAACATTTTCCAACAAGAAAATAGACTATTACCAGATAGTATCAAAATTATTTCAGAAAGGCTCTAACCTGATGCCAATGCTGCGGACCAAACCCATTGAGACAAGTTCTTCCATCGAATGCCAGGTACTCTCCAGTGAGATGGTGGTGTCTATGTCCAACACTCCATCAGCATCCAAAGCACTATCAGTTGTCCCAACTCCTGCATGGATACACATACTTAAAAGGGAAAATATAGGAAGCCAAACTGTTTAGAAATATAAACAGCTTATGCATGGGAAATCCATGCTTACATATGAATGAATACATTTATTATTTATGTACCCTTCTCAGAGGAGGAACTACTTTCAAGTGTGACCAAAAGCCCGTAAAAATCCCACAAGTCATAGATCTACGGAAGTTCGGGCCCCTCATAACCCATTAGGGTGGCAACATTGTATTAATTGAAGGGTAAGAGTCAATTTTCATACTACCTTTATTGTATAAGCAAAAGCAAATGTAGCACGGTACACGACTATGGGAGAAACATTAGTGCTCAGTGGAAAGAGTATAATTTTCAGATTGCCACATTATGGATTTACACTAGTTCCATGATTCTGGAGGGGTGGGGTGATAATTACCAGTATGTCTGGTTGCAATAGGAAAGTGAATGAGATAGAGATCCAGATAATCGAGCTGCAGCTTCTTCAAACTGTCCTTACAAGCCTCTATAACATGCCCATGATCAGAATTCCACAACTGCACCCAAAATTTGAAGTTGACAGAATAATTTGGTCACTATTAATATAACAAGGTAGCATTTTAATGGAGAGGATAAAACGAGTTCAAAAGCACGTGAACGAAAGCTTGCCTTGGTAGTGATGAAGAGATCCTCCCTCTTCACAAGCCCAGTTCTAAATGCTTCTGCAAGTGCTTCCCCCACTTCCGCTTCATTCCTATAATCAGCTGTAGCCAACATCAACTCATCAATTTCTTTTTTGGCAAACAGGAAATATCATTAGCACACAGGGAAAAGGAAACTGGGGGACTGACCCCGAAGCAGCATAATTTGATATGATTCCAATCCCTATACCTCACCGACCAATCTCCGAATATATTCTCGACTCAATTAGGAAGCTAAAGCAACAACGGATCAATAGTCAGCCAATGCAAAATCTCCGCTTCGCTGACCGAACAAAATGAACTTTTCCAGGGGCAGAGTGCAAGAACGCGAGGAACCCAGTACGCAAGTTCGACCGAAGAAGATTGTGGGAGCGAGGAATTTTGGAGTTACCCGCACAATCGAAGTGGCGGTAGCCGATCTTGATGGAGCTGATGATAAGGTCCCTAATCTCTTTGCCCTCCATTCGCCACACGCCCAGCCCCAGTACGGGCATCCTGAAGCCGCTGTTAAGCGTTACTGCCGACATTGCCGATCCTTCGTCCGACGCGAGGGAGCTTCAGTGAAGACTGCTACTGATAGGCCGAGAAGAGCTGCTGTATACGGTGGTCTGTTTGGCTTGTTCTGTTTCTCTGCTAGCTGATTTTTCTCTTCTCGCTGGCCTTATTCGCGTGGAGGAGACTACCAACTCGCGCTGATGAATCGACACGCGGCGTCGTTTTAAGCTTTTATCCTTTCCTGGCCAAAAGGAAATTGACAAAATTGTATTTAATAATTATTTAAAGGTCAATAATTCCGTTAAAAATTAAATCTTACGTTGAATAAGTGCAAAAAAAAAAACCGATATATAAGAAAATTTCGACACTACGTGTTATAAATTTAGACTTTTTTGATGGATACGGACGCAAGATTTTTCTCAGATCGGTGGATACTTTACAAATTCCTGGTTGACTCGCTGTCCGGATCGTAAGACTGGGCCTCGAGATCTGATTTCCTATTCCTGATTCCGCCTGAATGAGGCCCGCACCAGCATGGCCATCCTGGACCGAGTAATCAACCAAGCATAAGAATCAGGATTCCTCTCTAAATTGGGCTCGGAATGCTATTCTATTCGGCCCAACCAAACAGCCTACAAAATCCTAGTTAAGCAAGCGGGGATGGCAATTTCGACCCGACCAGCGTGCCCAACCCGTCTCAACCCGAGTCTAATATTATGTTATGTACATGTGTGTATATATAGTTTTTGAAATTATATCATGGTAAATTGAAAATAATTAATTTATATCACATTTTAAATTATATTTCACCTAGTAGATACATTTTTTGTAAAACGGGTCGATCCGTGCCCCAACTTTCATTGTACAGATCGTGGCACGGGTTGACCCGTGAAGGATGCTAGGTGGGTCCGGGCATTTAAATTCCTACCCATTTCATAGTCATTCCAATTATTAAGGCTAAATTTGAACATTTAAAATGATGGTTGTAAAATCCGCGGGCAGTCGCTGACATCGTAAACTCTTGAATCCTGACTTACTGCTCGATTTGCAAGCCAATCTACTCAAGTATTTCCTTCATGAAATGTGTGCTTCACTATAATGATTAAATTCTGATGCATGACACTAAGAGTGTCGATTATTAATCCCCTGTACCATCCCTACGTCTTTCTTGCAATGTGCGAGCTACAAACTCTAAATTCACTTGAAGAATGAAAATTTTTAAGAGTAATAGATTTGCATTGAATGTCAATTCCAATTTTGATGGCTCCTTTTAATTTCTAACTTGATTTACCATACCTTGGCGGTACGGTACCTTCGCCCCCATGCAGTCATGACACCGTGACGCCATAATTATGTTGTGCTGCAGCGCCATGACTGCATGGGAGCTAAGGTACCAAACCGCCACGGTTTTATAAAATTTTACCTTGATTTATACAGATGAGTTAGCAGCAAATTATTGGACCTGTGTATCAGATATTAAAAAAAATGAATAGATTATTTTATGTAAATAAAATTTCTAATTATTAAAATAAATAACCACTTCCAATAAATGTGAACTTCTCCAGCACTCCATAACCTACTCCTGAACATTTAATTGTAATAATATGATGTTGGCTATTATACCTCCGCACCTGAGATGCCTCCTCGGAGACAGAGTCTCATATGCAACGGTGTCACATCGTTGGATAAAATGAAGTAATCGTTAAGGTTTTTTTTTTCTTTTAGGTTTTATTAAAAAATTTAAAAATAATTTAATTATATTAGCTCGTGACCCCACTACATTAACACTGTCACGTGATATACCGATTACACGCAGGACTCTCTGCCCCTTGACGGGCCATCGTGCACTAATCAGCGTTCCACGTTTCTACACCTGTTTCGATACAGTACACCAGCTACCAGTTACCAGCTACCAGGGCAGGCAACATTATAAATGCCATATGAATGCGACAACCCTACCAACATTCATGACAAAAGAATGAAAGGATGGAACGATGTAAGTTGGTTGAAATAGTAAGATATCTCTTTCGTTTAAGTAAAGTCTCGAGTTTGAGTCTTATGAATTGATAAAATTCATTTTGAGGGAGAGTTTTATCATCTTAATGAACTGATTGGATTCGAACGTAGATTAGTTATGAACCACTAACTTTTTGAATAACAGACGGTGTATACTTAAAAAAAAAAAAATTCTAACAGTGTAATCTTCAGTGCACCTACAACTTCAAAGAAGATGATTTTAGGCTTCCCACTTTATCCATCAGTTTCATCATCATTCATTGGCTCATTATTGATCAATTAGAAGAAGAGATACGTGATGTTTGAGGTTTCGTGTTTAATAGCAAACTTGTCAAACGAACCGAATGACCAGTACAAGCACAGACCCCATCAAAAAGTAGCACCACTAATGTCTTTGTATAATCCAAGAAACCGGCATCCGCTAATGTACATGCTCAAGAGCTTCTTTTGATAATATTGCTCGGAGCGAAAATCGAAAAAAAAAAAAAAAAAAAAAAAAGAACACCGAGCAACAATGATACATACCAAGTCACATCATGCGGGGACCGAGTGGGTGTAACCTCTCAATGAATCATATATTCAATGTGTATTTCTCGTCCACTACCGACATATAAAAATCAATCGAAATTAATTTAAGTTGGTCAAATTTGCTGTTGCACATTAATTCTTTGACAGGAAAGGACGATTGCGAAGGCCAACATCTTATTCAATCGATTAATTTGGTAATGTTCATGTGCCTCGACCAATTGAACTATTACCTTTTCTAGGTTAAGAATTTGAAAAATGAATTAAATGTGCCGACAACGAACGTCTAACATGTCTTGTTCCTCGAGCATCCAGAGATGAGGTGGAGATCTTTTTTTTTTTTTTTTTCCATCAGCATACCTAGCTGTGAGAGAAGCATTTAAATTATAACTTGCCACTTGTGCTTGGGAAGTTTATGGTACTCATCATACCGTTATCAATCTGAAATCAAGAGATCGTGTGTTCGTTCTCGTTCGTGAGATGTTCCATGCCTCTTTGTTCCTATATTTCTTGTCCTCCGAGGTTCGGCTCCTAATGTGCAAGCATTTGCTGGAGCGCAGTTGACGGTTCAGGGCTTGAGAAAATGACGAATTCTTTTCCCAATCCAGCCACTGAGAAAATAGAGGTAAAGACGACTATATTATGAGAAAACATCTGTTAAAGTTGATACGGTCGATTCAGCGTAATGCAGTCTACTCAGCCTACAAGTAGTTGGTTCTTCAACCTTATTTTGTTAGTGCCTCTTGGGGCTACAGGCGCAGTTTCAAAACCCTTGGACTTATTTTCACATACATCTTCATGTAATCTTTTACTATCAAAAAAAAAAAGGAAGAGGATAATGATAGTGGTGACTCGGCCACTCCAATTACGTAATATTCATGAGTTTTCATGTTCAGTCTCGAACATATAAGACGAACTGAACAACTCACCAGTCCCATCATTGCAGCAGCACCACCACCACTTATGTGCTTGCTTTCTTCATCAATTTTATCGAACAATAAAATCCGTGCATGGTACGGGTCATTATTGATCAATTAGAAGAAGGGATACATGATGTTTGAGGTTTAGTGTTTAATCGCAAACTTGTCAAACAAACCGAATGACTAGTACAAGTACAGACCCCATCAAAAAGTAACACCACTAATGTCTTTGTATAATCCAAGAAACTGGTGTCCGCTAAAGTACATGCTCAAGAGCCTCTTTTGACAATATTGCTCAGAGCGAGAATCGAAAAAAAAAAAAAGAACACCGAGCAACAATGGTCCATACCAAGTCACCTCATGCGGGGACCGAGTTGGTGTAACCTCTCAATAAATCATATATTCAATGGGTATTTCTCATCCACTACTGACATATAAAAATCAATCAAAATTAATTTAAGTTGGTCCAATTTGCTGTTACACATTAATTCTCTGGCAGGAAAGGACGATTGCGAAGGCCAATATCCTATTCAATCGATTAATTTAGTAGTGTTCATGAGCCTCGACTAATTGAACCATTACCTTTTCTAAGTTAAGAATTTAAAAAATGAATTAAATATGCCAACAACTAACGTCTAACATGTCTTGTTCCTCAAGCATCCAGAGACGAGGTGGAGACCTTTCTTTCTTTCTTTCTTTCTTTTTTTTCATCAGCATACCTGGCTGTGAGAGAAGCATTTAAATTATAATTTGCCACTTGTGCTTGGAAAGTTTATCGTACTCATGATACCGTTATCAATCTAAAATAAAGAGATCGTGTGTTCGTTCTCGTTCTTGAGATGTTCCATGCCTCTTTATTCCCATTTTTCCTATCCTTCAAGGTTCGAATCCTCATGTGCGAGCATTTGCTAGAGAGCAGTTGACTGTTCAAGGCTTGAGAAAATGACTCGAATTCTTTTCCCAATCCAGCCACTGAAAAAATAGAGGTGAAGACGACTATATTACAAGAAAATATCTGTTAAAGTTGATACAGTCAATTCGGCGTAATACAGTCTACTCAGCCTATAAGTAGGTGGTTCTTCAACCTTATTTTGTTAGTGGCTCTTGGGGTTGGCGAGAGACGCATTTTCACATACATCTTCATGTCATCTTTTACTATCAATAAAAAAAATAGGATAATAATACTGGTGACTCAACCACTCCCACTACGTAATGTTCAAGAGTTTTCATGTTCGGTCTCGAACATATATAAGATGAACTGAACAATTCACTGGTCCTATCATCGCAACACCACCACCACTTACGTGCTTGCTTTCTTCATCAGTTTTATCGAACAACAAAATCCGTGCGTGGTACGAGTCAACTTCTGTAATGGGAGTTTAAGAAACCATCAAGCGATGTTGTTTCACAAATGGTCACAGTATATGGGAGCTGCGGTGGTTGGTTCTGCAACCGATCATGAGGATCGGTTCCCTTATTATATCAACATCAACGCACCAACCGAACATAATGATTCTCGTGGAGTTCTAGACATATGCCACATGACATGTCTGCTCCAAACATCACGTTTTCATTTCCATATCCCCATCTTCCAACCAAAGAAATTCAAGAAGATGATGTGCTTAGCGGGATCAAATCGGTCCATACTTGAGCAAGAACCACAGGAATAAATCGATCAACAGGAGTGCGAATCTTCTGAGATCTCGAGAAGAAGATAAGGGTCCCGGAGACTCAGGAGCTTTAAACAATTGATAGATACCGGCATTTACGAAGAGGCTGTAAGTCTGAGAATGGGTTCGTGAAGCGGGCTGATCAGGCTTGAGCATGGAGGAGCAAGCGTAGGCTCGAAATCCCGCACGCGCCGATGCACTTTCTGTTTTCTCGCTTCTGAGATCTTGTTAAATAGCACGACCAAATTAGAGGCCAAATGATCAGGACACGTCCAAGGATTCAGTAATTTGCTAATAATTGAAAATTTTGGTTAATGAGGCTGAGAGATGGTTAATGAGAGGAGACACGATCCCATCTGGAAATGGTTTCTCCACTAAAATAATAGTCACTTATCTATTTATTATTACCTTAAAAAAAAAACTCCCCTTTTTTGTCTCACTTTCAATTTCTCATTTTTCTTCTTTCTTACTCGAAAAATTAATTATAAATAATTATTCTATTCAATCGTATATGAATAAGTATTCTTAATAAGTTTTACGAGAATTATTGCCATGCGCAATATGGGCAAGCCTTTAGTTTCATTTGTGTTCCAATATTCTCCTCTTCTACTTGAAATACACACAATATGATGTTACAACGGATTAAATCGAACAGAGTGTAAATGAAAAATAAAATCATAAAGTTGGAAGAGAATATATACACATCAAAACTTGGTAATATTTATAACACATTTTTTAAGTGGATTTAGTAAATTTTTACTTAACAATATTCATTTCCGCCCAGCAAGAACATTTTTTTTTCCTGGACACAACATTGAATATTCAGACGTTTAATGTTAACACGAAAAATTCTTTGTAGTTCTTTAATCTTGCAACATGTGATCTTTTGCCGGTGGTAGTTAGGGTTGATCGTTGTCTCTTGCCATTGGTGTAGTTAGGCAATTTTGATCTCTTCATTCAGTTTTTTTAAACACCACCCGCTCCTGCTCTTCTTTAATCCTTATTAAACAAGATTTCTATGGTTTGGTCCTTGACTCCTAAATTATGGGTGGAGATTACGAGGGAGTCTTGTATCAAGTATACCACGTGACAGTGCTGACATTGTGTTACGAGCTAGTATGATTTAGTTATTTTAAAGATTTTCTTAATAAAATTAAAAATAAAAAAAAAGCATTTATATATAAGACTTTCTCGGAGATTACGGGTCGGTCCATAAATTTTCCTTCCTTTTGCTACATCTTACCGAAAGGGTTTAAGAAAGATAGAACCCTCATCTCCTGATTATTAATCACATTCGCTTGGCTGTAAGAGTCTTTTGTTTAATGAGTATATTAAGTATCAGTACTAGTTATATCGTGGTGGACGTTTTAACATTTTTTTTTAAAAAAATTATTAAAATAAAGCTAAAAATTAATAAAAATAAATAAATTTAATTAATCTATAATATCATGTAAATACTGGCATATAATAGAGCGCTATGCACAAGACTTTCTCCTTGGTTATAACAATCAATCCAATGATGGCCCCATATATATATATATATATATATTTACTTGGGCATGCATGCTATAACGGTGAATTTTTGAAGTTTCTGTGTTCCATACTTCCCAAGGAAAAAAAATTGATAAAATATTATTAAAATTAGAAAATTGACGACTCAAACACACGACAAATGACGACCTCTCAAGCACGAACAAGCTGGTCTCGGCTCATCCTCCCCACTCGACTCAATAGTACACAGTAAAACATTGTTTTTGTTTCGCTTAGCAGTTTCCCTAATTGGAAAATACTAATTATTTTCGGCGGATACGTAGTAGTTTAGGCGATGTCTTCGCCGGAAAAATCTCGTATTTCATCAGTAAAAGCCGTTTTCGCTGACGGCAGGCATGCCCCACGACGAAGTCGCCACGAGATAAGGCCAGCTGCAGAAGAAGCTGGCGAGCCCGCCAGCCACGGCCTCGGCAGCCACACCGTCCCCGCTGCCGCTCTCCACCCCGAGCTCCTCTGCCCGGCGCTTGAAGGCTTCCACCATCGACTCGGGCTCATGACGCATGGTCCGTAGGAGATCCCCGCAGGTCGGGCCGGGCAGGACTCGGGTCATTGTGAACCCGTGGGGGCTGTCGGGTTCGGACTCCAGCCGAACCACGTTGGGCCCGCCGAACAGGTTGTGGAGCCCACCCTGGGCCTCTTCATAGGCCCCGCCCAGGAAGAGGCCAAGGTAGTAACGCCCGTTTTTGTTCCCATGCAATTCATGCAGAGGCAAGCTGGACTCTCCTCCTATGTAGGTGGCGAGCTTGCCGTCGCTGTCGCAGGTTAAGTCGGAAATCATCCCTCTCACCGTTGGCCTCTGGTCAAGGCGGTGAATGGGCATTATCGGAAACAAGTGTCCCGTGCCCCAGTAGTTCGGGATCGAGGTGAATATGGAAAGGTTCACACGGTACGTGTGCACAGGCAGGCTCGAGGGCTCTGCGGCGGCCTTGGAAACCAGGTGGTGCAGCCCGTCGACGGCGGCCAGCTGCTCAATCGTCAAGGCCCCCTGCTTGAACTGGCGGATGCACTGCTGCTTCAGCTGGTCGGCGTGGAGCAGGCAAGCCCCGTTCTCGCCTCTCATGGCCGCTGAGAACAGGTTCATGTAATCGGCCCGGGCGTCCTCACTGAGGCCGTCAAGGAAGCGCTGCAGCTCAAGAAGGGCCGACTCGGCAGCGTTTGAGTCAGGCGAGGTCGAAGAGAACACCTCGAATATCAGGACAGTGTGGTGTGACACCGTGGCCCGGCCGCTCTCGCTGCAGATCACCGGGTGCTTAACGGACCTCTGGTCGCAGATAGACATTAAGGTTCCGACCACTGTCACGGCGTACTCTTCCAGGGTATAGCTAACGGAGACATCAGAGTCGGAAGCCTTGGTTCCGTCGTAATCGATGCCAAGCCCTCCGCCCACGTCGATGACTCGCATGTTAGCCCCGAGCCGGACAAGCTCGCAATAAATCTGAGCAGCCTCGGAGACGCCATCGGCAACCAACGAAGTGGTCGGGATCTGTGAGCCGATGTGGAAGTGTAGCAACTGGAGGCAGTCCAGCATTCCCTCTTCCCCTAGCTTCCTCACTATCCGCAAAATCTGGGTCGTTGTTAGTCCAAACTTGCCCTTCTCACCTGAAGTCGACCCGTAGTGGCCCGAGTGCCGGGTCCTCAGCTTGGCACGGACACCAACCACGGGCGAGACATTGAGCTTCTTGCTCAGCTCAATCACGAGCTCGAGCTCTTCCTCTTGCTCGAACACGATCACCGTGTTGAAATCGAGCTTCCTGGCGATGAGCGCAAGGGAAATATATTCGGCGTCCTTGAACCCGTTGCAGACCAGCAATGCCTCGGGGGATCCTTTGCATAGGCAGTGCATTGCGAGAAGTAGCTCTGCTTTCGAACCGGCCTCAAGCCCGAACCGGAACGGCGACCCAAACTTCACAATGTCCTCCACAATGAACCTGTGTCGAGAAATTTTTATGTAAGCCGAACTCATAGATAATATAATAAATTCGATTAATAATTATTTCACGTATTGTCAAAAATAGTTACATCATCATTTTAACATGAATATTATCGTTGAATAAAGAAAAAGGTAATTTGACATTTTTGTTAATATATATCAAATAAATGTTAACACCATTCAAGAATGACATAATAACTTGCGTTTGTATAAGAATCTCTCACCTGTCTTGGTTGCATTTCACCGGGTAGACTCCTTGGTAGTGAGCCCCGTACCCCTGGGACGCAACTGCTGAGTCGAAAGCCGACTGCAGCGACTTGAGCCGGTGGTTGAGCATCTCGGGGAACCGGACGATGAATGGCGGGCACAACCCCAGCCCACCGGCAGGCACCGGATCAGTGACCTTCTTCACAACCTCCAAGAGGTCGACCTCCTGGGAGGGCAGGGTGTCCGAGCCGTGGGGCCGGACGGAGATGTTGCCGGAGGAGTTGACGGCGAAGTAGGGTGGGCCCCACCCGTCTACCCTGTACAGGGAAGAGGACAGGGACGGAGACCAGTTGGATTTCTCGAAGTTGGCGACCGCGGTGTCCGGGAAGACTCTGGCCTTGGCGCCGAAGTAGAACGGAGGCACGGGAAGGGACGGGGCCAAGGTGGCCAGCGTGGCATCGTCAATGCATTGTTCGAGGGCCGACATCTCTCTCGTCTCTCACAGTCGACTGAGTTTCAAAAAACGATTGACGATGTGTGTATGTCGGAAAAAAGTTGACAGGATAATACAGATGTATATATTATCTTGTCAACTTAGCCAGAGGAAGAAGCTGTGTGTATGTGAAAAACAGGAAGATGGTCTCGAAAGGAAGGGGAGACAGTGCAGACAAAGCTACGGTACAAAGACCTTCGAAAGATGTCAATGTACTGCCTGAAATGGAGAGACCATGGCGCCTTATATAGGGAAAATTTTTGCATGCATGGGAACTGCAACATGGACATATCATGTGATTCTCGTGATGTAAAACAAATTTGTATCAAGTTTATAAGAAACCAGCACATTTTCAATATGAAAATTTATACTGATAGGTGGCACTGGCAGAATTCAGGCACGTGTATACATCCCCGTGATTTAATTTATTATTTTTTTGACGTGGAATTAGTGGTTGTTAAAAAGAAAGTCTTCTTACACGTAATGAGCATATCATGCATCAAAACTTATATGACATCATAAGCTAATAAAATTTAATCATTTTCATAGCTGCATTTTTTTATTTTTAGAGTTTTACAAAAAAAAATCTTAAAATAACCGATTCTTACTGGTATGTGATATCACGTTACATGGCATACACTCCTTATTAACACCAATCTCATACACATCATGGGTGCGAAACCCTAAAATTACATAGACAACATGAAGTAAAGAGCATAAAGATATGCATGCATAGCATGAACGTAGAATGGATTGCAATTACACTCGCACTATTAAAGATTTGCAGTGAAAACTGATATCGTGATATATCTGTATTGTACCTATAAAAAAAATTGAATTCATATCAATCCCAAGAGTTTAAAGTCTTAGATGGGAGATAATAGATTACTTATATTTTAATAATGTATCTTACAGAGAACGATGATTTAGTATAATTGATATTGTTTATACTGTGCCATTTTATCCCTTTTTTATTTTATTTTTCTAGATTTATGTATATTATCCGTATGTGATAAAATAACATATCTTAAAATTCATTGGTGTATGACGTGTCCCTCTTAACCCAACCTATGAGCTCACCAATCACTCGCTACACTCTAGGCTAGGTAATAACCATTAGTAAATATTCAGCGTGTAACACGTAATAAATTCATTATGTAAATATCGTTCACATTCTGATATCTATATAAAGTTGACTCTTGAAAATCAAAAAAAAAATTTTATGCGCGCCAAGGTTTGAGAGATATTTACGGAAAGACCTTGTATATTGGACGCTGAATATTTACTCAATAAGCAGCGACCAGACACTGCACAAGTTAAATTAGTAGTTTATTTACCACGTGATTCGAATTGATTAATTGTACGTTCGTATTATATTTCAAAACCGATCGATCGCATTAGGGTTTCTTCTCTGGTATGCCTGATGCTACATCACGTGTTTTGTACATCAAATGGAAACATTTTTATAATGATTTCAAGAACACCGTGTTCGTGCACAATTTAATATAAGATTATAGAAAAATTACGGGATAGATTTTCACTGGGTCTTCCTTCTTCACAAACTTGTAACTTAGAAATTTCACCGAAAATGCCTCTATACCAAACACCCTCGAACCGGTTCGCGCTATTCATGATGGACGCAGATGGAGCGTAGAATTAATTATGGGAACAGTCCAGGGTTCAGAATTTCCAGAGCATGCTGCCGGAGATGCCATGCACGGTGGTCGGTAGCGCTTTCCGAAACCGAGTCCCATGGCTCTCGGGTAAAGGAGGATTAGTATTAGTATTACGACGCTCCTCCACGTCTGCCATGTCTCCATGGTATGGCAAGAGTATTGTTGGGATGTCTCGCTGTAAACCGGAACTCGAAGACTGGAAGACCTGGAGAATGAGTTGGAGATCGGATTCAAAATACGAGATAAATACTAATAATGATCAATGGTTGAGATTATGGTTGAAAGTATAGAATATCCTGGAAGTACAAAAAAAATCTCATATTCTTGACCCTAAAATACCTAGTTTTATATTGAAACAACTTTACCTTATTAATTTCTGAACAATGAGTGGTATAATTGAAAATTAAAAAAAAAAAAAAAAAAAGGGACTTACTCTCTGCAAACTATTGGATCCACTCTTTACAGTGAGACTGCTTATAAAAAGTTGAGCCGTGAACTTACGAAAATGGGCAAGTCTCCCAGAAGAGAGAATTTGTAACGTTTTTCACGTGGTGTAATCAAATTTAATTATTGTTATAATTTTTTTTTATAAAATCTAAAAAAATAAGAACATTAAAATAACTTAATTTAATTAGTTGTTAACCATGTAAGTATTATTACGTAATAATACCGTTACACACAATACTTTCTTCTCTTAGGGGAACTTTAACCTCGTATCATAATTCGACAAATGCTTGACCGTTTACTTACACGCAAGTTTCTAGGGTTTTTTTTAACCCTTTTCGGGGGAGGTTTTCGCCAATTTGATACGATTTTACAGATGTGAACTGTATTTTATATTAGATCTGTTCTCAATCCATAAGTAATATTATTAAAGATTAGTTGTAAATAGTAGAACTCTTCGTACTATCACCCATCAAGACTGTGAAAGGAGATGGAATGCTTTGCATTCTTTGCATTAATCTATTCTTACTATACTATAAGAAAAGTCTCGAATTCGAGTATCGTGTATGGAGAAAATATACAGTTAAGGGAGTTTTATCTATTAATAAAATGGTCCAGCTCGAGCATAGATTGATAACGTCCATTCGACTTTTAAATTTTGGATTGTGCAGAATGAAAAATCATTTCACCTTAAATGAAATGAACGCGTTCAATCACACTCTCTCAATATGATGTTAGAGACCAAATTTTCTATGGTTTTGGCCCCAACTCTTCTTATATGTAACATCTCTCTAAGACTTTCTCCATGACATAGCTTCATTGCATGAAGGTCTGGCCACAGTTCGAAACCAGTCAAACCCAGAATCAGGCTTGAACCGGCCTGAAATGCGGATTGGTTCCTCCTTGGATGGAACTAAAACCACCGGTTCAGAAACTGGTAATTTTGACTCTAAACCGTCTCTTTTTTTTAAAAAAAAAATAATAATAAATTATAATCATATGAAAAAGTTAAATTATCTAAATATTCTTAATACAATAGTTTGGGAGTTCTGGGGATAAGAATTTTTATCCTCATTTTTTTTAAAAGTTTGTAGAACCAGCCTGAACCGTAAATCAGAACCAAAACTGTCCAGTTTCATGATATCATGGAACTGGAACCAACATTCTGAATGGTCGCCATGGCTAATTACACGGCCTCATTCTTCTATGACTTCTTGGCCCTTTTTTTTGGGTGAATGAGCGATTTCTATATGTTATTTGCTCAGCCTATCATAATAAAATTTTTTTTCTAAATAACTGATATTCAGAAACCCAATGGATCATGAGTACCAATTTTATTCGAGTCAGAAAATCGTTAGGGGTAAAACACTTTTTTTCCCAACCTAAACCACCGATATACAAAAGTTTAACGGCTTCGGATTAATTAAGTTTGAGCCGGGTGAGTCCACTAGGGGATATATCTACAAAACTCGAACCCGAGATCTTATTTAAGGCAAACATGCACTCACTCTACCACCGCAATCAATCCAATTCCGTAGAAAATTGTAGACTTTAAACTACATTCAGCATGTGCCAGAGATCCCCAGTGCCTGCCACAAATCTTTCATCATCTACAGCTTTGATCGTCAGGTTGCAGCTTCCTGAAGGATGGGTTCCACATCTTGCATTTTATCTATTAGATTTGGTGCTTATTTGATGAGATCGAGTGGTTACCAAGAGATTGATACTGTGAGAATGATGAGTTCAGATCCTATATAGATGATACTGCATCTTGTCCGGATTGTTAAAATGTCTCGAGTGCTTGAACCGTCTACGGTATGAATCAGATCCGAGCGTAATCTTTCTGTAATATTATTACTGGAGCAATACGAGTTTCTTTGATCTCTAGTGCCGACAAGGGGAGATGCTGTGCCCGATGTGAACGAGTGATGAGCCCGGTGAGGTCAGTCGTACTTCTGTGTTCCTCTCCTACTTCAGTTTCCTTTTCAACTCGTAAATCTCTGGAAAATGTAAAGTGATTACTTAGACTTTTTACAAAATTACTTTGATAAAATTACTTACTTCTAGAAGTGAGTTATGCACGTGTGCATCTTGTTTATCAGCGTTGTTGGGGATGAGCCAATGGAGGAAGATCTGTATCCCACCATATTTTCCAACTGTGGGTATATACAAGGTGTAATAGGATTAGTTTGCCACTCGATGAATCGGAGGTTGGGATTAAAATCTTTTACCGACTCATCGCATCGATCGATATTTAACATCCCCGTCGTATTATACAATTTACAATGTAGCGTGCCTTGTATGTTCAACAAACCGATCATCAGGTTATTTCGTTTAATACGGAGTTATGCTATATATTAAATAAAACTTACATTATTATTTCTTACGTGGAGAAATCTTGCAATTCCATGCTCTTCATAAAACCGCATAGAGAAAAAGGTAAATTAATCGGAAATGAAAAAGAATTATAATGCTCTTATCATACAGTGATAGGGTGGGAAATAATCAATTAAATTGTCCGATTATTAGAAACAACTAAGGTAACTACTGAGGTGATAGATTAATACTAATCTGCTCGTTTGTCACAATCTGATTGGTATTTCCTCAAATATGATCATCTGAGAATTTCTCGTGGGGAGGGCAGTGATGGTAATTTGAATCAACCTGTGAGGTCAGTATGGGCTTCCTCGCAAGAAAAATCATTTTAGCACGTGCAGAATTGCCCTGCGACAGTATCGTGATCCCAAGAACCGATCCATTATCCCAAGCTCCGTGCAGAGAAAATCGTGCAACCCGTGTATGCTGTATATTTACCTACCAAGGTAGCGAATCGAATTAATTATTTGCTTCTTAGCCCGCCTAGCTCATTGAGCGTGTACGTTTAGTTGATGATCGGGCAGGTAGACACATGGATTAGGATTTGGGAAATAGAGTAAAGCTGAGGAGTAAAGCTACCGATTGATGTTGGTCGTACCTAGCAATTGGGCCCGTTCTTGATATCAGCCAGGGATCGCACCTACGCACCTGCGTCGGCTAATATTCCTGGCTTGGTTGTTGGAAACAATAGAAGTCTAATGCCCATAGGCATATGGCATTGCTGTGAGAGGGCCATTTGCCATAGTTAAAAAAGGGAAAAAAAGAAGAAGAAGAAGAAGAAAGATATCTTAATACAGAAGAGAGTGTCTTGCGTATAACAGTTATATAACGTAAGCATATTTACAGGGTATTACAAACGGATAAAATGTAGTCATTTCTAACTTTTTTTATAAATTCATAAAAACAAAAAAAATCTAGAAATGATCTAATTTTATAAGTTTCGTGACATATTGTAAGTATTATCATGTAATATACCTATTACATACAAAACTTTCTTCTTGATACAACGACATTGTCCTATACCTATGATTGACAGGTCATGGATTCCCAAATCATCATTACTACAACCTTTACGTGTCTCTTTATTCCCCTAAATCCCTCGCAAGTAAGTAGGCGTGCATCGTTTAATAAACATATTATGATCATGCATGACAAAGTCACTGAAGACTCAAAATTCAGTCCGCCATAGCAGGGACTGGTAAGTTGAGGTGACTCACAAAGGAGAAAGTCTTGTACATAACGTGTACATTACGTGACAATACTGATATAATATCACGGGCCAATCAAATCAAGCTATTTTTAATATTACTGTTTTCCTTTTAGATTTTATTAAAAATATTCTAAAAATAACTTAATCCTATTGGCTCGTAATAATACCTCTGTACTTTTAGGTGATTTATCTGTTACACACAAGACTCTCTCTTCACAAAGAGGGGACAACTTTTACAAGAAAAGGAACTCACTCATTATAGACAAAGAAAGTAGATAAGACCATATGGGCGAATTAAGCTTCAAGGGATAGGACATTAGAGAATGCTGAAATTATGTTGATGTCACCTTATCGAAGGGTCAGTCGGAAACTTATGGGAGTACTGACTAAACTCTATACCACCAATGAGTCTAAGAGTGGTTCGGACTCGAGCAGTGCAAACAGAAAAAGAATAGAGCCTACGAAAGAGCCGAATAGAGTAAGCTCGTCCGAGACTGACGGTGGTTTGCTCGATGTGAGCCAGTCTCGTTCTAGTCAAGGCTAAAATAGGTAAAGAAGTCGACAAGTGTCGTATGGAAACATCCTCAGATTATTAAACATACTCAAATAAGTAATATCTTCTTAGTAGAAGTACATGTCAGAAAACCTGATGGTGGATGTGTCCCTCTAACTTCACTCATTCCTTTTAAATTTTTCGATGTTGCGTTCGGTTTTGTGAAAGTTCATGAGATTAAGTTCCAAAGAGATTGATAAAGATAATATAAAATATTATCATCCATAGATAACAAGGATAAGTTTTTTTAATTATTTTTTTTTGTGTATAAAGAAGACATTTTATTCTAGAAAGGGATAAAAGGAAGAGGGAATAAAAAGATACAGAAAATTTCATTGATGAGAATTGAACCCATACCTCTCAATCTCGAGAAAGTATTCAATAAAGTAGTTATACCGCGTGTCAATAATAACGTGATATGTCCGTCCGATCAAAACTTGACATATAATCAACAATTATATATATATTTACTGAATCATAAAATTTCCTTATAAACATAAAAAAATGATAAAATGATGAATTCTAACTGAATAAATATATAAATAGTGGATTTTGATTGGATGAACGTGTCAGCATTACATACATGGAATATCTACTCCATTAAATACTTTCTCCTTAATCTCAGGTTAAGCGTGATATCACGTCAGCACTTTCACGTGGTGTACCCGTTACACACAAGACTCTCTCCTCGCAAAGGGGAACAACTTTTACAAAAAAAGAAACTCACTCATCATAGAAGAAGAAGGTAGATAAGACCATTTGGACGAATTAAGCTTCAAGGGATAGGACATTTGAGAATGCTGAAATTATGTTGATGTCACCTTATCGAAGGGTCAGTGGGAAACTTATGGGAAGTGCTGAACAAACTCTATACCACTAATGAGTCTAAGATTGGTTTGGACTTGAGCAGCACATACAGGAAAAGAGTGGATCCTATGAAAGAGCTGAGTTTAAGTAAGCTCGTCTGAGTGGGTGTGTCCCTCTAACTTCACTTGTTGAGAGAGAGATTTGCATGTCCATTTTTGACTTGTCGAGAGAGAGATTTGCATGTCCATTTTTGACATCTCATGTGGTAAGGCAAGAGACAGCAAGATTCACTTATTCCTCTTAAATTTTTCAATGTTGCGTTCGGTTTTGTGAAAGTTGATGATGTTCCGGAGAGATTGATAAAGATAATATAAAATATTATCATCCATCGACAACAAGGATAATTTATTATTATTATTATTATTTTATATAAAGAAGACATTTTATTCTATAATAGGATAAAGGGAAGAGGAAATAAAAAGATACAAAAAAAAAATTTCATTGGCGAGAATTGACTCATACCTCTTAATCTCGAGAAAGTAAGTGTTCTGTGAAGCGGTTATATTACGCGTTAATAATAACGTGGTATATCCGTCTGATCAGAACTTAACATGTAATCAATAATTATACATATATATTTACTAAATCCTAAAATTTCCTTAAAATATTAAAAAATGATAAAATAGTGAATTCTAATTGGATAAATATATTAATAATGAATTTTAATTGAATGAATATGTTAACATTATCTACATAGTATATCTGCTCCGTTAAATACTTTCTCCTTAATCTCAGGATAAGCACGATATCACTGGATCGAGTTTTCTTTCTCCTTTTTTTTTGTTATTAAATTGTGAATAATGTAGATTCGATTGACCTACCATGCATATAGATTGAACAATATCGATTTAAAAAATTTCCAACAAATTAGACCTACCATATGTCTTACTGAAGTTTGGTTGCACCAACCTCGCTCGCTCTTGTCTTCTCCAGTGTGGATCCTTCTCTTCGTGGTCTATATATATATATATATATATATATATATATATATATATATATTACATAGGAAATATTTATTACGAAGGAAATTTAAAGGACATTTCTACCCCTCACGAAACCTCACCCACCTACTTCCTCCTCCATCAAACCTAAGTCAACCCACCCTGCGAGTATAAAATTTGTTTCTACTCTCTGCTTTTCTCTGACTGTTTTAAAGTGAATCTCAACTTGAGGAAAGATGAGCTGAGTTCATAGATGACGTGGTGAATTTAGCCAATAAATGTTCGACACATAAGTAAATGTTTTAAATTACGATTAAAAAATGAATATTATTAATGAATAAAAAAAGTTATATGACACTTAACAACGATGTGTTAAATATTTATTGGTTTTACAGATAACGTGATGAGCTGAGTTGGTGCAAGAATCTTTCCAATATGAGAATTTCATGCATGAAATCATATTGCTAGTGGTTAATCTCATCCTATGGAGAACTAATGTGGGCCTTAATGGGCCTGAGGTCATCGTTACCTAAAATGGGCCTGTTGTTATCGTCATATAAAGCCCAATGGGTCTAGGCCCAATGTCCAGAACGTTTTCTCTCTCTGTGTTCCTGCTCCCTCGAGGGCAGGAGAGGATCGCAACAATGGCGTTGATGCAGTGGTGCGGAGCGGCGGCGAGACGTGCGATGGCGGCGCAGAGGCCGGCCCTGGGCCTGCCGCCGGTGTCTTCGGCGGTGGGAGCGATGGGAGCGCCAGTGCTGTGTGGGCGGGGGGACAAGCGGACGAAGAAGGGGAAGAGGTTCAAAGGATCGTACGGGAACGCGAGACCTAAGAAGGAGAAGAAGATAGAGCGTATCAAGGACAAGGTTGAGGTCCCCAGGTCAACTCCCTGGCCTCTCCCTTTCAAGCTTATTTGAATCTCAATTTAGCCTCAAAGCTTCCTCTTTAGTTGCTCTCTGCACTGGCATCGGAAGTTAGGGTTTTTGCAGGTTCAGAAACAAATGGTTGTGGATTATCAGATAAAACTATTTGAGAAATTTTTTGGCTTTTCATGAAAAAACTGCTTCATGTTTGTGCAATTCGTTTGGTTTTGGCTGCTAGATCTTAAACTGCTCGCTGGAGTTAATCATTAACAAGAAACTACTTTGATATCTTGCAATTTAACATTTATTGAAAACCAATCTGCACAAATCAACGCAAAGTGAAGTGTTTTTGTTTTGAGAAGCTGAAGTAAACCCTGCTGTGAGATCAGTTCTTGAGTCTTGCTGCGGAGAATCAAGTGTGTTTATTGAATTAAAATGGTCATCTCACTTCGGATGAATGGTTTTCTTTGCTTCTCAGGCAATGCATTCCTCACAGGAAGCTTAAATATCTGTCTGGTTGGATATGATTAGTGGCAATAGATGAAGTAGAAATTGTTGACAATTACTGCAATGTGTGTTTCTCATTGATAAGTGAATTATGGGATTTGCAATATGGTCAGTTTTTTTGCATATTAAGCCTTTATTTGTGAATCTACTATGATTTTTATGTTGGATGATGTCTGCCCTGTTTGCATTTGCCATCAAGATGAGAGTCACAGGCTCCCATTGTAGATGTTGCTGGGATAGAAAGTTGCTGTCTTGGTCTCCATGCTATACGTTAACCCGTTGTGAGTTATTAACTGATATATGCTCTAAAAAACTTCTGGTTTTGTCCAATAAAATAATCATTGGAAACCAGAAACTGTGTTCCATTGAATAGTTATGGATGATGTAGCACACAAAATCTTTGCAATCTAGTTTGTGTCCTCAGAAAATAACTTATCTCGTAGCTCGTTATCAAATAATGACATGGATTTAACAGGACTCTTAAATCAATGTTTACTACCATGGTCATGATGCTGCTTGTACTTGGGATTGGATCAGTAAACTCAAAAATAGGTCACCAGCATTAAGGAACCAAACAGTATAGTTACCAATCCAATAATGGGAATCCAAAAGTTCTATACCGTGTTTCTTCCGGGTAAAGTTGCAAACAGGAATCTGATGTGGAACGGCCGTAGGAGCATTATGATCATAACGAGTGATAGACACTAGAGTCGTAAGCATTGTTGCATATATTGCTGCATGGTTCTTGCCAGTAGTTTCTTTGATCTCTCCTTCTCTACTTCATATCCCATGATGGCAGCTTTTGAAATATGCATAGTGTAGAGGAGAAGTGAGTAGCAGGCGACCGACGGGTTACAAACTGAAAATATCCACTGAGGGCATTGTGAATCATACATTCCTGCTCTTGATTGATCTACAAATGAGTTTTGCTGGTTTACTTTGTTCATTTACTCATACTTCTTGTGCATGAACATGTGTTTTGAATGCGAACCATCGAATTCTAAGTCATGTGGATGTAGTGTAGGACACCGCAGAGGTTTGAGTATGGGACAACTTCATGGAATCATTTGTTGTGGTCCTTGACAGACGCATTGATGCTAGATGTGAAGTGTTTGGTGGTAGTAGCCTGCAATCAGAATCTCGAATGGAACCAGACTTCCCATTCTGGGCCACCAAATGGGTTTGATCTTGAACTAAATCTTAAACGATCATGTTCATCAATAAACTTGTGTTAATTAGCAATAATTATGATAAAGAGCATTTTCACATTTAACTATTTATAAGAATTCTATTCATACTTTCTCACGTTACATATTGAGACGGGATTACAGAAGACTTCCTCTTTGTCAAGAGATTATGATTTTCAGATCTTTTTTTATTTATTTTTCTCCTCCTATCTTATTTTGTAATGACAAGTTTTATAAATAGAAAGAAATAAATCGTCTAGTATCATACGTAACACGATATTTTCAATTTATACTGATGATATTATTCATAATATATTCTTTTTATAATAGCAGGCACTTCATTGTACTAGTTACGATGCTGTCCAACGCACGAAAGAATTAATTTTCAAATTGACAATATTTAAAGTATCTTTCCACTGTTGTTCCCAAAATTCTATAGCGTGCAAGGCAATATATTCATAATAAGATAAGAAGAGCAATAAATTACATTATTAGAACTAAAAAACTAGAGACATCGGCCGGTGAGTGAGATTTCTGCTCATTGCAGTCACCTCCGGGGTTCTTCGCACCTGGATAGTACCAGGACTCTTGTGCCCCGGCCCCCGCATTAGCCCATAGGATGCAAAAGTTTTCACCTGATTTTTTTCTTTTTAGAGTAAATCATCAAATTGATCATCAAAATTTCAATGAACTATCAATTTGGTCATCAAAGTTTGAAAGCCGTCAATTTGATTCTCACTATTCACTTTCATCATTCAATTTGGTCCATACATTATTACGCCATTTCCGGATGTTGATGTGGACGGTGGTTGTCAAGTCAGCGAGTTCCACATGCCACGTGACGAGTTATGAATGATTGAAGTGGGACTCGTTGATGTGACAATTGCTGTCCATGATAGCATCCGGAAATGACGTTATAACTCTTGGACCAAATTAACTGATAGAAGTAAACAGTAGAGATCAAATTGATAACTTTAAAATTTTGAGGACTAAACTAATTGCTCACTACAAATTTGAGGATGAATTCGATGGTTTACCCTTTTTCTTTACTTCAACTGTCTTGGAATGTCGAATCGGAGCAATGGGCATAAATAGCGTTGATTCAGAAAAAAAATTCATAAGAACGGTTTTTTAAAACTAATTTTCGGAGTGCCATTTTCAAAATGCTAACTAATATAGCGTTTTTATGCATAGTGAAAATGTCAACTATATTAGCAATTTCTATTGAAGTAAAACTGCTAACATAGTTAGCATTTTTTGTTCAATTGAGTTGCCAACATACTTGGAAGTCATTGCTCATATTAAAAAGTAAACTAAAGTGTGTAATACACAGTAATATCTTTTTATTAATTTTTCTTAAATTTTTACACGTATAAAATTTTTATAAATTTTTAAAAGTAAATTTTACAAATATTGATACGTGAATGGTGGTTTATGTAATTAATTCTAACGTGTCATTTCTTGAGTTTTACTACTGCATGCTTTGGACTTTTGGACTACAGTGTACTTTGGCGGTTACTCAATATATGACACATTTGAATTTGTTCTATAAATTACCATGCTAGTATCAAAACTTATAAAATTTACCTTTAAAAATTTATAAAAATTTTATACATATAAAAATATAAGAGATATTTACAAAATGATATTACGATGCATTTACAAACTCAACATTTAACTTTAATATTGGTCAACACTTATAAAGTATGTTGGGGTTTTGGGGTCTTAGGTTTGAATAGAAAACGCCAACTTGGCTTTTTCAGTGTAATTATATAATTTCTCTGGCGTTGATAAGTTGAATAGAAAACGCTAACAATATTGGCATTTTCACTGCAAATAAAAAAATGTTAACTTAATTGACATTTTAAAAATGGTACTCTAAAAATTACTTTAAAAAATCCTTTTTTACGAATTATTTTCCAAATCAACAGTATTCTTATTCATTGCTCATCAAACCGCATTCGTCCGCACAACAGACAATTTTACAAACACGATCAGAAGATGTTCCAAAGCTCTGATTTCTTTCTCCAGTCATGACAAACAGGGATCCTCAATGACTATATAGAGAGTTTGATTACATGTAGGAAGGAAAAATCAACCAACAGGGCACCCGTAAAACCCGAAGTCCAACTACGCAAGTACGTAATCCCGGGCTCGCCGCAAAACAATCCACCGGCATTCCAAATGCAAAGTAGACGCTGCAATTGTATGTTTCACCTAAAGCCCCTGCTCCTTTGCCAAAGCAATAGGATCTGCCTAAGAAGTTAACGTAGTCATTATGTCCGTATGGAAAGAATAAGAGGAGATCTCACAGGAGAGAAGCCTTGCTATTCTTCCACCCGAACGATCTCCTCCTGCTAGGTGGAGCGCCGAGGCTGAGCCCCAGCGTTCCCTTCAGAGCCTGGCCTTGCTCCGTGAACCTCACCAGCTTCGCAATGATCGAAGCACTCTCTGTAGTGTGGTCCATGTCCTCCGTGTCGCTCCACAGGCGGTTTGCTAGCTGAAGCCTCCTCCGTTTTGTTGCTAACCCGATTCCCCATTTCTCGAACAGCCTCTCTCTTGCATCTTCCGGGAGCCTCCTCCTCATCAGCCTGCTGAGCTTCTGCCTCTCTCGGTGGAGAGCCTTCAAGCTGTGTATATGATAAAATATCATTCAGTTGCTCAGGTTAATGCTAGTTGAATGTTATTTATGTGGAAGAATGCGATGCAAGGAATGAACATGCTGGCCAAAAATCTGGCAAGCAAAATTCATAAGCTCTGCCTATTTCCTACTTCACAATGTATTAGGTGATCCCTTTTTTTACCAAAAGAAACGGGGGTGGGTGGGTGAGAGGGCGTATTTCCCTCTAAAAAAAATGCAAAAGAAGAAACTTTCTAGTTGTATCATGGATGCTTGGAGCTTAGAAATTACAATCTGATAAAATTTGACAGCATCTTTTTGGATTTTCAGTAAGGGAAAAGTTGAAAATTGTGAAGAAAATGAGTACAGTCGTAAGCATATAAAAGTCGGAACTTCAAAGGAATCGGCAAGTCTCCTATATCTTCACATTGAAAGTTTCTAGGAGTATTAAAACACAGGTGAGTAATTTGGATGCCTGTAACTGAGAGATGAAAGGAGGGGAAACCTTGAAGCAAGCGTGATGGTCCGACCATCTGCCACAGCTTGACCTCCGTCTGCAAAAATTTCCTTCATGAAGGTAAGCCTCCTGAGCTCGACTTCCATGTAAATGGAGTCAGTGGGATCGCCTCTGAAGAGGAGGAAGAAGTAGGTTCTGTGGATGAGAGGCACGTTACAATCTTGCCATAGCTCGATGATCGTTCTCCGCATCCTTTCAAATTCCACGGGCCAATTAGTAGAAGGAACTAAAGATTCCTGCATTGGGTCCAATCCCACATCTTTCACATTCCTTGCCACCGAATCCTGAAAAAGAAAAATACAGTAGAATGTTCAAATTAGCCGATAGGCAACAGAAGAGATTGGATATTCATATCTACATGCGAAAAGAGTAGAAAACAAACTATGGCATAATGAGAATGACTCATTCAGCAAATAACTATAAAATTCCTACCTTCTCGGCAAGTTGCTTTTCATAGGCACTGGCCATTTCCTTCATTCCTGCAACGAAACTCTGGACGCTAGTAATATCCTCATCACCATTTGGTCCAATGCTCGGTGCAATCGAAGCAGTTCCTATGGAAGATTGAGAATCATTCCTTGACAACCTAGGAATCCCTTCATCATAATTCAGGGGAAGGAATCTCCTTCTGACTCCTTCTGGTCTCCCAGAGAGACCCTTTTCAAACTCACTCGGAGGAGTTGCTTCACTATTCTCCACTTCCTCAAGGCCCGGGAAAGATGATCTGTTTAAGGCATTATCTCTGCTCCTGCTCCTGCTCCTGCTTATTGTATGGTTTCTAAGACTTGATGTACTTTCCGCTGCTGCAGATTCACGAGATGGTTCATCTCCATGAGTGGCCAAAGAATCAATTGTCCTCTGCACATTGTTCATTCTCTGCTCCAGAGCTCCATAATTAGAAAGATTCCCAGCATGACCTTCTTCCCTGTTTTCATTTAACTCTGCTGGTACAACATTCTGGGAAGCAACATATCCATTTAGCCCTGACTCTATTGATTCTTCCATTTCAATGCATCGAACATCCTTGCAGTAATCATCAGGATAGTCCTCTCCATTTGTCTCCATTGTTTCCTCCAACTGTGAAGGGGAGTGCTCAGATGGAGAATTTTCTTCTGTGAAACCATTGTTATAGGTTCCATTCACCATTGCCATTGCTGCATTTCGGCCAAACGTATCCACCATCAGAGAGGAATCTGACTCAGAGCAATTGTCTTCCCATGTTTCTTCAGCTTGCCAGGTACGGTGATGACCATTTACTACCTGCAAAGGATGAAAGAAAAAGGCTGGTTTTAAGATGGAAAAACTAGATCCCGCTGATTTATAAAAATTTGGTGTGATGAGTAGTACTTACGGATTTTCTAGTGTCTCGGTCATCTCCAACTAAACGTAGCAAATCTTCCACCCGAGATTGAGCTAGATCCCTCTGCTTTGTCAACTCTCTAATCTCCTTCTCCATCTGCAATAAATGATGTCATCAATATATGCACTGTAGATGCACACAAGTAGTAATCATGACAAGTTTGGAAGCCATAGTTGGATGCATAATGAAGATATTGCAAGACAATGGTACCGGTAACTTTTCACGAGCAGAATAGCATACATATGTGTAACACAATGCTGATTGGATAACTTGTAATCGAAGTTTAATCAAGTAGCTAGCTCCAATGTACTCAATCCGTAAATATAGCTATAATCTATAAATTTGGCCAAAAAACTACAATCTTTAAAGTCACCGTTGCTGCGAAGAGGATCATGGAATCATGTGAGAAAGTACATAACCTTTTCAATCTGTAGATCCTTCTTTCTAAGTAATGCTGTATAGTCGCAGTTCGATGAAGGAGGTGCTGGACTCCTCAATTCATTTTCCAACCTTGCCAGTTCTTTTTGCAGATGCTTTACCAGGGCCCTGTCAGACATGACTACATTTACTTGTGCTTTCGTGGTTACTTCTTTCGCGCAGCAAGCAAACAACAGAGTGTTCCTTGTCTGTTCAACATGGCTCCGTGCAGGACTCAAAGTGCAAATGATTGCTGTCCTAGCATTCCCGCCCAGAGCAGGCTGCAGTATTCTTGTCAGCTTAGAATCTCTGTAGTTTATATGTCCATTTCTCCCCTTGCTGCATTGGATTAATTAAGTTTTCACGCTTATATAACAAAAACGAAAGTGAAGGACTCCTAACGAAATAGAGAAATATACTAGTGGAAAAGAATTGGATCTCATGGTTTAAATCCATACAATCCATTCCTTTTCTTTTTCATGGTTTAGTCAAAAGAGAATCAAGTTGTAAAATGAGAAGCAGAGATATTACAATATGTTTGTGAATGAAAATAGCAGAAAAGTGGATTCCCTGGCTTCCCGCAGACTATTCATTCTCCATGTACCTATTTGGGGAATGCTATGACATTATTGACCAATCACTAGCTTGCTGGAAATGCAAGCAATTTGACAGATGATCATGAAGTACATGGCATTACCACTACGGAGATAAGCTTTTGATATTAGCACCTAATTATTTGTTACAATGATAGCTTCTTTTACTTCTAAGCAACTAAAAAAATGACAGCTCGTGAGCTCCAAACAGAAAGATCAGCTCATGTCGTCACCAATTTAAATGGCTTCTTTTTTCCAAAGTCAATTCACAAAGTGACTATTTATGGATCAGCTTACATTAACTTATGACAAATGGCGTGTCAATAAGAGCAGTCATATCAGATCACCAATAACACTTCCTCCAGGTTTAAACTAAAACTACCAAGAAGTATGATAATAAAACAAGAGATTTCTGTGGAGATAAGCTGAACAGAAGAAAGTTTAACCTCCCATGACAGTTGGCATAAACAGTTGACAGAAAAGCGCACACCATATTGCCATTACAGATTCTAATACACAGCATCGATACAAGAGCAATTAGACAGCTTTAATATTATAAGCTATGCAAGATTCATTCGTCAGTAGCTTGAAATTCTTACCTCAGCTTACGAATAACAGTTCCAAGAGTGAGTAAACTGCGATTGATGTGGCAACCTTCTTTCAATCTTGTCCCAGCTGATAATGCCTGAGATGCACGCTCACTACCCGCCAAATCAACAAAATTCTACATTTCAAGTGAAACATAATTAAGGCAACTGAATTGAATGATCTACCAGTCAATCCTCTGTAGATAAAACATAATTATGGCAACTGATGAACCAATACCACACTAGCTGCCAGAGTGGTTGAGTTATCCTTGCCTAAAAATTCACGAGCAGAACTTTCAACAGTCTGCAGGAATAACATGGAGAATTATTCATTAGACTCAAGGAGAAAGGAAAAAGTGTCCCCAACGCATAGAAGCCAATGAAATTAGGCACTGCAGAAATAAAGGGGGAAAATGATTTACCAATCTGAGAATTTGGTGGGATCTAGAGCTTCTCTCATTAAGGGACGTCTCCCCAATTTGTCTCTGAGCTGCAATGATAAAATTACGTGCTTAAAAATGCACAACCTAAAAATGCAAAAACTTTGTTCATGATGTTCCTTTTTTGGTTACCTTCACAAATGGAAACAAGCCCATTAAAATGGTTCCAATCCCTCAGAGTTTCCTCTGTCACTTTATCCACGATAGTACCTCTCTAATGAAACCAATGATCAGATTAACATTTTTTGCACAACAAAGTGAGAATGATAATCAAAGATATACATACATCTGGGTCATCCCGCAGTCTAAGTGGAGTATTGTCAGAGCTCAAGAGGTCTCTAATGGCTTCATTGTATATTTCAATGGCTGAGAACTTCAAGACAAAAGCTCTTTCTTCATGCTGCAAACATAAGAACAGATTCCCCGATTTTATTACCAGGAGAAAATTGTAAATAACATCAAAACTTTGACAACAGCGACTGGAGGCAGATTTTCTTGCCTTGTGTATGTAGTCAAATATGTCAGCTACTGTCTGTTCAGTGATTCCATTCATAGTGTATGTCTTTCCACTGCTTGTTTGCCCATATGCAAAGATACTAGCTGGAAGAAAGAGAGAGTAACTCATATTAAGTATATGATGAGCAAAAGGTATGGATAGTAGTGATTGGGACACGCCATACTTACAGTTGATGCCACTAACAACTGAGAGGGCAATTTGCTTTGCACCTTCCTCGTATACCTGCCTTGTAGAGCAGTCACCACGGAATACTCTGTCTATCCCCAAAGATAACAATAGAAAGCATAATTTATGAAGTCAGTCCAGTGACATTAAAGAACAACAAGCGAAGTATGTCAAGAATTACAATCATTTAATAAGAAAATAAGGAAATTTCTGTCAGTTCAAATCATTTTTAAGAAATGTTCAAGTAGATTCACCCAAAAACAAAATTTCAGAGCTGTCTTTTCACATGCAGAATATCATATCTTAAAAGAACAAGTAGATACACAGATGAAAACTAGATGGACAATCAACACTATCTTACCGAAAGTATAGGCAGATGGAAATAGAGACCCTTCTCTCAGACTGTTGCGGTACAATATTGTGGTGTCATTGATGCATTCCCAATCTGCTACTTCATTCGCCACAACCTCCTTCTCACTCAGTGGTCTCAACCTAACCAAAACTAGAATCTTCTCCTCACGAGCACACATCGCTTGCATCTTCTCTAATTTGGCTATCTCCTCCCCACTGATTTGCCCCATTTCTCACTCCCCTTCAGATGCTACCAGAGATGGAGCTGAAAGATATCAATTCACCAAGAGCTTTAATGGTGCAAAACATACTGAGAGTACATAAGAATTCTTAGCCACTATTGCTTTTTAGAGTGTCAAATGGTTTAGATGTTAACAGCAAAGTGGTTGTACTTTCCAATTGTCATTAACCCCATTATCTCCTGGGAGAAGCTACTCATGCGCAATCATCAAACCTAACTAGAAAGGGATAATCACCTACAGGGAAGGGGTAATATGATTTTATCAGCAACTAGAAGCTAATCATGGATACCATCGACCGACCTGAAAGAACGAACAAGAGAGGAAGAAAGCAATCATGGGTAGTTAGGATTAGGCCCCGTAACATCTGATCCCCCCACCCCCCTTTCTCCTGTCTCCGTCATTCTCACTGGTCATGTAAAAGTAATAACCGCATGCTTTGTTTTCATCTCTTCCTTGTTCAACATCATCATATTGGATGACACAATGGGAAACTTTCCTTGGTGGTTACCTGTTATGCTTTAATTCAAAGAAATATAAGTGCCCACATATTTTAAGTTCCAACAGTGAAAGTCCTGCTCAAGCAGGAAGGTCCCATCTCAACCCCTCCCGGTCCCTCCCTCCCTCTCTCCCGCACGCACAAACAAAAGCCGTAGCTGTTCGCTCTTCGTTGCACCAATGTTTTACCAGCTTAAAAGATTCATTAATTACTCCAAGAAATTCAAACACCTTAGCAGAAAATGAAATACGAGTATATAAGATTCATCTCTGCCTATTTTACCGTGAACGTCTCTGCCAGTAGAGCTCTCCCGCTCGAATCCCTCCGCATCTTGCTCCTTTTGCCTTCAAATCACTACTTCTGGATGCCAAAATCAGAAACAATAAGAAATAGCAGAAGACAAAATTGAGGCAGCAAAGCATTCACAGGACCCCGAGTATCATGCTACTATCCGTTGTTATTAAAATGCAAAATTAAACGATTCGCAACCTAAACTAGCTTCTATGACACGTATTCCAAGCATGAATCGGCAATAAAAGACAAAACTTTAGGAAGAAATAGGGAATTAGTTTAATCTACTGTATTCTAGCACACGCCGACAAGAAGGAAAGAAAACTCGAGCAACGACGAATCGTACGAAAGGCTCCACCGACAGAAGGGGAGAAGAAATATATTACACGGCCAAAAATACGTGTATCTTCATTTTTTTTGTTTTTTTTTTAAATTTATAAGTTCACATCTGTCGTTGTTGGAAAAGGAAAGTTGTAGTTTTGGTACCAAGACTGACAGCCAAGGAAAAGCGAGAAACAAAAGACGCAAATCAAACTAAGCGTGACTTCAAAGGCAGGAGCTCGAAGTAGTTGGGGCTGAGAGATGCGACGTGATGGAGCTTTACGCGACGAATAAAGAGTCGGAGGAGGGAACTGAGGGAGCATAAATGCAGATTCGGAGGAAGAATGATGAAAGGAGACTGAATCCAGCCTGCAAATCTGCAAGATTGGTTCAGAACGAGACGAACCGGGAGAAGAGTACTTAGCGCAAGTCCCTATGCAACAGTGAGAGAATGGCAGCTTCAACCTCCCTCCTTCTTTCCTTCCCCAGTCCTCCGCGGCGCGAGACAGGGACAGAGTGCGACAGGAGAGAGCAGAACTTCTACCCAGGAAGAAGAAAAAGAAGACGACGGAGCAGAAGGGAATCTCTCTCTCTCTCTCTCTCTCTCTCTAGAGACCGGAGTGTGGAGCTGCAAATTCTGACGAGGCGTCAGTGTCGTTGAAGCTTCTTTCGCTCCGCGGTCCGCCGTACGGATCCAGCAGAGCACGAAGTCGAAATGACGGGTCTACCCTCTACCTACTAGACTGCGGGTTCGCCCGGGTGCATGCACCCCTCCCTTGCAATGGTTTTACGAGCGGGATCTGTCTCCCGCAGCATTCGGTGTATGCACCTGGATCGTGGAATCCATCTCCAAGTTGCGGCCGCCACGTGGAGATATAACAGGGTAGCGGAACTGCTATGCGTGCGCCGGAGAAACCCCGCCAAGTGTGTCAAATGCCAGTGGGTGTACTGCACCGGGTTTAGGGGGGTGAGTGCTTTCCCTTTCAGGCCACGTCTCCCGGAAGTGGGGTCGATCAAGGACATGGACGGAGGGTTGCCAATCAGTGTCGGAACTTTTCGCCCGTTGGACTATTTAACCTTTTTTTTTCCCCTATTAGTGAACTGCAATAAATAATAAATAATAAAATTAAATATTCGATTAAGAAAAAGGATTTTTTTTAATGGCTTCAATGCTTTAATCGGAATAAAATATCCAATATACAACTTACAAATGGAGAGTTGACATGTGCTAATCCTCGATTTGGTTGACCAAAAATCCAAACGGATTGCACCTGCCATGGGAAATTGTTAATTTAAAATAAGCTGGTAATATAGTAGGGGCACAATAGTAATCTTCATATTTATATTTATATTATTAATAATATACTTATATGTAATAACTACGATATTTATCTATTTTGTTTCCTCACTGACCAGTGAAATCACCAAGAGGGGTTGGGCCGAGTGGTAAGCAGCTCGGTGCCGCTTAAGGAGGTCTCAGGTTCGAGACCTCACGTACGCAGACACCCCTCTTGGGAGCCTCACCCGCCATTGCCAGGCGTGCGACCCGGGGCGACCAACGGATTAGTCAAGTATGATTGGCTGAAAGATGCCATCTCACCGCTGGTGGGGCCTGCTTGGATGCCGTGGCTGGCGACCAAAAAAAAAAAAAAAAAAAAAAGAGCTAAATCACAAAACGTCTATGGGATTATTTATGGACAAAAGGGGTAATTTCCAAGCATAATAAAATAAGCTCATGGCTTTGTTATTTTTCCATTCTCATCGATATGGAGAGCACGTTTCATTTAAAGGGTGGGAGGTGAGACCTGTAAGAGCATTGAAATCAGCATTAATAAATTAATTAATATGAAGAAAGGACTGCATTTATCACTATAATATGGAAAATTAATAGAAATAATTAGAGAAAATGAAATTCTTCGTTAAATGTGTTGTCACGTTATGCCCTTGGTTGGATATGGATATGATCTTACAGCCAAGGCGGCCAATTCTAGCGTATCCCGATCCATAAACTTCCCGTTGTCATAAATACCGAACATTACTTGATGAAGAATGGTAAGATATTATCGGATCGGTGTAGATTAAAGCTTAGCCTCCGACGCCCCTTGATAAGCAGATTAACACGAGCTGAGGGTAGAATTGTCATGGGGCTCCTTAGATACCTTTAGAATAGTCTGATATCTCTTCTAACGTTTCCATTGTTCGACAATTGGCATACAACGGAGACCTCTAGACTTGAAACACAGAGAAAGCCAAATTGGATGTGACGGTCCGATTTGATCATTCAATACCTAAATCAGTGAACATATAGAGAATATTGTCAAGCAAAAAAGTAGCAAAGTGTAGAGTTTTATGAAAGTACCACAAGTTGGAAGCTGACCTCTATTTATAATGGAAGAGGAAAAATAATCGAGGGTCACTGACCAATATGAAGGTGTGACGTGGCACTGATCTTAACAATGAAGATTATTCTCGAAATAGCTAGTTGAGACGTAAAAACTATTTTACCCTAATTATTATTTTATTTCTTATAATCGATCCATCGATGCTGGCCGGTGAACTTTAATTGGCTTCTGGCTGTACGTAAGGAATGTGCTAAAGGATCGTCCGTAACATAAATGCGTCGTGCTCTACATATGTGCACGACATGGGAAAAGTGCTCAAATTTGATCTTAGCCTACTTGCGGATGCTTCACTACATCAATCCGAATTCGAATTAATGCCACTCACCTTACATTCTAAGTTTCAATCGGATTGGTGCGTAGGCTTCGAGACGTGCTATTTGTACTATATGACTGTGTATCTTATTGGGTGTCTGTATCGATCAGACCACGTGCTTTTTGAATGAAAAATGGGGAAGGAAGTAAAAGGTAGAAAAGTTAAATAATTCGAAGTCAGGAATAAGGAGGTCCCAATTCAATAAGAAATCGAACACTGGAGCCATCGTGGCGTGGGAAAACCACGATTGAGAAAGAGGCTCTTCTTTTCTTGGTGGCCGTAAGTTGATCCACTCAACCGAAAAATGGACCTAACCTCTTCATATTAAATTAGTCTCGGTCAACCGATGTAAGTCAGTTAAAGTGATTCGACACTTGGTTTCTTCAATCAGATGTCTCGGTTTCGGATTTTTGTGAATGGAAAAAATTCAGACGGAGAGAGTTTTATCATTTAGTAACCGACCCGGTTCATACTGAATTAGTCAATAAAAATTTTGAAAATCAGTAGTGCAAATTCCCAAAAAAAGAGTCGGAACCAATGAAGTCGTAATATGGAAGCTCTGGTAGTTGTTTTTCGCTTTCCTTTTGAAATTATATATATATATATATATATATATGTATATAGAGAAAGATAGCTGAGCTGATACTACTCTTATCCTGTAAACTAAAGATCTTGGATTTGATCTTACATGTGGAACTTTCAGTGACCCTTCTATCCCTCTCTTCATTTTATCCCTTCTAAGTTTATATAATATATGCAAGGTAGATCAATGTATTTGTAGCTGTCCTCCTAATCTTTCAATGAAAAATATTAAATAATGATAAATGCGTTTCCGATAAAAAAAATTATTTAAGAAAAAAGTAATACAGTTATATCACCTTTAGCATAAGACTAAAAAGTTCTAAATTCGAATTTTATTACCAATCTCCACATATTCATTTGTTTCTCTATCTGCAGTCTAAAAAAAACACCATTTTTTTTTTATTATGTAAAGATTTATGGCTCAAGGCTTCACCCTGGCAGTCCCATGAAATCCACCGTTGAATCTTCATTCAGTTCCACCCTCTTAATTTGATTATTTAAATCTGTTCCTGAATATATATGTATGTATGTATATGCATAAAATAATATTTCTTCTTCCTGTTTAACTTACGTGGGCTAAATAAAGTTTCTCTGGGTGGATCACATGGTGAGGTGTGTGGCTCTTCGTGGGTAGTCCAGACTCCAGTGCTTCTTTAATCATGTCCTCGGCGCACGAGGAAAAGTGAAATGGTCACCTCTCTTCCCTGCGAAATTAAAGGAAAAGAGGGGCTCTGAGAAAGGGAAAAGATGGCATTCATGAAGAGGACGACAGAACCTCGTGAGATTGATTGACAAAAATTCCAAGGGAAGAGAAATTAAGCTAAGAGGTCTGAGAATCATGTTATCGAGAACGAGATCATCGTCGTTGTCTTTGGCTAGAGATTGTCAAACTAAGTCAGTCGAACGTCTCCTCCAACCCTTCTATCCTCAATCAAGAGTCTGCTTCGACCCGGGCTCGTTGAATCGAGACTGTTTGATCGTAATCGACGACGCCCATTGTTATCGACCATCGTGTTCCGGGTTCACCGGATGCCTCTTCCCTGCGGAGTGGTTCATTCAACAAAACGGTTGCTTCAACAATGGAGTTCTCGAATTTTATTCGGACTTGCACGTCCCTTCAAACTTTTGATAAGGGCTCTTTTTCCCCTTTTCTGCACGCATTTGGATGACCATGAAGATGGGTAGTGATAGTGTAACTGGGCCTGCAAGCGTAGGATCCTGGGCCTGAACTTTAGGTGGGCAGGCCCAGTCTTATCTCGCCGGGTAGTCCGGCCCATTAAGCATTTCATGTCGCAGAGGATGTTTACGTCGAAGAGATTCGGTATCTTTTCCTCTTAGATAAGATTTTAATTCCAAGTCCTGTTAATGAAAACTACATATTTGGGACATCTTTACCCCTCAGTGGACCGATCCATCTCCGACCTGAATTGGTCACATCCGATTAAACTTCTTAATACCACGTTGCGTACAAAGAACGTTTATACATATATAGCCAAGTTGACTGACAATTGAGTTTGACTTTGACCAAGGTTCAACTAAAGAATCCTGTCTTATGGTACACGCAGAAAATGTGAAGGAATGCTGAAGGAAGCTTCAGAGGAAGAAGCCATGCCCAACCCCTGGGACCAGAGAGTAACCTGATCGTGGATTTGGGAGGAAATTGTAAGAACTGGACCAAGTCTTTTCCTAATAAGTTGTCGGAAAATAAGATTATAAGTACATTTATTAATTATTTAATAGAATTGCGCAAAAAAGAAAAAGAATTACCCATCAAAAAAGCAAAAAAAAGGGGGTAAATTTGTAAAAGATAATGTTTCGGATTCTTCCACCGCCGCGTATAGCCCATTGAAGAACGTTTTCTAAAAATTAGTCACAGGTCAGCCCCCCGCCGGAAACGCAACGCCAAACATCGCGCTTTTGGGGCAAGCCAGCGAGGAAACATCCTCCTCTTCTCCCTCCTCCTCTAACTGATTATTAATCTTCTTCCATTCCAGTTCGGGAACAACGCGACGACGAAGAGCCGTATCGGATCAACGAAACTCACCCGTCAAGGTCTCCTCTTCCAACCCCTCCGCAAACCCAGCCCTCAACCTAATCCGGCATGCTCATTTCAGTTGTTCATCGGACGATCGCGAATCTGCTCCTGTCCTTGTAGCGGGCGGCACAGGAATCTGTTTCAAAACGTTGAGTAACATCTCTGTGTTGTCGGAATCTGTTCATATTGTAGCGAGTTTTATGGCGGCTTTGAGGAGGGTGGTTCTGTCGGGTATCAGTAATTCAAGGTTATGTTTGGCGAAACATCGAGCATCTAACGTGCATTTCAGCTACGACACGAGTCTGCAGAGTGGTAGGTTCAATTACCGGCAGATTTCTCAGCTTGTTAAGACCAATGGGAAGCGCGCATTCCTCGTCGACACCTTAGCGCTGGTAATATATATATTTTTTGCATGCGATTTAGCTTGGTCATGTCGTTCTGCTACGAAATAGTTGCAGTAGATGATTGTTGTATCAAAAATCTAACGTCTATCTTGTGGCTTTAGAAGTTTTTATGCGTTTGAGATGCTGATTGGTGATCTAATTATAATTTTCGGGGAATGCAGACTGATGTTTTTCCTTTAGTTTCTATGATTAGGCTTTCTCGGTTTGATTTTTTTCATTCATGCTTTTTCACTTTTTCATTGGATATCGTATGGTCAGGTAAGAAGTTTAGAAGCACAGGGTGTGCCATCAAAGCAGGCGGAGGCAATTACTTCTGCGATCACAGAAGTATTGAATGACAGCTTAGAAAATGTGGCACATTCTTTTGTTTCGAAAGCTGAAATGCAGAAGGTGAGTTTTAATCAATATGACTAGTTCCAGATGTTAATTAGGATGCTGATGATCTTAAGTTATTATTGTGAAAGTTTCCTGATTGTCTTTTTTCTTTCTTGTCTTTTTTTCCAAGACTGAAATGGTTCAAGAATCAAATCTCTCAAAGTTTAAGTCTGAAGTACAAAGTTCCCAGGTACGAATTAGTTGTTCCACATTTATTTGCCAATGCTACCATTTATGATTGTCAAATATATTTATGTGGCCGATTGATTTGCCATTCATCTGTCTTTCCGAGTGTTATAGAGTTGCTTTTATATGTATATTGATGCTTACTTTGCATTTAGGTTGATGTTGATAGATAAATAACTAATGAGATTATTGACTTGCAAACATACAGGCTTTTGATTTGTTGCTATGACTCAGTATATCCAAAGAAATGGCTCTGCTTGTTATAGTTTACACTGTTTGTTTTGTTGGATGGAGAACACTCTATGGGAGATGCAGAAGCTCAGTGTTTGATATTAATATGGAAACACTTGCATATGTTAGACTGTTTAACTATGGTTAGGTCAGGGCCCTCTATTTTAGTTGTAGGAGTTTGAATGGACTTTAGACTATACCTTTGTCTTCTAGTAGAACTGGATTCTATAAAACTTCAAAAGAAGTGCCTATAGATGGCTACGAAGAATGTCCTCAATTTATTCTACTATGTTAAGCATTGTTTTGTTGTCGAGACTCAAGAGAGCTGTTATAGTGGTACAGTATAATAGTTGCGTATCATAATGTTTCCAGAGTTGTCCCCTGTTTGTGATTAGCATTGTTTTTCATCTTGTGTCCTCATCAAGGTCCACAGTAAGATCATAAGAAATTTCTGTATTCTTCTTTGATATAGCAAATATTTGAGATTCTTGTGAGTCAACTTTATGAACATGGTTAAGAAACCAAATTTTTATTTGCCAAAAAAAAAAAAAACCAAATTTTGTCCTCTGTCTAGAAAATGAAGTATGTAAAACATGGTTAAAAAAGGCATCCTATATAATGTTGCATGTCTGTGCTTGCTACTATCTTCTATTGAAAGTGCCATTACTAAACTTAGATTTAAAAATTATCTTCTAGAAATTCTTAAAAAAGGTGTGGTGGGAGGAGGTCAGACCTGTTCCAAATGTATCATAAGATGAAGGAAGGGAAATGGGAATGGGAATAAAGTTATTCAGATGCTTTGAGCCACTAAAAAATTATAAAGATTCTCCCTGAGCCACTCAAAAATCATAACGATTCTCTATGAAATACCTTAAATTTTGTAAGAATTCTTGTCATATGTTAAACGTCTGGGTAATTGCAACTCGAGATCTGATTTTATCATGTACAGTCGAACTCTTTGCGTAAGCTAAAGCCTGTAATTCTGATTAGAACTTAGGTTTCCAAGGTCTATATTCAATCTCCAATAGTTCCATAAGATCGACAGCGGGCTGTGAAAGACGGAAATAGCACAAAGATTCATAATTATATTAAATCGACATAAAATTTTAAAGCTGTATAAAACATAGTTGCCATTTATCTTTTGAGTTCACTGTTGAAGCTGAATTTGGTAAATCAAAGTGTGACTTGGTCATGGAGTTTTTGTCGTACTAAGAAAGCTTAAGATCGTAGGAAACTTGTCTAGGAAAAAGAAGCGGTCTGCGACAGCAGTGGAACTCTGACTTATGCATGCATATTGTCGAGGACTTCCCAACTACTTTCTGCTAACACAAGAATGAAATCACTTCAGGTTGAAGGTGCATTAGTCATATAAGACCACCTCAATTTTAAAGGGCAATATATTGATCTAAGCTGAATATTCTACGAATTCATTTTCTTAAAGGCGAAAGATGGAAGTTTGAGTTGATAACTTAATTTTTATTCAATTCTGAATAGTAAAATAGTATTTAAGTAAGAAACTATATAACGAATGTATGATTGTCATAGAAATTAATGTTAGTTTCTTGTTCTTTGTTATATGTTTGATTTTGGGGGATGCTTCATGAAATGTTGATTGCAGGAGCATCACTTCTCGCTTCTGCAACGTGAAACTGAGAAACTTCGAGGTGACATAGAGAAGATGCGTAGTGAATTGAGGTTGGTCTAACAAAAGTTTGATGGCAGCAATCTTTGGAATTGACTTGCATAACTTTTGGATTCATAGCAATAATAAACTATTTCAATTTTGTTTATCAGATATGAGATTGACAAAGTAACTGCTGGGCAACGATTGGATTTAAATCTTGAAAGAGGGTAAGGAGACTGAAACTTCTGAAATATGCCTTTGGTTTTTACTACCTGTCTTAGTTCCTTGTATCTGATTCATACATGTTGCCTCTTCTACTGTTCAATTATTTCCAGGCGTATTCGTGATGAATTGGCCAATCAGAATGCTGAAACCACCAATCTCACAAACAAACTTGACCGGGTCAGTTTAGTTACTGCCTTTCCAGGACTTTAAGATCCATTTGGTTTCAAACTTTTTTCATAGTTTTTCTTTCCCATTTTTTAAAATTTTCATTTGCACTCTCTTCTTCTGTCTTTAGATCCATTTGGTTTTGAAGTATTTCATAGTTTTTTCCCTTTTCTTTTGATTTTCATGATTTGCATTCTCTTCTTCGTCTTCCTCATTTTTGAGAAGGAAAATGCAAGACTGGGAAATATTTTCCATAGCCTGAGATACTCTGTCAACAACTGAGATTCCTACGCTGCGTTTCAGGAAATTCATGCCTTGAGAGCCCATCTGGAAGCAGCAAAGTACGATGTGATCAAGTATTGCATAGGTACCCTTGTGTCCATATCTGCTGTTGGACTCGCTATTGTTCGTATCTTGATGTAGGACGAAATCTATTTATTCTCTCCAAGAAACCCGAAATTGTCAATTCTTTTTTGTGGCAATTGGGTGCTGCATGAATTCGAGACATTGCTACACGATTCTTTGGTATGTGTGGAAGCATCACCATGAGACGAGCCGATTTGTTTTAATAGAAGGATAGAAAAATTGTAGAATTTGGTAGTTTGTGATGGTTGTCTACCTTTCTGTAAACATTTTTTTTCACACGTCTCTCTCAACCAAGGAAAGACGAGGAAAAAAAAATTGAAAAACAATTTCAGCATCGTTTTCTTTTCCTCGTGTAGCAGGGGACAGAATCACTATTGCCTATGGAACAAAGAAAACAGACGTAGTCCAAGGTTTTGGTGGTTTCCTGATTTGATCTCAAGGTCCAATTTATAAATCAGTCTTCTACTTTATTCTGCGCACAGTAGAAGACTATCTACATCTACACAGGTGCAGATCTTCGGCTACAGAGAACATTTTCTATCCTCTAAAAGGTTTTCTATTTTAACCGATAAAAGGAAACGCAGGTTGGGCAATAACGTATCCAGGCAAAGGACTATGTGAACGTGTGCTCCTGAACGTGTTGCAGTAAGTGCAGAGATCTGATTTTAGCTGGGCTTCAAATTAATCAATGGAACCCAGACAAATCATGAGAGGACCAAAATTGACTTTAATAGCCTGAGATGAATTTAAATGTTAATTTGTCTACTGACTAATAAGTTAAATTCAGACAAAGTTAATTTTTTTCACCTTCTTACCAAATTGCATTCAAATAAAGTTAATTTTCCCTCTCGCCTTGACAAGATTCATCTAAATGGAGTTAGTGAAAAATCAGAAAACCGGGATTATTCGTCATCACAAATTCATATGACATCAAAAAAAAAAAAAGATGTGAACCATAGTTGTTGATGCCTACAAAATATCCACCGAGCTGAAATTATGGTCCCCCATTCTTAATACTAACATGATTTCGAATTATGTGGAAAAAGTATGTGTTGGCATAGTTTAGCTAAAAGTGTCTCCACCTCATTATGCTTTTAAGAGTCAAAGTCAGCTGAGTCTTTTGAATTATGAGTCACAAGCACGCCATACTTTTTGATGGATATTCTCCTCCGCTTATGGTTTGGTGATTAGTTATGATGGATGTTCTCCTCCACTTATGGTCTAGCGTGTTCGTTACTCATAATTCAGAATACTCGACTAGTTTTAACTCTTAAAAGCAAAATGAGACGAGATGTACGCCACACTTTTTGACGGATATTCTTCTCCGCTTATGGTTTGGCGATTAATTATGATGGATGTTCTCCTCCACCTATGGCCTAGCATGTTCGCTACTCATAATTCAGAAGACTCGGCTAGTTTTGACTCTTAAAAGCAAAATGAGACGAGATGAGACGTACGCCACACTTTTTGATGAATATTCTCCTCCGCTTATGGTTTTGCGATTAGTTATGATGGATGTTCTCCTCCACTTATGGTCTAGCGTATTCGTTACTCTTAATTCAGAAGACTCGACTAGTTTTGACTCTTAAAATCGAAATGAGACGAGACGTAGGCCACACTTTTTTTATGGATATTCTCCACCACTTATGGTTTGGCGATTAGTTATGATGGATGTTCTCCTCCACTTATGGTCTAGCGTGTTTGTTACTCATAATTCAAAAGACTAAGCTAGTTTTAACTCTTAAAAGCAAGATGAGATGAGACGATGAAACTTTTGGCTAAACCAAGTCTGTAGATAATACTGTGAACTCAATTGCTAGTTATTTCATATCCTAGTAAAAATCTTCACATCTAATAAAAGAAAAAATGAGGCAACATTTTTATTTACGTGTACAAAAGTATTTAACTGAATTTATAGGTGATGTAGTGGACTCAGATTCAAGATTTACAAGTCTAAAGACTTGGGACAACGTCTTTCGTAAGTTTCCTTGTCAATCGTTGTGTCTATCTAGTCCGCTTCGAGAGGAACTTGTGGCCCTTAACAGGCACGAAATTTCGTACGTAACGGATATATCACGTAACAATATTAATATGATACCAAAAATCAATAAAATTTAATTATTTTCAAGGTTTTTTTTTAGAGTTTTACGTAAAAAAATCAAAATGACCAAATCTGATTAATTTGTGATATTATATTAGTATTATCACGTAAAATACTCATTACACACATGCTCTTTCAGGGATGATTTCTGTCCCTAGTATTTTAAGCTTACAAGACCAGTTTCGAAATATTAATTTCTGTCCCTACTTTTTAAAATAGGATGGGACCATACTATGAATATGTATCAAATGATACAGGTTTTAAATACTTTATTAGAATTTCTTCATTATTTTTTTTATTATATTAGTAACTCTAGAGTTGTTTTGATTTTTTTTTCATAAATATATATATTTTTAATAGTAGCGATTAAATTAGTAAAAATTTTCATAAGTGTAATAATTCAATATAATTGTTTATTAAAATTTAACTTTAAGTAGATTTTTAAATCGGAGAGAGTTTTCTTATGTAACGGATATATAACGTGAAAGTACTTATATATTACCGAAATTTCGATCAAAGTGGATTAATTTTAGGGATGAAGGAGATGCGGATGTATATTTAGGGAAAAATCAGTAAGTCGGAATTTGTCATCGAAATTCATACTGCATTAATAAGTAAAATATAAACACTTGCAAAACATCGACCGGTCGACTGCGAAGCATCCCATTTTTATGGTTATACTCATATGGTATGGCGTAGTCATCACTCACAATTCACTGGACTCAGTCGACTTTGACTCTAAGAAATAAATTGAGATGGAGATGTTCAAAGCTGACGAACAGGATGGCGTGGAGAGGTTTAGGAAATCCGCTTTATAACTTGGCCTTCTGCGAACGGACTTGACTCAGCGCATGACTTTGCATAGTTGTTTGCAATCACCTCCATTAATTACTCAATACTTTATAACGTCCTTACCTTTGTGCACTCATTCGCAACAGATTGCAATCCGGACCCCCAAAAAAAAAAAACTAGAAAGAAATTGGTTCCTCCTGTTTCATGATCATGAGGGCAAGATTGTTTCTCTTCGTCATGCTCATGTACTTGTTTCCTTTGTTGTTTGATCCTCTTGCAGAGGCTTTGCAGTCGCCGCTTTATTGCCACGAGGATGAGAGATTAGCTTTACTGGAACTCAAGCAAAGCTTCTCCCTTGACGAGTACTCAAACTCGTCCTGCTTAGTTTCATGGAATCTAGCAACAAGGGGTCAAGAAGCTGGGAATTGTTGCGCCTGGGACAGAATCGAGTGTGATGGGCAAAGCGGTCACGTGATCGGCCTCGACCTGAGCTATTGTTGGCTGAATTCTGCTTCTTTAAACTCCACTAGCAGCCTCTTTCGCCTTACTTATCTCGAGAAGCTCAACCTCGCATCCAGTTTCTTTAATGATTCTATCATACCATCTGCAATCGGGAACCTTCCGAAGCTCAAAGTCCTGGACCTCTCTTATGGTGGATTTAGCGGTCAAGTTCCGCCTGAAATCCTGGGACTTACTAATCTGTTCTATCTCGACTTGTCCTATAACAGAGGTCTGCAGTTGAAGAAGCCAAATTTGGAGAACTTAGCTCAGAGTTTGACTAAACTAGAAGAGCTTCATCTCAATCGGATGAACATATCAGCTCCGCTAACTGGCATGCTGGCTAATCTGAGTTCCTTGAAGTCGCTTACGGTATCGGATTGCTCTCTGCAGGGGGTGCTCCCGCCTGCCATTTCCAAGTTGCCTAATCTGCAAGTTCTTGACGTGAGCTTCAACGAGGACCTGTCCGGTGAATTTTCAACATCTCTCGAGGGCTTTGCATCTCTTAGAGAGTTGGACATGGGTGGCTGCAACTTCTCCGGGATGATTCCAGCCTTTTTGAGTAACTGCACCAAGCTCTCCATTCTGAGTCTCTCATATAACAGGTTTCACGGCCAACTCCCTTCTTTTATCAATCTCAACCAACTCACCGAGTTGGACTTGTGGAGTAATGAGTTAACTGGTGAAATCCCATATTCCATTGGGAGTCTCACTCTACTCTTGAGATTAGATCTCGGTGTCAATCAACTCACTAGCCCAATCCCATCTTCCTTGGGGAATCTCACTAGACTTGAATTATTATATCTCAACTCCAATCAACTCACTAGCCCAATCCCATCTTCCTTGGGGAATCTCACTAGACTTGAATTATTATATCTCAACTCCAATCAATTGAGTGGCCCAATCCCATTTTTCTTGGAAAATCTCATTGGGCTCCAATACTTATCTCTCAGTAACAATCAACTGACTAGCCCAATCCCATCTTCCTTGGGGAATCTCACTAGACTTGAATCATTATATCTCGACTCCAATCAATTGAGTGGCCCAATCCCATTTTTCTTGGAAAATCTCATTGGGCTCCAACAATTATCTCTCAGTAACAATCAACTGACTAGCCCAATCCCATCTTCCTTGGGGAATCTCACTAGACTTGAATCATTATATCTCGACTCCAATCAATTGAGTGGCCCAATCCCATTTTTCTTGGAAAAACTCATTGGGCTCCAACAATTATCTCTCAGTAACAATCAACTGACTAGCCCAATCTCATCCTTCTCAGGGAATCTCACTAGACTAGAATATTTATTTCTCAGCTCCAATCAATTAAGTGGCCCAATCCCATCTTTCTTGGCAAATCTCATTGGGCTCGAATTATTAGTTCTCAGTAACAATCAACTGAGTGGCCCAATCCCATCTTCCTTGGGGAATCTCACTAGGCTCGAAGTATTATATCTCCACACAAATCAATTGAGTGGCCCAATCCCATCTTCCTTGGGGAATCTCACTGGGCTCATGTTACTGCATCTCAACTCCAATCGATTGACTGGTCCAATCCCATCTTTCTTTGGGAATCTCACTAAGCTCCAAGAATTAAATCTTAGTTCCAATCATTTGATCGGCCAAATCCCGGATGAAGTATTCAAAAATTTCTCTTATCTAGATCTGAGCTATAATCAATTAATAGGTGATGTCCCAGATTCCCTCAGCAGAGTAGGGGGAATTGCAGCCATTGACCTAAGGTTCAACTGGTTGCAGGGGCCATTTCCTGTTCCCCCACGACTCACACAGTCCTACCAAATCTCGAATAATCGATTCTCAGGGGAAATTTCACCATTAATTTGCAATGTTGTCAGCATTGAGGTGCTTGATCTGGCAAGGAACAACTTTTCTGGTTCTATTCCTCCATGCCTAGGCAAATTGAATCTGAGAATACTGAGTTTGCATGACAACAATTTTTCTGGTGTCATCCCTAATTTTTACGGAGACGGGTGTGTCTTGAATATGATGGACTTTGGTCACAATCGACTTGAAGGACCATTACCACAGTCCTTAGTAAATTGCACCCAGTTGGAGTATCTCAATTTTGAGGACAATTTGATCAATGACAAGTTCCCTTCTTGGTTGGGTTCACTTTCCAACCTCAGTGTACTGATTTTGAGGAACAACAGATTTCATGGGGAGATAGTGAAGCCACATAACGGTGATTGCGGATTCCCTAGCTTGCAGATCTTTGATATCTCAGAAAATAATTTTAGTGGGTCATTGCCATCTAGCTACTTCAACTGTTGGAAAGCGATGCGAGTTTCCAGTTTACATGGTTCAAATTATTTGGGGCATTCTATTACAATAAGCTATTCCTCTGTAAATCAATCTGAGGGGTCTGAGAACGCTTATGATTACTCAATGGAGATGATCAACAAAGGCATGGGCATTCCCTACCCAAAGATCTTCTACTCCTTCACGGCTGTGGATCTTTCATCTAACAATTTCAGCGGGGAGATTCCAAGTTCACTTGGAAGCTTACGGGGACTTCTGCTGCTTAACTTGTCTTATAATCACCTAACTGGGCATATTCCTCCCGTCCTGAACAATCTCACGAAGCTGGAATCTCTGGACCTTTCTCGGAACAGGCTTACCGGAAACATCCCCCAACAACTATCAGATCTCGATTTTCTTGCCAAATTCAATGTTTCATACAACCAACTCTCAGGATCCATCCCTCAGGGGAAGCAATTTGATACATTCGACAACAGCTCTTACATTGGAAACATCGAATTATGCGGAAGCCCTTTATCAAACAAATGTGGAGGCGTAGGCCCTAAAGAGGAGGCACCACCACCTGCACCATCATCTGAGAGTTCATCATTCGAGCTTGACTGGAGGATCATCCTGATGGGTTTTGCTAGTGGACTAGTTGTCGGCGTCATCCTGGGACAAGGCATAACCATTAGACAGGACAACTGGTTCGTGACGAGGTTTGTACGCAGGTACAGGAGAGGGCATCGCTAGGATTATTGGGACATGGCAGGTTGGTAACTGCAAACTACTTACTAATGTTTGTTGGCTGTCCTACTTCATATTGAAAATTAGCATATCTTTTACATTTTCCTTCTTCAAGGTCTAGATCACACTAGGGACCAAGGGCAAGAGCAAATCTTTTAGCATGTCCGTATATGATCTGAATAGATGTGAAACCGTAACTGATATTTTTCTCTTTCTTTCTTTTTTGCACAACTTGACAGGACGAGGATGTGCATCTATAAGGAGTAGATGATCTTGCTAAGGAGACCATGTCAAATCTATCTTTGATTATTAAGTCTGTCTTGCCTGTGGCTGCTTTCTGTACCATTTACATTTTCCGTATGTCAGAATCTGACGTTTCGTTTAATTATGAGATTTTGGACTCGGGGCGACATGCTTTTATGTCTGGTGCATCTTGTCTTATGAGCTGCAAAAAGATGATACGAGATTTGTCCATTAATAACTTTTCATACAAATTCTTGTAGTTTTGCCCGACTTATTTAACATTCAGCCAGTATTTAAAAATGGGAAGGTCATGCGGCACCCCATACCAAAACTTAGCCAAGTTCAGATGCTAATCCTCGATACCATGAAAATACGGTCTCCAGGACTCATCTCAATCACCATCGAAACTCCCGGGCAGTACAAATTGCAGGTGACAGGTTCGTATGACATATCATGCTTGAATTTTCCCCTTTTTTGTCGGCTTATGTTACATTACTTTTACGGTAATTTGATTTTTTTTTTTCGGAAGAGATGATGACTATTTTGAACCGGTTCTTCCCATAGAAAGGTACCGTAACAAAGGAAGCTTGCTCCACTCCCAAAACAAGAAAACTTCTGTGCACATTTGGTTAACTTCTTCACCTGTCATCGTAATGGAAATCAATCAGGTGTATACTTGGCATTCCGTGTGATATTTTCACCTCTTTCGACCGGATCTTGCTGCTGTCCATGTGTTATGAGACCTAGTATAAACACCCGAATTTCAGTCCTTGCTATGTATCTGCATTGAGTGATATGCAAATTGATTGAAGTTGGGTATTCGGGATTAGATTAGAGATACGATTTGAAGAGAGGAGGGAGGGAAAGGGAGCCATTCTAAGGCTGCATTTTAAATGTAAGTGTGCTGGGTGTAAGGTACAACTTCAGGACATGTAACAAAGGCAAGCCCTTGATGGCCTTTTGTTCACCTGTAAGCTAAAAAATACTGCACGTAAAGAGTAGAGAAATCAAATATTACAAAGTCGCAGAGGTTACCGGCATGAGTCTACATTGTCTCCAGCAAATATAAACTCGCTCTTAGTTATTTGGTCGGTTCACAGAGAGATAAGCGATGGTAATTGCGAGTATTATGAGAAACACAACCACCCGCGCAAAGAGGCCATTTGGATGACTGAATTTGATCCTCTTAAAATCAGAAAACCTCATCGCACATGAACTACTTAAGAAAGGAGCACGCATAGAGGGAATCGATAAATGCAATTTAAAAGAAGGCACTCACCAGGGCAGAATTGTATGCGGGTTCTTTCTCAACGATGCAAGATTTCCTGGAAAATGCCAAGAAAAGATGGAACTGTAAGGAACAATCATTTCTTTCATGATAGGAGAAAGGTGTAATGGGAGATTCAGATTATTGAACCTCTTGTTTAGAAGACCCGAGTCTCTGCAAGCTTTCTGTGCCGCTTCCAGTCTGCTCAGAGTTTTTGCAGCATTGGGGTCGTTCTTGTCAACCTGTTGCACCAAGCGTAAAAATTTTTAGTAATCAAGGCACAGGTGTCTTCATCTTCCTGAATAGTGAAGCTCAAGTTTCTCAGGAATGCAGCCGAATTAGAGAGCCAGACACGGGCTATAAGTTTCTTCAAGGCTAACTCTCTCTTTAAATAGTTGAAACTTTATAGTCCGTGTTTCGCTTCAAGTTGTTCTTAGCACTTCACTTCAAGTTTCAAGTTTTTGTGAAGGAGCACCGAACACCGCAAAGGACTCTCTCCTTTTCCACTGGCACGGAAAAGAAGAGACAAGATACAACTCCGATAATCTTTTAGAAGTTTTATCACCGATTTATTGCTATATTCTAGAAAAACATTAATTTATGCATGCAGAGATAAGTCAGGTGCACATTTCACGGTGAAAGTTCAAGGGAAAATCTTACTGGGGAATATATCTACTTATATATTAGCATCATACCTTAGGCTTCATCTTGGTGGCAGGGTGGATTCACCATTGAAGAAACACAAACAAACTGCACCTGAGGGATGGCACAAAACCGAAAACTGGAGGGATCTCGCGGAGCAGACATGTACTTGAAACAATCTTCCACATGCATCTGTGTGGACGCTTCGTGGACAAACGGCAACGCTGGGCTTGCGGGTTTGGCAATCGACCACCAGAACAGCATCATCTGCGCTTGGAGCGAGGAAAGAAAAGCATCTTCTCCACTGCATGCAGAGGCAGAAGCATTACAACTCGCAGCAACAGTGGCAATCTCGAGACAATGGCCGAAAGTCAAATTTTGTACTGATTCACTCATCCTCACCGAAACAATCACGGGTAAAACTCAAGCGGTGCCGGAAATCAGAGACTCGGCTAGGGAGACGAAATGTTACCTGCAAGCTTTGGAGGACTGGGATCTTATTTGGATTCGTAGAAACAGGAATGCCCTAGTAGATGTTCTGGCGAAATCGGGCGGAAGGGGAAGGGTGGGCCGACTCACCATTTTGGAAGGGGATGACCTCAGCTTTTGTGCTCTGAATTCTGACGGTCAATCCCTTGTGAACTTCCTGTACAACTCTTGATTATTATTATTATAATATTTTACTCAGCAAAAAAAAAATCTTCCACATGCATCAGAGCATTGTGACCATGTCATTTAAGCATTGCACAGCCTTCAAGGAATTCTCCTCATACTTCAAATCCTGACAAGGACAGAACAGCCCAATCAGCAGCAAGTTTCACCACATCATAACAGCCAAGGTGTTCCGCAAACAATTTGAGGAATTTCTCCTGTAGATGGAAAACAAAGGGATGACAGAGAAAACGACTAAAACAAGAACAAGACAGAGAACTACACCTCGAGTTTGTTTACATATTTACTCCAGATTTCTTGGAGCCAGAACATGCATGAATTAAAACCAATTGACTTAAGGTTCAACAGGCTGCAGGGGCCATTTCCTGTTCCCCACGGCTCACGCATTCCTACCAAGTCTCGAATAATTGATTATCCGGTGAAATATCACCATTAATTTGCAATGTTGTCCCCATTGGGGTGCTTGATCTGGCAAAGGACAGCTGGTGTGTGAGGAAGTTGGCCGAAGAGATCGAACAAGGCTTCGGTATTAAATAAAAGGTCAGTGTTTGATGTTTTTCTGAGAAGTTCAGAGTTTCGTGGTTCTCCTACGTTCTATTGACCTTCTTACCTTTCTCCATTTTATGGAGAAACGAGCATGCAAGAAATGGAGCAGTGATTCCATTGCGCCGCTTTCAATATATTTTGATCCTTTATCCGTTTGTTGTAAATACCTTATTTTGGCCGGGAAAGAACGGAGACTTCAATTTTGAGAAAATAGAGAGTCTCGTATTTATAAACAATTAATGATAATCACAATTGAATTTAACTTCTCAAATGTAAAGAAATTAGACCAAATTCGATTTCATCACAAAGAGTATTGAATCATTTTTTATTTGACATTTCTCGGACCTCTAAATTCAATCTAGAGTGTCACCTGATTTTGACCCAAATCATTTCACATTTTTCTACTTTATGTTTTTATCCCTTATTTTATTTATTTGCAGTTTTATCCATAAAAACAAAAAGAAAAAAAGGGGAAAATAAAAAAAGAAGAAGAAAAGAAAGAGAGAGGATGAAAAGGGATGCCGGTACACGTTTTTCAGCCCGGGCATGCCTCCATTGTCCTCGGTGGAAGGCTCTGCATCGCCGCCTCCGCAGCTACGCTGATCTCAAGCCATGCACCGCCGACCCCTACTCCTGCTTCGCCACCAGCAGCAGCGTTTCACGCTGGTCTGTACCCAGCTTCTCGCCATCTTTTGCTTCTATAAAGGGGCCTGATCCTTCTTCAATCAGCGGGGACCTTCCCAGGCTCCTCTTCCTGAGCCCTGCCCGAGCCCTCACCGGCTCTACCATTCCCGCCCGGCCCTCTTGCTGCTCGGTTTGAGATCGTCCCATCTATAAATCGTCTCCTTCCCGAGCATATCCAATCCGCAGTTCATCGAGCACCAGCGCCGAAACCGTGCCTTCCTGCTCATTCCGAGCATCCCGGGCCCTCCCTTCACATTGCTGAATTAATTCCAACATTGGTTTAGCCTCCCGGAGTTGCTGCTGAGCACACGAACCCCTAGGTCTCTCCCCTAGCTGCTCTGGTCGTCTTTCGGGACGCAATGCTAAAGACGCACTGAAGATGTTCGACCAAATGCTGAAAATTAGGAGAACAGCACTGCCACCGCCCTCGCCCTGGACCACTCCTTCAAGCACCGTGAACCGCTGCTCCTGGCCTACGTCGCCGCTCAGCCCATCCACTGTCTCCGTCTAACGCCCCCAGACACTCCTCTGCGTGAACACCAAGCCACAGCTTCCTCCATGCTGGGCCGAATCTTTATTGCTGTTGCCGTCCCTAATGACAGTTAATCTCTTCTGTTCGGGTAAGTGAGTAAGTCCCTCTGTTTGCCCGCTTCGTCTCTTGCTTCCTTTGATGACTTACTGCTGCACGTGGTGGTTCTGTTTGCTGCTTTCTTACTCGTTTGCCGTCAAACTCAATATTCGTAGTTACTCCCCTCTGCTCCACCGCCTCGTCTGTTGCTGCTAATAGCCTCGATTTTTTATTCTGATTGCCTCGAGTCTGTTGTGGCGATATTCTGTTGATTGGATGACATAAATTAGTGGGGACTTGCACTGCTTCTGGTCACTAAGCTGCTGGTCGCGATTTGTCAGTTGTTTGGTGTCAAAATTATTGAATGGCGAAAGTATGCTGTGTTGTGTCGGTTGCCTTGAATCTGCTGTGGTTATGTTCGTCTCCTTGATGGTGTGAATCAGCTGAGTCCTTGTTCTGTTTTTCCTTCGTTCTGATGATGATTTCAATAGGAAAAGTGTTGTTTAGTGTCCATGGTGGCTGCTGGTCATTACTCGAGGATTTCTCATGATTTCAATCCCATTTTCAATAAGAATAGAGCTGTCTATTGCCTATTGTTGCAGCAGCTCCTTACTCACTGTTTTCCCTTGGTTTTAATGACAATTTTGATGGAAAAAGTGTTGTTTAGTGTTCATGGTTACTGCTGATCATTGCTCGAGGATTTCTTATGATTTCGATCTCGTTTTTCTATGAGAATATGGTTATTTGTCACCTATTGTTGCAGCAGCTACTTGTTCTGTTTTTCCTTCATTTTATTGATGATTTCAATAGGAAGAGGGGCTGTCAGTGCTGTTTTGCTGCTGTCCACCGCTTTTACCTGCTTTTTTTTTTAGTGGTGGAGATGCTGTTGGTAGCTGTTTTGGTGCGGTTAGACACTGCTTTGATGCTGTGAATTAGCTGTGGGACACTATGTTGCTGCAATAGCATGCTGCAGTCGCTGTTTCAGTGCAGTTTAGGAGTTGTGTTGCTTGTTTGTTCTGTTTTCGGCTGCATGAGGTCGCCATCCAACTATTGCTTCTGTCGCTTGCTCAAGCTCTCTTGTGTGTTTTATATGGTTCTCTGTTCTATCTTTCATTCAAGCCTAGATTTATAATTTAACTTGGAGGCTTTAGAGATGTTACGTGTTTCTAATAGTGGATTCAAAGTGCAATGACTCGTGTGCTTGGATGAGTGTGGTCGAGAGGATGGAATTGCATGAGGATTCATTGAATGATGCCCATTTTATTGATTACTCGTGCTCGAGTGAACTTACAAACTTAGGATTAAATGTAGTTAAGCTAAGCTTATAAATGCCCGAGGGAGTTAGAAGAGAAGAGATGTTGGAGTCAATGGGTCGTTGCTATTGATCTTTGTTGTTTGTGTCTCGCTTGCTCTAGGTTCGACTTTGAATGGACTGTGCTAGTCCAGCTTGGTTTTGGTGTCTCATTTGCCATTTTCTTGATAAATTGGGGAATAAATGGATAAAGTGATCATGAAAATTGCAATGATGAGTCGTGTCTCCGAAACTCAAATTTTTTGCAAGCTCTCCATTGTGATATAAACCATTCCAAGATCATTTCCATGAATCTTTACATCATGAATTTTTCAAGCCGGACCATCAATTTTTGAAACTTGCAAATTCATTTGTTAGGTTTGTGAAGTTTGCCAATCCAATCGTTAATCCGTGAACTTTACAAGCTAACGCCTTATTTTGTGAATTTGATGAGAGTCCTCTAGTTTTTGGAAGTTGTAGACTGATCACCATACTAATTTTTGAGCCTTTCAAAGATGACCTAATATTTTCTATAATTTTTATTGAGTCCCTGAGCAATCTACCTCGGTCTCCACATTGTTCCCCAAGTTGAATAAATTGATGTTTGTTAATCGTACATAGATACGGTTGTGATTTAATCACGTGCTAATCCATTGATCAAAACTTTGAATAAGGTAAGAATTGGACTTAATAAAATAAGGTAAGTTTACAAAAGATTAGGGTACCGATTTAGGATGTGTTGATCGGCTTGCGAGCCTTTTGAACATAATAGAACCCTTGAATTCAAATTTTGGTTCAAGACTGACTAATGAAAACCTAGGTGGGTAGTGTCATACTCCCTTATGTAAATAACAAGTTTCTGATTGATCTTATGACTAGTTCCTTAAATAATAAATAGCGATTTCTTTTCACATATTTATTAAGACCATGACATCGTGATACAACTTACGGAAATTCTCGATTTCTCGATTTCAGGGTGTGACATTTCTTAATAAAATTTTAGTCTTCCATTGTGGTGTAATGGAATGAACCTGCTGCTTTTTATTTTGATTGACAGGATCAGACCTGGGAAGAGTTCGATCTTCAACCGAACATTGCCACTTCCGATTCGACATCTTAATATTATGATAATGATCTTCAGCTCTGCATCTGTCAGCACTGCCTCTCAGGATGTTCAATTGCTATGCTCTTTTTCTTTTTGTTGTGCGTGTCTTGTTCTGTTGATTTAATTCTGTCTGGGGGTTGTCTTGCCTCTGTTACGGTGTTGTCTCTGGTTTCTTGTACCTTCTTGCTATTTCTTAATAAAATTTGACGTTATCCATGAACGAGGAAACAATGAAGTTCGAGTGCTATAACCAGTCCTACCCTATCTTCTTTCGGGAAACTCACTTGGCTCCTTCTGTACTGAAACTAAACCGTAACCGAATTGCTATAATAAAATTGTTCTTTGCTAGGATTTGGATTGTTCTAATACTACTTGTTAGGTTCTGGATGCTTTGAGCAAGATGATTAAATAAGAAATTCAGAAAACTTGATACGGGATATATAATAATAACGGTCAACCTCCATTATAAATCCCGCTCAGAAAAGAGTCTCAAACTCGATTTCTCAAGTTCACATATCCTCACATTATTGAGAAACTTATTAGAAAAATTCTCTCAGTAGACTCTATTACCCAGGCCCAAGGCCCTGGGTTTCACGGCACAAAGTCACACTTTTATAATTCATACAAGACTTTATTTATACATCAATATCTCTTCCTATTTGAAGCTCTAGAAAATATTCTCTTGCATATATTCTCTAAACAAATAGATTACGAAATACAAAAAACATTCACCAAAATTCTGTCCACAATATTCTGTATTTTCAACCGCAATCTCGACCGTTAATTATTGTTCGCGTATATCCCGTGTCTTGAATCCGATCTCCAACCTCTTCTTCTTCAGGTGTTCTGGTCCCCGAGTTTGGCTTATGGCGAGATATCCCAAGTTCTTAATGAAAGAATTTGTCGTGATGTAATACATCATCATTGAATTTTGACACCAATAAAATATCTACCGATAGAAAAATATGTTTTTCAAAATGTCATCTCAAGCTACAGCATTTTTCTGTTTGTAAATTTCGTGGATGTTTCCATCCGCTATGGCATGGCATGATCGTCACTCAAATTTACGGTAGACACTTCTTTCGGAAATCTCCTTGTCAATCATAGAACATTATCATGGAGATTTTTTATTCTCCGTGAATAGCGAGCTTGGAATTTTTTTTCATTTAAACCACTAGTATTCAGAAACTTATATGACCTAATCTAATTCGAGTCAAGTGGACTCATAAATCTTGAACTCGATACCTTACTTAAAAAAAGATATGCTCTACCATCTTAATTAATTCACTTTTGCCAAGAATTTGGCAGCTGGGACAATTGGTCTTTGCCCTTGACCTAATCAGTTCCGTCCCTTGCCTAACTTGGACGAGGAAATGGTCCAATCATATGTGCAAATAGTCCAGCCCCATAAAGTTAACTTTTCCAACCCAGTCTCCAAGAAATTCGTAGATGATCATACATCACCATGTGATATGAAGAAACACCAGTCATATCATAACAAATGTGTAAATTTATATTAAACACCCAAGCAATTAACATAATTTTCACTAATCAGATTAATTTAATTAGTTTTTCCTCATCATGTTACCATGAGACAGGACCACCTGTGTTTTATTTTTTTTCCATTATCTTAGTCCTCCTCCCCTCCCCTTGACGAGATTCATCTAGAAGGAGGTATAGAAAAATCAGAAAATGGGGATTATTCGTTACCAAAAATTCATATGACATCGAGCAAATGTGAACCATAATTATTGATACCTACAAAACATCCACCAAGTTGAAATTATGGTTCCACGTTCTTAATATTAACATGATTGATTTTGAATTATGTTAAAAAGAATGAGTTGGTGTAACTTGCCTAAAAGTTCCTCCACCTCATTCTGCTTTTAAAAGTTAAAGTCAGCCGAATCTTTTGAATTATGAGTCATTTTACTTTTCAAAGTCAAAGTCAACCGAATCGTTTGAATTATGAGTCACGACACGTCAGACCCTTTGATGGATGTTCTCCTCTATTTATAGTTTGGCATGTTCGTGACTTTTCATTCAGAAGACTCGACTGAATTTGAATCTTAAAAGTAAAAACTTTTAGCTAAACCAAGTCCGTAGATGATATAGTGAATTCAATTGTTGGTCATAGCAAAAAGCTTCACATCTAATTAAAAGAAAAAAATGAGGTGATATTTTTATTTATGTGTAAAAAAGTGTTTAACTAAATTCGTAGTTGACGTAATGGGCTCGAATTCAGGATTTACGAGTCTAAAGACTTTCGGACAACATCTTTTGGAAGTTTCCTTGTCAATCGTGTTGTCTATCTAGTCTGCCTCGAGAGGCACTTGCGGCCGTTAATAGGCAGAAAGTCTTAGTTACATAAACGCGCATGCGACTATAATATCACAAACTTATATGATTAAGTTGTTTCTAGGATTATTTTTTTTTAATTTTTAGGATTTTATCAACAAAATCTTAAAATGACCGAATCTTATTAATTTGTGATATCACGTGAGTACAAGCATATATTTTAAACACTTTATTAGAATTTCTTCGTTATTTTTTATCATATTAATAACACGAGTTATTTCGATGTCTTTTTCATATATTTATTATTGGTAAAGATTAAATTTAGGACAAATTTTCATAATTGTCTTAATTTAATACAATTATTTATTAAAATTTAACTTTAAGCAAAATTTTAAATTGGAGAGAGTTTTCTCTGTAACATACACATCACGTAACAGTGCTTATGTTATTGAAGTTTCAATCAAAGTGGATTAATTTTAGGGATGAAAGGAGATGCGAACGTATGTCTAGGCAAAAATCAAGAAGTCAGGATTTGTCAGCAAAATTCATTTAACATAAATCAGTAAAATGTAAATACCTGTAAAACATCCGCTGAGTTGAAACATACTCTCATTTTGATGTTCTGACTTAGATGGTATGGCGTGCTCGTCATTCACAATTCATAGGATTTAGTCAACTTTGACTCTAAGAAACAAAACAAGATGCGGAAGTTCAAAGCTGGCGAACAGATGATGTGGAGAGCTATGCGAAAATTGCTTTATAACTTTGGCTTCTGCGGACGAACTTGACTCTGTTCATGACTTTACATAGTTCTTTGCAATTACCCCATTATTACTCGGGACTTTATAGCGTCTCTAATTTGTTCGGATTGTATGGGTGCTCACGGGGAAATTAGTGGTGTGATTTGGAGAATATGGAGGCAATACGATGTGAAATGAGCTTTGTATTTCTAACACAAAAAATACATGTGCGCACCACTCAAGGAAAATGCTTCTCTCTCTTGCTCACCTCTCTTTTGCTCATTCTTCTCGCGCATGCACTTGCATGTCTCTCTTCAATCTTTTTTTCTGCATACATATAGCCGCCTTACATTGCTGCTTAATTTTTTTTTTATTATCCCTAACAGTATCTCTGAGCTAAGAGATAATTCTAGGTTATCTTATATTAATCTATAACTCGCAAGATAACTCAAGAACACTTAGGGATTAAGTAAATTTAATGTAGAAGTAACCTTTATCTAGAAGTGTGTAGGAGGAGTTCAATTTGAACTTCTCTTCTTGAGTGAGATGATTACTTCACCATAAAATAAATTGCAAATTACTTTTTCAATATAATTTTGTGCATTCCCTAGCCGTAGATTGTAATCGGGACCCCAAAAGAAAAAATACCAAAAGGAAACTGATTCCTCCCGTTTCATGATCATGAGGGCAAGATTGTTTCTCTTCGTCATGCTCATGTACTTGTTTCATCTGTTGTTTGAACCTCTTGTAGATGCTTCGCAGTCAGCCCTTCAGTGCCACGAGGATGAGAGATCAGCTTTATTGGAGCTCAAGCAAAGCTTCAGCCTCGACCCATACTCAAGCTCGTCATGCTTTGTTTCATGGAATCTAGCAGCAGGGGGTCAAGAAGGTGGGAATTGTTGCACCTGGGATAGAGTCGAGTGCAATGGGCAAAGTGGTCATGTGATCGGCCTAGACCTGAGCGGATGTGGTCTGAACTTTGTTTCTTTAAACTCCAATAGCAGCCTCTTTCGCCTTGCTTACCTCGAGAAGCTCAACCTCACACACAATAACTTTTATTCCTCTCTCATACCTTATGCAGTCGGCAACCTTCTGAGACTCAAAGTTCTGGACCTCTCTTCCAGTGAATTTATCGGTCAAGTACCACCAGAAATCCTGGGACTTACTAATCTGTCCTATCTCGACTTATCCTCTAATGATCTGCAGTTGAAGAAGCCGAATTTGGAGGACTTAGCTCGGAGTTTGACTAATCTAGAAGAGCTTCATCTGGATGGTGTGGACATATCAGCTCCGCTAACTGGCATGCTGGCTAATTTGAGTTCTTTGAAGTCGCTTACGATATCAGATTGCTCTCTGCAGGGGGTGCTCCCACCTACTATTTCCAAGTTGCCTAATCTGCAAGTTATTGACGTGAGCGCCAACGAGGACCTATCAAGTGAATTTTCGACTCTTGAGGGCTTTGCATCTCTTAGAGAGTTTGACATGAGCTATTGCAACATCTCAGGGGTGATTCCAGCTTTTTTGAGCAACTGCACGAAGCTCTCCGTTCTGACGCTCTCAGATAACAGGTTTCATGGCCAACTCCCTTCTTTTGCGAGTCTTAACCAACTAATCCATTTGGACTTGAGTTATAATGACTTAACCGGTGAAATCCCATCTGCCATTGGGAACCTAACTCTGCTCTTTTATTTGGACCTAAGCTACAATCAACTGACGGGCACAGTTCCATTTTCATTGGGGAACCTTAATAGGCTCGGATATTTGCTTCTCAACTCCAATCAATTGAGTGGCCCAATTCCATCTTCCTTGGGAAACCTTAACAGGATCATGTCTTTATTTCTCCACTCCAATAAATTGAGTAGCTTGATTCCATCTTCCTTGGGGTTTCTCACTGGGCTTAAATTATTATATCTCCATTCCAATCAATTGAGTGGTCCAATTCCATCATCCTTGGGGAATGTCACTTGGCTCATATCACTAGATCTTAGCTTCAACCAATTGAGTGGCCCTATACCATATTCCTTAGGGGCTCTAATTGGGCTTAATTCACTAGATCTTAGTTTCAATCAATTGAGTGGTCCAATCCCATCTTTGTTGGGGAATCTCACTATGCTAAGATATTTGAATCTCCACTCTAATTCATTGACAGGACCACTTCCATCTTCTTTGGGGACTCTCACCGAGCTAGATCTTAGCTCCAATCAATTGAGTGGCACAATTCCATCTTTCTTAGTAAATCTCATCGGGTTCCAATCATTAGATCTAAGCTCCAATCATTTGACTGGTCCAATCCCATCTTTCTTGGTGAATCTCACTGGGTTCAGATCATTAGATCTCAGCTCCAATCAATCGATAAATCAAGTCCCAACATCACCAATTTATCTAAATCTAAGCCATAATCAATTAACAGGTCATGTCCCTCATTTCCTCATAGGAGTAGAGCAGATTTTACACCTCGACCTAAGCTTCAACAAGCTGCAAGGACCACTTCCTGTCCCGCCATCAACAATGATATATTCCTACCGAGTTTCAAATAATAGGCTCTCCGGGGAGATTTCACCTCTAATTTGCAACCTGAGCTCAATTCGGGTGCTTGATCTGTCAAACAACAGCTTTTATGGTGTTGTTCCACAGTGCCTTGGTAATCTGAGCAGCACCCTCATATTACTGAGTCTGAATGGCAACAACTTTTCCGGTGTCATCCCTCATTTTCACCAAGGCATGTGTTCCTTGTACATGGTGGATTTTAGCCACAATCAATTTGAAGGACCCCTGCCCCGTTCTTTAGTAAATTGCACGATGCTGGAATATCTCCATCTAGGAAACAATTTGATCAATGACGAGTTTCCGACATGGTTGGGTTCACTTCCCAGTTTAAGGGTACTGATTTTGAGGAACAATAAGTTTCATGGAGATATAGTGAAGCTGCACAAGGGTGATTGTGGGTTCCCCGAATTACAGCTTGTTGATGTCTCCCACAACAATTTAAATGGATCATTGCCATCTAGTTACTTCAAGTGTTGGGAAGCGATGAAAGTTCCCAGTTGGAGTAGCTCAACTTATTTGGGGGAATATATTGGAGAGTTTAATATCAATGAAGTTTATTACTCATTGGAGATGATCAACAAAGGCATGGACATGGTCTACCCAAAGATCTTCTACTCCTTTGCGGCCGTGGATCTTTCATCTAACAATTTCAGCGGGGAGATTCCAAGCTCACTTGGAAGCTTACAGGGATTTCAGCTGCTTAACTTGTCTTATAATCATCTAACAGGGCATATACCTCCTGTCCTAAAAAATCTCACAGAGCTGGAATCTCTGGACCTTTCTTGGAATGAGCTCTCTGGAAACATCCCCCAGCAGCTATCGGAACTCGGTTTTCTTGCTAATTTCAACGTGTCATACAACCAACTTTCAGGATCCATCCCTCGGGGGAAGCAATTTGATACATTCGACAACAGCTCTTACATTGGAAACATCGGATTATGCGGAAGCCCTTTAACAAACAATTGTGGAGGCCAAGGCCTTGAAGAGGAGGCACCACCACCTGCACCGTCGTCTGAGAGTTCATCATTCAAGCTTGACTGGAGGATCATCCTAATGGGTTTTGCTAGTGGACTAGTTGTTGGTGTCGTCCTGGGACAAGGCATAACCATCAGACAAGACAACTGGTTCGTGATGAGGTTTGGACGCAGATACAGGAGAGGGCGTCGCTAGGATTATTTGGACATGGCAGGTTGGTAACTGCACTACTGATGTTTGTGGGCTTTCCTTGTCCTGCTTCATAGAGAAAATTAGCATATCTTTTGCATCTTCCATCTTTGAATTCTTGGTCACATTCGGGGAACAAGGGCAAGAGCAAATCTTTTAGCATGTCCGTATATGACCTTCAAATAGATATGAAATGGTAACTGATCTTTTTCTTTTTTGCTTAACTTGATAGGATGAAGATCGGCATTTGCAATTAATGCTCTTGCTCCCGAGACCATGTCAAATCTATTTTTGATTATTAAGTCCGTCTTGTCTATGGCTGCTTTTTGTACCATTTACATTTTCCATGTAACCAGATCTGATGTTTCGTTCAGTTATGAGATTTTGGACTCGGGGGCAACATGCTTTTATGTCTGGTGGATCTTGTCTATGAGCCTATGAAATAATGCAAGTTTTCTCCATTAATAACTTTGCATACAAATTCTTGTACTTTTGCCTAACTCATTTAACATTCAACCAGCACTCAGACAAGTTCGATTTCTCACTAAATGGAAAGGTCATGCAGTACAAAGTAGCCCAATTCCGGATGGTAATCCTCGATTAACCATGTAAATACGATCTCCAGTACTCATTTCAACCACCATCGAAAATCCCGGGCAGTACAAATAGGAGGCGGGAGGTTCATATGACATGTAATGCTTGAATTTTCCCCTTTTTTGCGGGCTTATGTTACATTACCCTATGGTAAGAAATTTTTCTAACACTAATAAAAGAATGGATTTTATAACTAACACTACTTTGTAACACTTTTAAAAAGTAGCACTACTATATATATTCTTTTTACTAAATTTTTCATAATATCTTAAATACCCTTTTCATTATAAACAGTGATCACACTCTCTTCTTTCCCTCCCGCCTCTTCTTCCACTTCTTTCTGCAGCCCCTGTCCCACCTCTTCTTCCTCTTCTTTCTTCCTTCTTCTTCTTCCTCCTACTAAACTGCTCAAGCCTGGCACTTTTGACACCCGACGCCTGACGCCCGACACCCGTTGCCCGTCGCTTGTCTCCCGTCGCCTGTCCCCCGACACCTGTCGCCCTGCTCTCGGCTGTGAGGTGCTGCTCGTCGTCACAGCCAATTTGCTCCCGGTCGTGAGCTGCTCCTCATTGCCAATCACCCGACGCCCGCCGGTTTGCTCAGCCTTGAGGTGCTACTCATCATTGCCGCTGGTCAGCTCCCGGCCATGAGGTGCTGCTCGTCTCTGACCATGAGGTTCTGTTGGCCATCAACTATTGAGGAGAAAGGGAAGGAAATAATGGAAGGAATTTGAAATTTTTAAAATAATGAAAAGAGTCCAATAAGGGCAAAAGTAACTTTTATCATAAAATGGTACAATTTTTTCAATTGGCGACAAATTGGTGCTAGTTATATAAGGTAGTTGAGGAGTAATGCTATATTCTTCCATTAACACTTATGGTAATTTGATTTTTTTACATAAGCGATGTCTAACTATTTCGAACCGGTTCTTTCCATTGAAAGGTACCATAACAAAGGAAGCTTGCTCGACCCCCCAAACAAGAAGACTTCTGTGCACATTTGGGTAACTTCTTCACCTGTCATCGTAATGGCAACTGATCAGGTATATGCTTGGCATTCCCTGTGATGTTTTCACCTCTTTCAACCAGATTGCGCTACTGCCTTTGCGTTATGAGACCTAGTATACACACGCAAATTTCAGTCCCTGGTGTGTACTCGAATGAGTGACATGGAAATCGATTTAAATTGGCTATTCGGGATTCGATTGGAGATAGGATTTGAAGAGGGGAAGGAAGGAAAGTGAGCCCTTTTAAGGCTGCATTTATTATGTAAGTGCACTGAGGTAAGGTACAACTTCAGGACATGTAATAAAGGAAAGCTCTCGATGGCCTTTTGTTCACATGTAATGCTAAAAAAAACTGCACATAAAGAGTAGAGAAATCAAATATTACAGGGACGCAGAGGTTACTGGCGTGGATCTACATTGTCTCCAGCAACTATAAACTCGCTCTTAGTTATTCGGCCGGTTTGCAAAGAGATAAGCGATGGTAATAGCGAGTATTACGAGAAACACAACCACCTGCACGAAGAGTCCATTTGGATGACTGAATTTGCTCCTCTTAAAATCAGAGCACCTCAGAGCACAAACTACGAGCTTGATTGACCCAATCGCATCTCCCTTGGGGAATCTCACTAGGCTCAAATCATTCTATCTTGATTTCAATCAATTGAGTGGCCCAATACCATCTTCCTTAGGGACTCTAATTGGGATCAATTCGCTAGATCTGAGCTTCAATCAATTTACTGGTCAAGTCCCATCTTTCTTGGGGAATCTCAATGGGGGTGAAATCATTATATCTCAGTTCCAATCAATTAATTGCCCCCATCCCATGTTCCTCAAATCTCACCGGACGGGCATTTTTAGATCTCAGCTCCAATCATTACATCTCAGTTTCAATCAATTGACCGTTATTCGCACCTATCTCGTGTCTTGAATCCGATCTCCAACATGTTCTTCAGCTGTTCTAGTCTTTGAGTTTTGACTTAAGGCAATACGTCTCAACATTCTTAATTCCACTTTGAGAGATCAAATAGAAAGTGAAGGCCTACTAGGAAGAGCGTTTACATATCCCATAATTGAATTCCGGTGAATCGATGAAGTTCCTTCCAAAAACACGAAAATTTTCAGGCTATGAGACTCTTTAGAACAGAGGAGGAAATTCCATGGACAGAGCAATCAAGGATATCCCAGTGTTGATCCAGAATATGAAAGGTCTAATTACAGATCTTGCTCTTTGAACAGAAACCCTCCAATCCACCACACCCACCCCACACACCCCCACCCCCGCGACGCCAATAAAATATCTACCAAGAAAAAAAAATGTTTTTTAATATATCCTCTCAAGCTACACCATTTTCTCTCTGTTTTTTTGGGCAAATTTCGTGGATGTTTCCATCCAACTATGGCATGGCGTGATGGTCACTCCCATTTTACTTGAGACACTTCTTTCGAAAATTTCCTTCTCAATTATAAAACACTATCATGGAGATTTTTCATTCTCCGTGTACAGCAAGGCGTGACTTTTTTTTTTATTTGAATCACTGATGTTCAAGAACCCACTTAATCTAATCTAATTCGAGTTAAGTGGGTCCACTAGTAGTAAAACTCTTCCACGGTACATTTTTTCACTCACAAAACTCAAATCTGATACTGCACTTAAGAAAAAGAATATGTTCTTTCATCTCAATCAATTCACTTTTACTCGCTTTTATGGAGTAGTTGCTGACTCGCTTTGAACTTTTGACGACTCCATCCGTCACTCCACTTAGGGCAGTTTCGTCCTTTGCCTCACTTGGACGAGGAAATAGCCAGCCCGATGAAGTTAATTTTTCCACCCATTCTCCGAAAAATTCTTAGGTGATTCTACCTCGCTATTTAAAGCGAAAAAATAACAATCAGATTATGACAAACGTGTAAATTTTGTATTAATCACCCGGGCAGTTGCCATAATTTTCACTAGTCAGATAAATTTAATTAGTTTTTCCTCACCTCGTCACCATAGAATAGGACCACCTAAGATTTTTTTCCCATTCTCTTAGTCCTTCTCCCCTCTCCTTGACGAGCTTCATCTAAAAGGAGTCAGAGAAAAATCAGAAAATGGGGATTATTCGTTACCGAAAATTCATATGACATCAAGCAAATGTGAACCATAATTATTGGTGCCTACAAAATATCCACCGAGCTGAAATTATGGTCCCACATTCTTAAAGACTAACATGATGCCGAATTATGTGGACAAAGTATGTGTTGGAGTAGTTCAGCTAAAAGCTTCTCCACCTTATTCAGAGAGTTAAAGTGAGTCGAGTTTTCTGAATTACATGTCACAAACATGCCAAACCTTTTTATGGATATTCTCATCTGCTTATGATTTAGCGATTCATTTTGATGGATTTTCTCCTCTACTTATGGTTTGACGTGTTCATTACACATAATTGAAAAGATTCGGCTGATTTTGACTCTTGAAAACAAAATGAGATGAGAAGAAGAAACTTGTAGCTAAACCAAGTCGGTAGATGATACTGTGAACTCAATTGTTGGTTATTTCATATCCTAGTAAAAGGCTTTGCATCTAATTAAAAGAAAAAAAGATGTAATATTTTTATTTACGTGTAAACAAGTATTTAACTGAATTCATAGTTGGCATAGTGGGCTCGGATTCAGGATTTGGAGTCCGAGGAATTGGGACAACATCTTTCGGAAGTTTCCTCATCAATCAGGGTGTCTATCTAGTCCACTTCGAGAAGTACTTGCAATTCTGATATGCCACCTGACAGTGCGGATATGATGTCACAAACAAATGAAATCTAGTTATTTTTAGAAATTTTTTAAACTTTTAGGGTTTTAACAAAAAAAATCTAAAAAGACTGAACATTGTTAATTTATAATATTACGTCAACACTTTCTTCACTATTTTTTAATCATATTAACAACTCTAGATTTATTCTGATTATTTTGCACATATTTATTACTGCTAAAGATTTAATTTAGTACAAATTTTCATAATTGTATTAATTTAGTTATAGTTATTTATTAAAATTTAACTTTAAGCATATTTTTAAATTAGAAAGAGTTTTTTCTGTAACGAGTATATTATGTGGCAATATTTATGTTACTGAAATTTCGAGTAACTTTTAATCAAAGTGGATTAATTATAGGGACGAAGAAGATGTGAATGTCTATCTAGGTAAAATCAAGAAGTTGGGATTTGTCACCAAAATACATATAGTATCAATCAGTAAAATGTAAACACCTACAAAGCATCCACCCAATAAAATTAATTTTTCCACTCAATTCTCCTAGAGCTTCATCTGAATGCAGTTTGTAAAAAATCAGAAAATTGGAATTATTCGTTACCGAAAATTCATATGACATTAAAAAACAATGTCAACCATAATTATTGTTACCTACAAAATATCCACCGACTTGGAATAATGGTCCCACGTTCTTAAATACTAACATGATGCTGAGTTGTGTGGAAAAAGTATGTGTTGGTGTAGTTTAGCTAAAAATTTCTCCACCTCATTCTGCTTTCGAGAGTCAAAGTCAGCCGAATCTCCTGAATTATAAGTCACGAACACGCCAGACCCTTTGATGGATGTTCTCCTCTGCTTGTGGTTGGGCGATTTGTTTTGATGGATGTTCTCCTCCACTTATGGTTTGGCGTGCCCGTGACTTATAATTCGGAAGACTCAATTGACTTCAATTGACTTTGACTCTTAAAAGCAAAATGAGACGAGACGAGATGACAAAACTTTTAGCTAAACCAAGTTCATAGATGATACTGTGAACCTAATTTCTAGTTATTTCATATCCTAGTAAAAAGTTTCGCATCTAATTAATAGAAAAAAATGAGGTGATATTTTTATTTACATGTAAAAAAATATTTAACAAAATTCATAATTGACGTAGCGAACTCGGATTTAGCTTTTACGAGTCTAAAGACTTGGGACAACATCTTTTGGAAGTTTCCTTACCAATCGTCGTGTCTTATCTAACCCACTCCGAGGGGGTACTTGTGGCTCTTAATAGGCAAAAAAAAGGGGTCTTTTACGTAATAAATATATCACGTAATAGTACTGATATGATATTATAAGTTAATAAGATTTATTTATTTCTAATTTTTTGCAGGATTTTACCCAAAAAAATTTAAAATAACGGAATCTTATAATACTATTATATGATATACCGGTTACGTCCAATACTCTCTCCTTACTAGGGGTGAGCGGGTGCAAGTATCTGTAATTTAAGCGTGCAATACCAATTTCAAGATATTGGATCCTGACCCTACTCTATTTAATATAGGATCGGACCTACTTAGAATATGTATCATATACCACAGATTTTACATACTTTATCCGACTTTCTTCATTATCTTTTTATCGTATCAATAACTCTAGAGATATTTCAATGTCTTTTTCCATATATTTATACTTGTAACGATTAAATTTAGTACAAATTTTTACAATTGAATTAATTTAGTATAGTTATTTACTAAAATTTAACTTTAAGCATAATTTTAAATTGGAGAGTTCTTGTTCTATAAAATGAATATATTACATGACACTGCTTATGTCACCGCATTTTGAGTGACTTTCGATCAAAATGGATTAATTTCGGGGATTAAGGAGGTGCGGATGTATGTTTAGGGAAAACATACACCAAGCTGAAATATACTCGCGTTTTCATGGTTATACTCGGATAGTATGGCGTGTTCGTTACTCACAATTTACAAGTCTCGGTCATAGTTGTTTGCAATCACATCCATTAATTACTCGAGACTTTATAAATTCCTTTATATTTTGCGCATTCCTTTGCCAGCTATTGCAATCCGGACAAAACAGCACCACCAACACCCCCTGGTTCCACCTGTTTCATGATTATGAGGGCAAGATTGTTTCCCTTAGTCATGCTCACGTGCTTGTTTCCTTTGTTGTTTGATCCTCTTGCAGATGCTTTGCAGTCGCCGCTTCATTGCCACGAGGATGAGAGATCAGCTTTACTGGAACTCAAGCAAAGCTTCTACCTCGACGAGTTCTCAAACTCGTCCTGCTTAGTTTCATGGAGTCTAGCAGCATGGGGTCAAGAAGGTGGGAATTGTTGCGCCTGGGACAGAATCGAGTGCGATGGGCAAAGTGGTCACGTGATCGGCCTCGACCTGAGCGGATGCGGTCTGAACTCTGCTTCTTTAAACTCCAGCAGCAGCCTCTTCCGCCTCACTCACCTGGAGAAGCTCAACCTCACATACAATTACTTTAATAATTCTCTCATACCTTCTGCAATCGGCAACCTTCTAAAACTCAAAGTCCTGGACCTGTCTGTCAGTGACTTTAGAGGTCAAGTTCCACCTGAAATCCTGGGACTCACTAATCTGTCCTCTCTCGACTTGTCATATAACTATTACTTGCAGTTGAAGAAGCCGAATTTGGAGGACTTAGCTCAGAGTTTGACTAAACTGGAGGAGCTCCATCTCGATGGCGTGGACATATCAGCTCCGCTAACTGACATGCTAGCTAATTTGAGTTCCTTGAAGTCGCTTACGGTAACAGAATGCTCTCTGCAGGGGGTGCTCCCGCCTGCCATTTCCAAGTTGCTTAATCTGCAAGTTCTTGATGTGAGCCGGAACGAGGACCTGTCCGGTGAATTTTTGACATCTCTCGATGTGCGAGCCCGCAAATTTTTATGGGCTTAGGCCCACCAATTAAAGAAGTCCCAAAGAAAAGAGAGCTAAAGGGACCCAATACAATTTTTTTTTTTTGCACCGCCTTAGAAGCCACGTATAAGCCCATTCTCTTACTTTTTCCTTTTCATTCTGACGTCTGCTTTCAAAATTTCCAAAAGAAGAGAGAGAGAGTATGGGACGGAGCACGGGGGAGAAAGAGTTCAATATGCTAACAGAGGCTTAGGTTTGTGTAAGTTTATGCTCTTATTAATTAAATTAGCTTCTCTTACTTGATATTTTTCCTTATTTTGATTTAGGAGAAGGCAAGAATTAATTGAAATATATTAAAAAAGAAGAAGAAGATAATAATAATGAGGAGATGCACGGTAACTTAATGGAAGTCTTTATTAATACACATATATTTGAAGTATTTTAATTGACTAGTTTGTTGTATAATTGAAGCTCTCGTTGGAATTAGTTAAACAATATTACCGGGTCTGGTGTATTAGATTTTGGTAATTGGGTCGATAAAGAGTTTAGTTGGACATTCATTTGATTGGTTAAAGTTGTAAAGAATTAATTTGTTTCTTCCTTTAAAAATGCTACGATTGCCATTGCTTCCGGTATTATATTTTGGGATCAAAGAGCATAAATAAAATAACTGTAGGGTTAATCACTGTATATAAAATATATATTTCTTTTAGGTATAAATAAATGGTTAATATGAAATACGTTTGGCGGATATGATATTGTCATATGAGTATGTAATTTGGCTTTTTTTTTTTAACCCAAATATCTGTTAGGGACCAAAGGATCGAGTTCACATCAGAAACTAAAGAAAATTTAGAGTAATAACAGAAATTAGATTGCAGAGTATCAAAAAATGGAAAGCTTAAAACGCAACACTGCTTCTAATTAAAACGCAACTCAACGATAGCATGAAATTTTCCAGAAAAGTCAACCCCTTTAAACATTTGTCCACAGTGCAAAAAGGGTAGATTCGAGTTGGACAGCGTGTCAATTATCTACGTCTACACAGGTGCAGATCTTCGGCTACAGAAAAACATTTTTCTATTTTCTAAAAGGTTTTCGGTTTGTTTAACTCTGAGCCATAATGGGAGCTCACTAATTTTTATGGGCTTAAGCCCGCCCGTTAAAGAAGTCCGCTAACCTAACAACCCAAGAAGCTAAATTGCGCCCCTAATGTTTAGTTAAGCTCAGTAATTTGTATTTTATTTTCTTTTCCCGTCGTGCCTTCAAAACCGCACGGACATATCCACCCATTCAGCCTTTGGCAGTGTTCAGCGAACATACTCCTGGAAAAAAAAGGGGGAAAGAAAAGAAGCAGCCACCGAGCGAGTAAGAGAAGTAGATGGCATGAGAGAGAGGGAGGAGCAGAGAAGGGGAGAGATGGACCAGACTTGACCTGAGGGGTATGGACAGGGCGCGAACCGAGCTATTTGAGAGAGAGAGAGAGAGAAGCTCGGTTGAGAGAGTTCAAGAGAAGAAAATGGGACGAGGGAGAGAACAGAGAGGTTATGGTGAGAGAGGGAGCTAGGGGTTTGACTAATCAAGGGACGGATGTAGGTTTTGAGGTAGAAGGCTTCGATAATAGCTCAGAGGAGGTAACTGAGACAGAGAAGAGCTTGATTCGCCTTCAATTAGGCTTCGTGCTTGCACAGGTGTATGTGTGAATGATATGGATTTAGTAGTTCGGTTGAGTGCTGAATTTATGAAGTAAAAATGGTAATTTATTTTTAGATTCTTTAAGATGTAGTTTCCTTAAGTTAACTGGAGTTGGGACCAAGAGTCTCATTGTTGAGTGCTAGGGTCTGCGAACCACTTACAAATGTTTCTAGCAGGAACTCTCTACCATTGTGGTTCAGGTTTTCTTTGTCCTGCTTCATATGAAAAATCAGCATGAATCTTTTATAGATTCCATCTTCGATTTCTACGTCAAATCAAGTATCAAAGAGCATATCTTTTAACTATATTCTTATCTGATCTCCTTTCCAAAGTTTCTCTCCCTTTATTTACTCGAAATCATGAAGAGAGTTTTTATGGACTTTTCTATTACATGAGCAGTTAGAAGCTTTAACCTGTCGCAAGATTACAATGTTTTCAAATTCGATATTCAAGTAGACGTGAACTCATAACTGATCCTTTTTTCCCTTCTTTTTTTTTAAAAAAAAATTTTCTTGACAGGATGAAGATTGACGGTGAATTTTGAGTGTCTCAAGATTGAAGAGTTCCAGAATAAGTACTCTTGTATCCGATGCATGTCAAATCTATCTTCAATTATTTATTGAGTCTGCCTTGTCCGTGGCTGTTTTCCGTACTGCTTGTATTTTCCAATTATTCGATTTCTAGTGAATCATGTCCATGAGCTGAAAAATAATATGCCTTTCTTGATTTCTAGTAAACATTCTTGTAGTTTTGCCAGGTCTTTTCTAACATTTAACCTGCACTCAAGTCCGAATTATAGTTTACGCTTGTTTTGAGTGTCAAAAGGCTAACCAAAGACCATTCAATCTCGCACCGAGCATGTCGAGTGGATGCTAGACATCGAGTGATATCCAGGAAAGTGATGAAAGTATGGTCTCCTGGACCCATCTTGATCACCATCGAAACTCCCAGGCAGTACAAATTGGCGGTGACATGTTGACATGACATCGAACCGCTTGAATTTTCCTTTTTATTTTTACCGGCTTATGTTTATATTTCTTCATGGTAATTTGATTTTATGAGAAGACACATATACTATTTCTAATCAGATTCCACTTCAGCCCAGAGTTTTCTGAGACGTAGTGTATGAACACCCGGATATCGGCTCAAAAGTGAGCCCTTGTCCACTGGTACGTACCCACACACACGACGTGGGAACCAACAAGAATAGGGTAAAATCAAGAGAAATGATGAGAAATTGTTAGGTAATTGTACCTGATCACATTATATAAGAAAAAATTAATCAAAACGTGGTAAATAAATAAATTAGTGCTAATCATTCGAGCGGTTGCCATGATTATTATTATTCAAAGCAATTTAGTTGGTCTTCCTCACTAGGTCATTCTAAGATAAACCATCTAAGATTTTTTCCAAAAATGATAATTTACCTATTAACTAATAAGTTATATTCAAACAAACATTTTACGAAAGTTTATATTTTTCTCTTTATTCTCCATCCCTCCCTTTCCCTTATCTTTTCTTTAACAAGATTCGTATCCAAAACAAAGATAGAAAAAAAAATAGAGAAAATTGGGATTTGTCAATGAAAAATCCACAAAAAGAATCAATAAAACATGAATCATCTATACTATTATATGCAAATATTTGAGAAGTATGATGTTTTCTTTTTTATTTTTTATATTTATTATTAATCTAATTTAAATATTAAAATATATAATATGCATATACTTTATAAAATTCTTCAGATCAATAGTAAAATAGTAACGCCATTTATTTTTCACGCACTTCATATCCACGATCTTAATAATAGAAATATTTTATTAATTATTCAGATCCTCCATTCTCACTTTATATCACTCAATATCTACAATTTCGCTGTAAAAATCTGTTAATTTTTTGAACAAATAATTTAAAATTTTAAACTTGAAAAAGGTAAATTTGGTATGATATATTAATGACAACTGAGAATACTATATCTACTATTGTAAATTAACAAATTTCAAATAAATTGAATTATATTATGTTATAATATAAACAATCTAATTATACATATTCATTTCAATATTTCACATTTGTTTATTGTTATTTTCTTTTCATACATAGTACTAGTATGTATCTAGTAATCATTGATGCGTACATCCACCGAGCTGAAATTCTGGTCCCACGTCTTAGCAGCAACCGATCGTTTTTCAACAGCGGCCGTTTCCATCTTCATATGGATATTCTTGTCCGCTTATGATTTGGCATCTCCGCCACTCATGTCCGCTTAAGATTCATAATTATATTAAATCGACATAAAAGTTTAAAGCTGTATAAAACATCATTGCCATTTATCTTTTGAGTTCACTGTTGAAGCTGAATATGGTAAATCAAAGAGTGACTTGCTCATGGAATTTTTGTCCTACTAAGAAAGCTTAAGATCCTAGGAAACTTATCTAGGAAAAGAAGTGGTCTGTGCTTGTTAACAAAAACAGCAATGGAACTCTGACTTACGCATGCATATTGTCGAGGACTTCCCAACTACCATTTGCTAGCACAAGAATGAAATCACTTCAAGTTGAAGGTGCATTAGTCATATAAGACCACTTCGATTTTGAAGGACAATTTATTGATCTTAGCGGAATATTCTAGGAATTCATTTTCTTAAAGGCGAAAGATGGAAGTTTGAGTTGATAACTTAATTTTTATTCAATTGTGAGTAGGACAGTATTATTTAAGTAAAAAAACTATAAAACGAATGAATGATTGTCATAGAGATTAATGTTAGTTTCTTGTTCTTTGTTATATGTTCGATTTTGGGGGATGTTTCATGAAAATTGCAGGAGCATCACTTCTCGCTGCTGCAACGTGAAATTGAGAAACTTTGGGGTGACATAGAGAAGATGTGTAGTGAATTGAGGTTGGTCTAACAAAAGATTGGTGGCAGAAATCTTTGGAATTGACATGCATAATAACTTTTGGATTCATTGCAATAGTAAACTATTTTAATTTTGTATCATATATGAGATTGACAAAGTAATTGTTGGGCAGCGATTGGATTTAAATCTTGAAAGAGGGTAAGGAGACTAAAACTTATGAAATATCCCTTTGGTTTTTACTACCTGTCTTAGTTCCCTGTGTCTGATTCATACATTTTGCCTCCTCTACTGTTCAATCGTTTCCAGGCATATTCGTGATGAATTGGCCAATCAAAATGCTGAAACCACCAATCTCACAAACAAACTTGACCAAGTCAGTTCAGTTACTGTATTTCCAGAACCTTAGGATCCCTTTGGTTTCAAACTTTTTTCATAGTTTTTCCCTTTTTTAAAATTTTCATATGCATTCTCTTCTTTGTCTTTACATCCATTTGGTTTCGAAGTATTTCATAGTTTTTTTCCCTTTTTTTTTCAATTTTCATGATTTGCATTCTCTTCTCCATCTTCCTCATTTTTGAGAAGGAAAATGCAAAACTGGGAATTGTTTCCCATAGCCTGAGATACTCTGTCAACAACTGAGATTCCTCCGCTGCGTTTCAGGAAATTCATGCCTTGAGAGCCCATCTGGAAGCAGCAAAGTACGATGTGATCAAGTATTGCATAGGCACCCTCGTGTCCACAATTGCTGTTGGACTAGCTGTTGTTCGTATCTTGATGTAGGACGAAATCTACTTATTCTCTCCAAGAAACCCGAAAGTGTCAATTCTTTTTTTGTGGCAAATGGGTGCTGCATGAATTCGAGGCATTACTACACGATTATTTGGCACGGGTGGAAACATCACCATGAGACGGGCTGATTTGTTTTAATAGAAGGATAAGCAAATTGTAGAATTTGGTAGTTGTTGTAGGGGTTGTCTACCTTTCTGTAAACATTGTTTCACATACATGACTCTCTCAACCAACGAAAGAGAAAAAAAAAAATTTCAGCGTCGTCTTGTTTTCCTAGTGTAGCTGGGGACAGAATCACTGTTGCCCATTGAACAAAGAAAACAGACATAGTCGAAGGTTTTGGTGGTTTCCTGATTTGATCTCAAAGGTCCGATTTATAAATTGGAGTTTTCTACCATAGTCTGTGTGATGTGTATATGCCTTCTCCAGAAGCTGTTTAATAGATTCGAGTTTGACAGGGCGTCAGTTATCTACGTCTACGCAGGTGCAGATCTTCGGCTACAGAACACATCTTCTATTCTCTAAAAAAATTTTCGGTTTAACGGGTAAAGGGAAACACAAGATGGGCAATAACGTATCCAGACAAAGGGCAATATGAACGTGTGCTCCTGAACCGTTGTAAGTGCAGAGATCTGATCATAGTTGGGCTCCAAATTAAGCAATGGAACCAAGACAAATCACGAGAGGACCAAAATAGGCTAAGATTAGTTTAAATGGTAATTTATCTACTAACTAATAAGTAAAATTCAGTCGAAGTTAAATTTTTCTCACCTTCTTACCAAATTGTATCCAAATAAAGTTAATTTTCCCCTCCCCTTGCCAAGCTTCATCTAAATGGAAGTAGAGAAAAATCAGAAAATTGGGATTATTCGTTACCGAAACTTCATATGACATCAAAAAAAAGATGTGGACCATAAGTATTGATACCTACAAAATATCCACAAGTTCAAATTATGGTCCCAATTAACTAATGCTAACATGATTCCAAATTCTATTGAAAAAGTATGTGTCCGTGTAGTTTAGCTAAAAGTTCCTCCACCTTATTTTGATTTTAAAAGTCAAAGTCAAAGTCAAAGTCAGCTAAGCTTTCGGAATTATGAGTCACGAACACGCCAGACTCTTTGATGGATATTCTCCTCCGCTTATGGATTGGCGATTAGTTGTAATGGATTTTCTCCTCCACTTATGGTTTGGCGTGTTCGTTACTCATAATTCAGAAGACTTTGCTGGCTTTGACCCTTAAAAGCAAAATGAGATTAGACGAAGAAACTTTTAGCTAAACCAAGTCCGTAGATGATACTGGGAACTCAATTCTAGTTATTTCATATCCTAACAAAAAGCTTCACATCTAATTAAGAGAAAAAAAAAAAGAGGTAATATTTTTCTTTACTTTTAAAAAAGTATCTAACTGAATTCATAGTTGATGCAGTGGAATCAAATTTAGTATTTACGAGTCTATAGACTTGGGACATCTTTTAGAAGTTTCCTTGTCAATCGTGGCATCTATCTAGTCTGCTCTGAGAGGTACTTGAGAGGGAGAAAGTCCTGTACTTAACGAATATATTATGTGATAATACTAATATGATATCATAAACTAATAAACTTAGTTAATTCTAGGATTATAATTTTTATTTTTAGGATTTTACCAAAAAATGTAAAATATTTGAATCTTTTGTATTTATGATATTGTATCAGTACTGTTACATGATATAACCATTGTAGAAAATACCCTCTCCCTACTAGGGGTGAGCGGGTCCGAGTATCTATATTTTAAGTGTGCGAGACCGGTTTTAAAATATTGAATCCCAACCCTACTCTATTTAATATAGGACATATACCACAGGTTTCAAATACTTTATTAAAAGTAACATATTAATAATTCTAGAGTTTTTTTGATAATTTTTTTGTGTATTTATTACTGGTAATGATTAAATTTAGTACAAATTTTCATAATTGTATTAATTTAATATAGTTATTTATTAAAATTTAACTTTAAGTAGAATTTTAAATTGGAAAAAGTTTTCTTTGTAACGGACATATCAAATGACAATGCTCATGAAGTGGATTAATTTTAGGGACGAAGGAAGGAGATGCGGATGTATGTTTATGGAAAAATCAAGAACGTGGGATTTGTCACCGAAATTCATATAACATAAATTAATAAAATGTAAACACCTATAAAACATCCATAGAGTCAAAAAGTACTTTCATTTTGATACTCGGATGGTATGGCGTATTCGTCACTCACAATTCACACGACTTGGCTGACTTTGACTCTAAGAAACAAATTAAGATGGAGAAGTTCAAAGCTAGCGAACAGAATCACATGAAGAGCTTTGTGAAAACTGCTTTATAACTTTGTCCTTTTGTGAACGAACTTTACTCAGCTCATGACTTGTAAAGTTCTTTGCAACCACCTCCATTAATTACTCGAGACTTTATAGTGTCCTTAATTTTGTGCATTGCTTCGCCAGAGATTGCAATCCGGACCGCCAAAAAAAAACCAGAAAGAAATTGGTTCCTCCTGTTTCATGATCATGAGGGCAAGATTTTTTCTCTTCGCCATGCTCATGTACTTGTTTCCTCTGTTGTTTGATCGTCTTGCAGATGCTTCGCAGTCAGCCCTTCAGTGCCACGAGGATGACAGATCAGCTTTATTGGAACTCAAACAAAGCTTCAGCCTCGAACCGCACTCAAGCTCGTCCTGCTTTGTTTCATGGAATCAAGCAGCGGCAGGTCACGAAGGTGGGGATTGTTGCGTCTGGGACAGAATCGAGTGCGATAGGCAAAGTGGTCATGTGATCGGCCTCGACCTGAGCGAATGTGGTCTGCACTCTGCTTCTTTAAACTCCAGCAGTAGCCTCTTCCGCCTCACTTACCTCGAAAAGCTCAACCTCGCAAACAATCACTTCTCTCTCATACCTTCTGCAATCGGCAACCTTCTGAAGCTCAAAGTCCTGGACCTCTCTATTGGTGAATTTGGTGGCCAAGTACCATCAGAAATCCTGGGACTTACTAATCTGTCCTATCTTGACTTATCCCATAATGGTCTGCAGTTGAAGAAGCCGAATTTGGAGGACTTGGTTCGGAGTTTGACTAAACTAGAAGAGCTTCATCTCGACTTTGTGGACATATCAGCTCCGCTAACTGAAATGCTGGCCAATTTGAGTTCCTTGAAGTCACTAACGGTGGTACATTGCAATCTGCAGGGGGTGCTTCCACCTGCTATTTCTAAGTTGCCTAATCTGCAAGTTCTTCACGTGAGCTCCAACGAGGACCTGTCCGGTGAATTTTCGACATCTTTGGAGGGCTTTGCATCTCTTAGAGAGTTGGACATGGGGTATTGCAACTTCTCAGGGATGATTCCAGCATTTTTGAGTAACTGCACCAAGCTCTCCAACCTGAGGCTCTCAGGTAACAGGTTTCACGGCCACCTCCCTTCTTTTGTGTGTCTTGACCAACTCACTGAGTTGGACTTGAGCGATAACCAGTTAACCGGTGAAATCCCATATTCCACTGGGAATCTAGCTCTACTTTCTCAATTAGATCTCAGTTACAATCAACTGACTGGTCCAATCCCATCCTCATTGGGGAATCTCACTAGACTTGAATCAATATGTTTTGGCTCCAATCAACTAACTGGCCCAATCCCATCTTTATTAGGGAATCTTATTAGGCTTGAATCATTAGATCTCAGTTTCAATAAATTGACTGGCCCAATGCCATCTTTCTCAAATCTCACTGGATTAGAATATTTATATCTTTGCTCCAATCAATTGAGTGGCTCAATCCCACCTTTCTTGGTGAATCCGACTAGCCTTATGTCACTAGATCTCAGCTCCAATCAATTGAGTGGCTCAATCCCATCTTCCTTGGGAAATCTTACTGAACTCATATCAATGGATCTCAGCTCCAATCAACTAACTAGCCCAATCCCTTCCTTGAGGAATCTCACTAGGCTCAGTTTATTATATGTCGCTTCCAATCAATTGAGTGGCCCAGTCCCATCTTTCTTGGCAAATCTGACTAGCCTCATATCACTAGATCTCAGCTCCAATCAATTGGCTGGTCCAATCCCTTCTTTCTTCGGAAATGTCAGCAAGCTCTCTGTACTAAATCTTGGCTCCAATCAATTGACTGGCCAAATCTCAGATCAATTCTTCGCAGCATTCCATTATCTAAATCTGAGCCATAATCAGTTAACAGGTGAGGTCCCAAATTCCCTCAGGAGAGTAGTGGGAATTGAAACCATTGACCTAAGGTTCAACAGGTTGCAGGGGCCATTTCCTGTTCCCCCACCAACGCATTCGTACCAAGTCTCGAATAATCAATTCTCCGGAGAAATTTCACCATTAATTTGCAATGTTGTCGACATTGAGGTGCTTGATCTGGCAAAGAACAAGTTTTCTGGTCTTATTCCTCCGTGCCTAGGCAATATGAATCTGAGAATACTGAATTTGCATGACAACAATTTTTCGGGTGTCATCCCTCATTTTTATGGAGACCGATGTGCCTTGAATATGATGGAATTTAGTCACAATCGACTTGAAGGACCACTACCACAGTCCCTGGTAAATTGCACGCAATTGGAGTATCTCAATTTTGAGGACAATTTGATCGATGACAAGTTCCCTTCTTGGTTAAGTTCACTTTCCAGCCTCAGTGTACTGATTTTGAGGAACAACCGATTTCATGGGGAGATAGTGAAGCCACGTAAGGGTGATTGCGGATTCCCTCGCTTGCAGATTCTTGATATCTCACACAATAATTTTAATGGGTCATTGCCATCTAGCTACTTCAAGTGTTGGAAAATGATGCGGGTTTCCAATTTAAACGTTTCACATTATTTGGGGCATTCTATTAGAATAGATTTTACAGCTGCAAATTATGGGGCGGCGTCTGACGACGTTTATGATTACTCATTGGAGATGATCAACAAAGGCATGGACATGGTCTACCCAAATATCTTCTACTCCTTCACGGCTGTGGATCTTTCATCTAATAATTTCGGTGGGGAGATTCCAAGTTCACTTGGAAGTTTGCAGGGACTTCAGCTCCTTAACTTGTCTTATAATCACCTAACCGGGCATATTCCTTCCACCCTAAACAATCTCACAAAGCTGGAATCTCTAGACCTTTCTCGGAACGGGCTCTCCGGAAACATCCCCCAGCAGCTATCGGATCTTGATTTTCTTGCCAAATTCAATGTGTCATACAACCAACTCTCAGGATCAATCCCTCGAGGGAAGCAATTTGATACATTCGACAACAGCTCTTACATTGGAAACATTGGATTATGCGGAAGCCCTTTATCAAACAAATGTGGAGGCGGAGGCCCTGAAGAGAAGCAGCCAACACCTGCACCATCATCTGAGAGTTCATCATTCGAGCTTGACTGGAGGATCGTCATGATGGGTTTTTCCAGTGGACTAGTTGTCGGTGTCGTCCTGGGACAAGGCATAACCATTAGACAGGACAACTGGTTCGTGACAAGGTTTGGACGCAGATACAGGAGAGGGCATCGCTAGGATTATTGGGACATGGCAGGTTGGTGGTAATTACAAACTACTTACTAATGTTTGTTGGCTGTCCTGATTCATAGAGAAAATTAGCATAGCTTTTACATCTTCCATCTTTGAAGTCTTGGTCACATTAGGGACCAAGGGCTAGAGCAAATCTTTTAGCATGTCCATATATGATCTTCAAATAGATGTGAAACCGTAACTGATCTGTTTTCTTTTTTTGCTTAACTTGACAGGACGAGGATCTGCATCTGTAATAAATAAATGATCTTGCTCGCGAGACCCTGTCCAATCTATCTTCGATTATTAAGTCCATCTTGTTTGTGGCTGCTTTCTGTACTATTTCATTTTCCATGTATCCAGATCTAATGTCTTGTTCAGTTATGAGATTTTGGACTTGGGGGCAACATGCTTTTATGTCCGGTGAATCTTGTCTATGAGCTGCAAAAATAATACGAGTTTTCTCCATTAATAACTTTTCATACAAATTCTTGTAGGTTTTCCTCACTTATATAACATTCAGCCAGCACCCAAACAAGTTTGTTTCTCGTTAAATTGAAAGGTCATGCGGTACAAAGTAGCCCAAGTCCGGATGCGAACCCTGGATTAACCATGAAAATATGTTCTCCAGGACCCATCTCAATCACCACCGAAACTATGAGTATTCTCCATGAATCTTCCCCTTTTTTTTCCAGCTTATGTTACATTAATTTATGGTAATTTGAATTTCTTACAGAAGAGATAGCTGACTATTTCTAACCGGTTCTTTCCATTGAAAGGTACCATAACAAAGGAAGCTTGCTCGATGGAAACTGATCAGGTATACTTTTGCCATTCCCTGTGATTTTTTCACCTCTTTCGACCAGATTGCACTACTCCCCATTTGTTATGAGACCTAGTATAAACACCCGAATTTCAATCCCTAGTATGTGCCCAAACCAGTGACACGGAAATTGATTGAAATTGGGTACTCGGGATTCAATTAGAGATATGATTTGAAGAGAGGGAGGGAAGGAAAGGGAGCCCTTCTACGGCTGCATGTATTGTGTAAGTGTACTGAGTGTAAGGTACCAACTTCAGGACATATAATAAAGGCAGCCCTTGAATGGCCTTTAGTTCACATGCAAGCTAAAAAATAACTGCACATAAAGAGTAGAGAAATCAAATATTACAGAGATGCGAAAGTTACCGGCGTGTGTCTACATTGTCTCCAGCAAATATAAACTCATTCTCTGTTATTCTGCCAGTTTTCAGAGAGATAAGCGATGGTAATAGCGAGTATTATGAGAAACACAACCAGCTGCACAAAGAGGCCATTTGGATGACTGAATTTGTCCCTCTTAAAATCAGAAACACCTCAAAGCACAAACTACAACCTTGACTGACCCAATCCCATCTTCTTTGAGGAGTCTCACTAGGCGCTCGGATCATTATATCTCAGTATTATTAATCAATTGATTGGCTCAGTACCATCTTCCTTAGAGACTCTAACTGGGCTCGATTCATTAGATCTCAGCTTCAATCAATTGGTTGACGCAGACCCATCGGTCTTGGGGAATCTCATTGGGTTGAAATCATTATATCTCAATTCCAATCAATTAATTGCCACAATCCCATGTTTCTCAGATCTCATCGGACTAGCATTTTTAGATCTCAGCTCCAATCATTATATCTCAGTTTCAATCAATTGGCCATTGTTCATACATATCTCGTGTCTTAAATATGATCTCCAATTAGTTTTTTAGGTCTTCCAGTTTTTGAATTCTGACTTATGGCGATAGATCCGAACATTCTTAATTCCACTTTGAGAGATCAAATAGAAAGTGAAGGTACGGGGAAGAGTGTCTACATATCCCGTTACTGAATTCTGGTGAATCAATGAAGTTTCTTCCAAAAAAAGGAAAATTTTAGGGTTATGAGACTCTTTAGAACGGAGGAAATTCCATGGACAGAGCAATCAAGGATATTCCAGTGTTGATCCAAAATATGAAAGGTCTAATTACAGATCTTGCTCTTTGAACAGAACTCTCTCTCTCTCTCTCTCGATAATAGATGAATTTGTTGTGATGTAATAGATCATCATTGAATATTGACACCACTAAAATATCTCCCAAGAAAAAACATGTTCTTCAATATATCCTCCCAAGCTACAGCATTTTTTTTTTTTTTTGTAAATTTGGTGGATATTTCCATCCACTATGGCATGGGGTGATTGTCACTCACAGTTTACTTGAGACACTTCTTTCGGAAATTTCCTTGTCAATTATAAAGCATTATCATGGAGATTTTTCATTCTCCGCGGACAGCGGGTCAGGAATTTTTTTTATCTAAACTACTGGTATTTAGTAATTTACTTAACCTAATCTAATTCGAGTCAAGTCACTGGGAGTAAAACTCTCCCAATGTGACTTTTTTTCACCGACAAAACTCGAATCATATATCTTATTTAAGAAAAAGATACGTTCTATCGTCTCAATCAATTTACTTCGATAGCAGCCAAGAATATAGCAGCTGGGACAATTGGTCTTTTGCCCTGACCCCACGGAAACTGCTTTTATGGAATTGTTACTGACTCGCTTTAAACTTTTTGACTCCTCCGTCCGTCACTCCACTTAGGGCAGTTTCGTCCTTTGCCTCACTACGTCGCTATAAAAATGACCACCTAAGATTTTTTTTTTTCCCATTCTCTTAGTCCTTCCCCACACCCCCTTGCCCTTACGAGCCTCGTCTAAAGGGAGTTAGAGAAAAATTAGAAAATCGGGATTATTCATTACCGAAAATTCATATGGCATCAAGCAAATGTGAACCATGATTATTGGTACCTACAAAATATCCACCGATTTTAAAATCATGGTCCCACGTTCTTAATACTAACCCGACTCCGAATCATGTGGAAAAAGCATGTGTTGGTATAGTTTAGCTAAAAGTTAGCCGAGTCTTCAACATTATGAGTCACGAACACGTCAGACTCTTTGATGGATATTCTTCTCCACTTCTGAATTGGCGATTAGTTATGATGGATGTTCTCTTCCACTTACGGTTTGGCGTGTTCGTTACTCATAATTCAAAAGAGTCAGTTGACTTTGACTCTTAAAGGCAAAATGAGATGGAGAAATTTTTAGCGAAACTAAGTCCACAGATGATGTTGTGAACTCAATTATTGGTTATTTCATATCCTAGTAAAAAGTTTAACATCTAATTAGAATAAAAAAAAATGAGGTAATATTTTTATTCAGTGTAAAAAAATAATTAACTGGATTCACAATTAACGCAATGGACTCGGATTCAGGATTTACGAGTCTAAAAACTTGGGAAAACATCTTTTAGTAGTTTCCTTGTCAATCGCGTTGTCTATCTAGTTTGCTTCGAGAGGTACTTGTGGCCCTTAATAGGCAGAAAATCTTGTACGTAATAGTATGTCACATGACAGTACTAATATGGTATTACAAACCAATATTATTCAGTTACTTCAAGGTTTTTTTTTATATATTTTTAGAGTTTTACCAAAAAAATCTTAAAATGGCTTAATCATTTTTATTTGTGATACTGAGCCGGCATTGTCATGTGTTATACCAATTATAGACAATACTCTCTACCTACTATGGGTGAGCCGGTACGATCGAGTATTTGTATTTTAAGTGTGCGACACCAGTTTCAAAATATTGGATCCTGACCCTACTTTGTTTAATATAGGATCATATATCACAGGCTTTAAATACTTTATCAGAATTTCTTCATTATTTTTTATCATATTAATAGCTCTAGATTTGTTTTGATATTTTTTCATATATTTATTACTGGTAAAGATTAAATTTAGTACAAATTTTCATAGCTGTATTAATTTGGTATAGTTATTTATTAAAATTTAACTTTAAGCATATTTTAAAATTGGAGAGAGTTTTTTTCTATAATGGGTATATTGCATGGTAATGTTTATGTTACAGAAATTTCGAGTAAATTTTGATCAAAGTGGATTCATTATATGGACGAAGGGTATGTGGATGTATGTCTAGGGAAAAATCAAGAAGTTGTCACCAAAATTTATAGCATCAATCAGTCAAATGTAAACACCTACAAAGCATCCACCGAGTCGAAACGTACTCGCATTTTGATGGTTATACTCATATGCTATGGCGTGTTCATCACTGACAATTCACAAGTCTCGTCGACTTTGACTCTAAGAAACAAATTGAGATGGAGAAGTTCAAAGTTGACGAACAGAATGACGTGGATAAAACTAACTTGGCATTTTGTGAATGAACTTGGCTCAGCTTTTGACTTGTAAAGTCCTTTGCGATCACCTCCATTAATTACTTAAGACTTTATAGCGTCCTTAATTTTGTGCACTCCATAGCCAGAGATCTGTCGTGAGGGGACCAAAATAGGCGAAGATGAATTTAAATGATAATTTGTGTACAAACTAAGAAGGTAAATTCAGATGAAGTTAATTTTTTCACTCTTTTTACCAAATTGTATCCAAATAAAGATAATTTTTCCACCCCTTCTCCTAGTCATCCTCCCCTCCCCGTGACGAGCTTCATCTGAATGGAGTTAGAGAAAAATCATAAAACTAGGATTATTCGTTACCGAAAATTCATAGGACATCAAAAAAAATGTGAACCATAATTATTGTTACCTACAAAATATTCACCGAGTTGAAATCATGGTCTTACATTCTTAATACTAACATGATTCCAAATTGTGTTCGAAAAGTATGTGTTGGTGTAGTTTAGCTAAAAGTTTCTCGATCTAATTCTGCTTTTATGAGTCAAAATCAGTCGAGTCTTCTGAATTATGAGTCACAAACACGCCAGATCCTCTGATGGATATTCTCCTCCGCTTATGGTATGGCATGTTCGTGATTCATAATTCAGAAGATTCAGTTGATTTTGACTCTTAAAAGTAAAATGAGATGAAGACATTTTCAGCTAAACTAAGTTTGTAGATGATATTCACATCCTAGCAAAATGCTTCACATCTAATTAAAAGGACAATTAGGTGATATTTTTATTTTCGTGTAAAAAAGGTATTTAACCGAATTTATAGTTGCAATAGTGGACTTGGATTCGGGATTTACAAGTCTAAGGACCTGGGACAACATCTTCTGGAGGTTTCCTTGTCAATTCTGGTGTCTATCTACTCTGCTTCGAGAGGTACTGTGGCCCCTTAATAGGGAGAAACTCTTGTAAGTAACGAATATCTCTTGAAATAATACTGATATAACGTCACAAATCAATAAAATTTAATTTTTAGGATTTTATTAAAAAATTTTAAAATAACTAAATATTTTTTATTTAAGATATTGCATCAACACTATCATATGATATATCCGTTATACATAATACTCTCTCCGTACTAGGGGTGAGCGAGTACAAATATTTGTATTTTAAGTGCAAGAGACTAGTTTCAAAATATTGGATCCCAACCTTGCTCTATTTAATATAGTATCATATACCATATGTTTTAAATACTTTATTAAAATTTCTTCATTATTTTTTATCATACTAATCATTCTAGATTTATTTCAATTTTTTTCATATAGATATTGCTATTAACAGTTAAATTTATTATAAATTTTCATAATTGTAATAATTCAAGATAATTATTTATTAAAATTGAACTTTAAGTAGACTTTTAAATTGGAAGATATTACTTGATAGTGCTTATGTTACCGAAATTTCGATCGGAGTGGATTAATTTTAGGGAGAAGGAGATGCGGATATTTGTTTAGAGAAAATCAAGAAGTCGGGATGTGTCATCGAAGTTCACATAGCATCAATCAATAAAATGCAAACACCTATAAAACATCCACCTAGTTGAAACGTACTCTCACTCTAAGGTTGTACTTATGTGGTATGGCGCCTTCGTCACTCACAATTCACAAGTCTTGGTAAACCTTATCTCTAAGAAACAACTTGAGATGGAGAAGTTCAAAGCTGACAAACAGGTTGACGTGGAGAGTTATAAAAAACCGCTTTATACTTAGCCTTATCTGAACGAACTTGACTCAGGTCATGACTTTACATAGCTCTTCGCAATCACCTCCATTAATTACTCGAGACTTTATAAAGTCCTTAATTTTGTGCATTCCCTCGCCAGAGATTGCAACCCGGACCCCCCAAACAAAAAGAAATTGGTTCCTCGTGTTTCGTGATCATGAGGGCAAGATTGTTTCTCTTCGTCATGCTCATGTACTTGTCCCCTTTGTTGTTTGATATTCTTGCAAATGCTTCGCAGTTGCCCCTTCAGTGCCACGAGGATGAGAGATCAGATTTACTGGAACTCAAGCAAAGCTTCAGCCTCAACCCGTACTCAAACTCGTCCTGCTTTGTTTCATGGAATCTAGCAGCAAGGGGTCAAGAAGATGGGAATTGCTGCGCTTATTGGGATAGAATCAAGTGCGATGGGCAAAGTGGTCATGTGATCGGCCTCGACCTGAGTGGATGTGGTCTAAAGTCTTCTTCTTCAAACTCCAGCAGCAGCCTCTCCCGCCTCACTCACCTCGAGAAGCTTAACCTCACATACAACAACTTTTATCACTTTCTCATACCGTCTGCAATCGGCAACCTTCTGAATCTCAAAGTCCTGGACCTCTCTTTATGTGAATTTAGTGGTCAAGTACCACCTGAAATCTTGGGACTGACTAATCTGTCCTCTCTCGACTTGTCATATAACTATATTCTACAGTTGAAGAAGCCGAATTTGGAGGACCTAGTTCGCAGTTTGACTAAACTAGAAGAGCTTCATCTCGACGGTGCGGACATATTAGCTCCACTAACTGGCATGTTGGCTAATTTGACTTCCTTGAAATCGCTGACGATATCACATAGCAGTGATAGCAGTCTGCAGGGGATGCTCCCACCTGCTATTTCCAAGTTGCCAAATCTGCAAGCTCTTGACGTAAGCTCCAACGGTTACATGTCCGGTGAATTTTCAACATCTATCGAGGGTTTTGCATCTCTTATAAAGTTGGACATGAGTTTCTGTGACTTCTCAGGGACGATTCCAGCTTTTTTGAGTAACTGCACCAAGCTCTCCAACCTGAGGCTCTCATATAACAGGTTTCACGGCCAACTCCCTTCTTTTGTGAGTCTTAACCAACTCATCCAGTTGGACTTGAGTGATAACGACATATCTGGTGAAATCCCATCTGCCATTGGGAACCTCACTCTGCTCTTCTCCTTGGGCCTAAGCGACAATCAACTCACGGGCGCAATTCCATCTTCCTTTAGGCTTTAGTCATTATATCTCGGATCCAATCAATTGAGTGGCCCAATACTATATTTCTTGGGGAATCTTACTAGGCTATAGTCATTAGATCTCAACTTCAATCAACTGAGTGGCCCAATACTATATTTCTTGGGGAATCTCACTAGGCTCCAGTCATTAGATCTCAGCTTCAATCAATTGAGTATCCCAATACTATATTCCTTGGGACTCTAACTGGGCTCTATTTACTAGATCTTAGCTCCAATCAATTGACTGGGACAATTCCATCTCTCTGAATAAATCTCACCGGGTTCCTATTATTAGATCTTAGCTCCAATTATTTGACTAGGCCAATCCCATCTTCCTTGGTTAATCTCACTAGATCTAAGCTCCAATCAATTGACGAGTCAAGTCCCAACATCATCTATTTATTTAAATCTGAGCCATAATCAATTAACGGGTCGTGTCCCTCATTTCCTCATAGGAGTAGAGCAGATTTTACACCTCGACCTGAGCTTCAACGAGCTGCAAGGACCACTTCGCGTCCCGCCGTCAACAAGGATATATTCCTACCGAGTTTCAAATAATAGGCTCTCCGGGGAGATTTCACCTCTAATTTGCAACGTGAGGTCAATTCAGGTGCTTGATCTGTCAAACAACAACTTTTCTGGTGTTGTTCCACGGTGGCTTGGCAACGTGAGCAGAATCCTCCAATTACTGAGTCTGAAAGGCAACAACTTTTCCGGTGCCATCCCTCGTTTTCCTGACGGCAGTTGCTCCTTGTACATGATGGATTTTAGCCACAATCAATTTGAAGGACCGCTACCATGTTCTTTAGTAAATTGCACGATGCTGGATTATCTCAATCTTGGGAACAATTTGATCAATGACGAGTTTCCGTCGTGCTTGGGTTCACTTCCCAGTTTAGGGTACTGATTTTGAGGAACAATAAGTTTCATGGAGAGATAGTAAAGCCGTACAAGGGTGATTGTGGGTTCCCCGAATTACAGATTGTTGATGTCTCCAACAATAATTTTAACGGATCATTGCCATCTAGCTACTTCAAGTGTTGGGAAGTAATGAAAGTTGGAGCAGCATAGGTTATTTTGAGCTATATATTGGACACACTGACGAATCCAATAAAGTTTATTGCTCATTGGAGATGATCAACAAAGGCGTGGACATGGTCTACCCAAGGATCTTTTTCTCCTTCGCGGCCGTGGATCTTTCATCTAACAATTTCAGCGGGGTGATTCCAAGTTCACTTGGAAGCTTACAAGGACTTCAGCTGCTTAACTTGTCTTATAATCATCTAACTGGGCATATTCCTCCCGTCCTAAACAATCTCACGAAGCTGGAATCTTTGGACCTTTCTTGAAACAGGCTCTCTGGGAGTATTCCTGATTAGCTATCAGATCTCGGTTTTCTTGAAACATTCAATGTATCATGCAACCAACTCTCAGGATCCATCCCTCGAGGGAAGCAATTTGCTACATTTGGCAACAGCTCTTACATTGGGAATGTTGGATTATGCGGAAGCCCTTTATCAAACAACAGTGGAGGCGGAGGCCCTGAAGAGAAGCCGCCTTCACCTGCGCCATCGTCTGAGAGTTCATCATTCAAGCTTGATTGGAGGATCATCCTGATGGGTTTTGCTAGTGGACTAGTTATCGGTATCGTCCTGGGACAAGGCATAACCATTAGACAGGACAACTGGTTTGTGACGAGGTTTGGACGCAGAGACAGCCACAGGGGAGGGAATCGCTAGGATTATTGGGACATGGCAGGTTGGTCACTGCAAACTACTTAGTAATGTTTGTTGGCTGTCCTGCTTCATAGTGAAAATTAGCATATCTTTTACATCTTCTATCTTTGAATTATTGGTCACATTAGGGACCAAGGGGTAGAGCAAATCTTTTAGCATGTCCATATATGATCTTCAAGTAGATATGAAATCACAACTGATCTTTTTCTTTTTTGCTTAAATTGACAGGAAGAAGAACGGCTTTTGTAATTGATGTTCTTGCTCCCGAGACCATGTCAAATAGATCTTTGATTATTAAGTCCGTCTTGTCTGTGGCTGCTTTCTGTACCATTTTGCATTTTCCATACATCCAGATCTGATGTTTCTTTCAGTTATGAAATTTTGGACTACGGGCAACATGCTTTTATGTCTGGTGGGTCTTGTCTATGAGCTGCAAAAATAATGAGTTTTCTCCGTCGATAACTTTGCATACAAATTCTTGTAGTTTTGCCCAACTTATTCAACATTCAGCCAGCAATCAAACAAGTTTGATTTCTTGTTAAAAGGAAAGGTCATGCAGCACCCCATACCGAAAAGTAGCCAAGTCAGGATGCTAATCCTCGATTAACCATGAAAGTATGGTCTGCAGGACTCATCTCAATCACCATCGAAACTCCCAGGCAGTACAAATTGGAGGCGACAGGTCCATATGACATGTAATGCTTGAATTTTTCCCTCCTTTTTCCAGCTTATGTTACATTACTATAGAGTAATTCAGTTTTTGCAGAAGAGATGTCTGACTATTTTGAACCGGTTCTTTCCATCGAAAGGTACCATAACAAAGGAAGCTTGCTCGACTCCCCAAACGAGAGGACTTCTGTGCACATTTGGGTAACTTCTTCACATGTCATTGTAATCAAAACTGATCAAGTATATGCTTGGCATTCCCTGTCATGTTTTCACCTCTTTCGACCAAATTGCACTACTGCCCATGTGTTATGAGACATAGTACAAACACCCAAATTTCGGTCCCTGGTATCTACCCAAATGAGTGACATGGAAATTGATTCAAAATTGGGCATTTGGGATTCGATTAGAGATACTATTTGAAGAGGGGAGGGAGGGAAAGGGAGCCCTTCTAAGGCTGCATTTTATATGCAAGTGCACTTAGTGTAAGGTACAACCTCTGGACATGTAATAAAGGCAGCCCTTGAATGGCCTTTTTTTCACATGTAAGCTAAAAAATACTACACCTAAAGAGTAGAGAAATCAAATATTACAGGGACGTTAAGGTTACCGGCGTGGGTCTACATTGTCTCCGGCAAATATAAACTCACTCTTAGTTATTCGGCCGGTTTGCAGAGAGATAAGCAACGACAATAGCAAGTATTACAAGAAAAACAACCACCTGCACAAACAAGACATTTGGATGACCGAACTTGTTCCCCTTAAAATCAAAACACATCAACGCCCATGAACTACTTCAGGAAGGAGCACGCATAGAGGGAATCGATAAATGCAATTTAAAATGAGGCACTCACCAGGGCAGAATTGTACGCGGGTTCTTTCTCAACAATGTAAGATTTCCTGGAAAATGCAAGAAAAGATGGAACTGTAAGGAACAATATTTTCTTTCATAATAGGACAAAGGTATAATTAGAGATTCAGATTAACTGGGATGAACCTCTTGTTCAGAAGACCCGATTCTCTGCAAGCTTTCTCTACTGCTTCCAGTCTGCTCAGAGTTTTTGTAGCATTGGGGTCGTTCTTGTCAACCTGTTGCACCAAGCGTAAAAATTTAGTAATCAAAGCACGGTTGTCTTCATCTTCCTGAATAGCGGAGCTCAAGTGTCTCAGGAATGCAGCCGAATTACAGAGCCCAACATGGGCTATAAAGTTTCTTCAAGACGACTCTTTGTTTAAATACTTGAAACTTTATAGTCTCTGTTTCGCTTCAAGAAGTTCTTAGCACTTCGCTTCAAGCTTCAAGTTTCTGTGAAAGAGCACCGAACACCGCAAAGGACTCTGCTTTTCCATTGGCCCGGAAAAGAAGAGACAAGATACAACTCTGATAATCTTTTACAAGTTTTTATCACTGATTTATTGCTATATTCTAGAAAAACATTAATTTATGCATGCAGAGATAAGTCACGTCCACATTTCACTGTGAAAGTCCAAGGGAAAATCTTACTGGGGAATATATCTACTTATATATTAGCATCATACCTTAGGCTTCATCATGGTGGCAAAGTCAAAGAAGGTGCCATAGACATCAGCCATAGTTTTTGTCCGATCAATAACTTTGGCAGTAAGACCTGAAAAGCAAAATTCGAAATAATTGTACCTCATCAAGAGTTGGATATACATACACGAGATTAGGCTCCACGTAGAAAGTATGCAAACATCAAGCCTCTCATGAAATATTAAATCTGATCAATTCTGTAGGCAGACTTCTTAACAGTCCTTATATCCTAGTATTTGCACACTTTGTATTGAAAGATCTATGAGTTCATTCAACAGCAACAAACCAAGGAAACGCCTGATGACATATCATTTCTAAATCAGTTAAGGAATCAAGGGTTGTATCCCTTAGGTTATCCTCACCTCGCCTCATTTTGACAACTCCCCGGAAAACTTCTATATTGTTGTAGCATAAAGCAAGAGTTCCAATTGCCATGATCTGTGAGCAGCACAGGTATATCAATATATGCATATTGAAGCATTCTGTAGAACGTAAAAGTTGATGAAGCTTAGATACTTTCTTAAGGCAACAGTGAGTGAATAGAATTTAAGAGGAAGTTCAGAATAAGAATCTTGACTAAGTGGCAAGATTTACTTCCACGAGGTGAGGCAACAAATATAAAGAAAATTGAAACTTTGAATCTGCAACCAAAAAAGGTTTCTCTCCTTTCAAATAATTGTAAGTGTAATATAAAGAAAGGAAAATCTTTCACCCAAAAAAGCAGAGTAGATTCACCATTGAAGAAACAAAAAAAAAAAAAAAAAAAAACTGTACCTGAGGGATGGCACAAAACCGAAATATGGAGGGATCTCGCAGAGCAGACATGTACTTTAAACAATCTTCCACATGCATCAGAGCATTTGTGACCATGTCATTTAGGCATTGCACTGCCTTCATGGAGTTCTCCTCATACTTCAAATCCTGACAAAGATGGAACAGCCCAATCAGCAGCAAGTTTAACCACATCATAACAGCCAAGGTGTTCCCCAAACAATTTGTGGAATTTCTCCTGTAGATGGAAAAAAAGGGATGACAGAGCAAAATGACTAAATCAAGAACAAGATAGAGATCAACACCTCGAGTTTGTTTACATATTTACTCCAGATTTCACGGGGCCAGAACATGCGTGACTTCGGTATCTCATTGATATCCTCCAAATAATCACGAATAATATTTGTTTTCTGCAAGCCATTCAAAACAAGTACTCTTGCCGTTAGAAAATGAAAGCTGATCAGGAAAGAGACAATCTAATTAGTCTTATAGCAACTAGACTTTCCACACAATGGGCAAATCTCAAAACAAAAGTTTCCGCTAATAGCACATCAGAGTACCTGAAGAAACAAACCCATCGAATTGGAAAGAGAATCAGGAGCCAGATCTTCTGAGCCTGAAGCGTGGAAAAGCTTAGACAAGCCTAATCCGACAAGTCCCGCCACATAGTGACAGTACTCATCATAGTCATCAACAGTTTCTACCTGCAGGATGAGATATTCTACTGTCAAATATGAAATAGATACGACCTCCATGAAGACTATAACAGACGGTCTATTGAGTTGTATATCATTGAGATAACATGAGTGGACATTTGAAGGATGCACAAATTTAAGCCTACTGATGGCGAGAAAACATGCTTTGTACTTAATAGTTGAACCGAAGAAAAGATTACACTCTGCAACTTCTGGAAATCATGATATTAACTGCAGCTCACATACCTCTTTGCAAATGAATTTTGCCATCCCTGCACCCATCCGTCTGGTTATGTCATCAATTGCCTCCTGGTAGCTGAAATTATTCCAGACACAAACTTCATGAAAACAAATCCACAGAAAAAACCCCAGAGAGAAGTTTGGGTAATCTCAGTTCCTTCACATACAGCTGCAGCACTATTTAATTCCTTCACCAAAGGTCGTAAAAATATCTTAAAAGTATAACTAATGGAAACTCCGGATCATTTTGAAACTCAATACTTCACGAAATAGTGATTACTAAAAACCACGGTAATAAAACAAATCCAGCAAATCAAAAGTATCACATCCATATGGTGGATTGCAGCCCTCAGATAAGATTTTATCTCCTCTATCTTGCTCTCTCTCTCGGGTAGGCAAATAGAATCTACTCCCACAAGTAGTCTCAATTACAAGAACAGGATTAATATGTATGGAATAGAATAATCTACAGAGAGTGAGTACCCTTTCTCAAGCTCCAGGAAGGCCTTTGAGACGTGGTGAAACTCATCCATAAGGATCTTATATTCCTTTGTACCACCTTCGTGCCAGAAAAATATAAATAATACAATGTTAGAAAAGGATATCCTCAGGCAATAAATATTCAAATGATGATGAAATAGAAGTGCATAAAAAAAATAAAGAAAGAATCCTGTCAGTAATGATACAACTGGTCTAGTCCTTTATTTGCATAAGATCCCATAACAAACCAGACTGAAAAGGTTTTAGATTTAAATTCATTTTGAAAATGTTTAAATGCTTTCCTTCCAGGCTGTAGTAAATACAGAATTATGGGAGGAAAAAATGCTTGAAATGCTATTAACAGCGAGAAAAAATGGACGAAGTCTTCAGCAGACTACATTTAAACAAGACAACATAGCCAAATGAGATGAACTTATAAGTCATGACACTCACAAGAAAAATGCCAGTCACGTTCATATATGTGCTTATGGAAGTCAATCAGAATGGGCACTTTGACATCTGTCGGTATGCTTGTGTCATCCTCTGCAGAAAAATTTGGATCATCAGAGAAAATGGATATGAAAATAATAATAAAAAAATCAGAATCGCACACTCTTGATGCAGAATAACAAATGAGATTGGGTGAACCGATAACATGAATAAAGATTGTGATAAACCAATGGCCTTGCCACTAATAATATCTAAATATCAATTCCATCTCAATACCAGGTCTAGTCAAAACTTTGAAGTATACTAGGTTATGTAACTTGAAATCAACCATCTGCTGGTAGTCAAAGATACAGGGAGCGTGCAACAAAGTCAAACCAAATTTGTTAATCCATAACCAAGCAAGCAAGGTGTATTCTTTTTAACAATTTCATGATAAAAGTATCATAAGCATGCATCAAACTTCAACCTGAGTAAATGATGAAAAGTAATTCCAAAATATCTAACAAAGCACATCACTGAATCTAAAAGAAACAATGATCGCATAATGGAACTCAAGAATGGCACAATGGAAGTTATAGGAACGAACCAACAGTGTCAAGAGCTCGAAGGACCAAATAGAATATGCAAACCTGCAGAATCATAAAAGACACCACAACAAAATCAATCAGGGGTGTAATTTACCAGTAGGATTATCATTATTAATGGCCTACACTATAAGCACGTATAACTAAAAATCAACTTAGAAGTAATTATTCTATCAGAAACTAAGTGAAATTTAGAGTAATAGCAGAAATTAGCTGGCAGAGTATCAAAAAAGGGAAAGCTTAGTGTGTTGATTATACGATATTACAAACTTGAGAGCCAAGTTGATCAATTATTTTCATACCCAGACAAAGAGAATATCACACAATAAAACAGCATAAAAAAGATTCAAATGAAACTCAAAAGATAGAATCGCCAAGATATGCATATATATGAACTTGACAAGTCTAACTCTGAGAGATTGATTGTACAATATGAGTATGCTGGGAAATTTCGGAGTATTTTCGACAAAAACAACATTGCTTCAAATTAAAACTCAACTCAGCAGATGGTATGAAACTTTCCAGAAAAGTCAACCCCTTCAAACACTTATCCACATTACAAAAAGGGTAGCTTCTCACGGGCCGTACAAACGTAATTAGAATGAATAAGGTCCTATTCTACAAAGCTCCAATAAAGAAATCAATAATTGAAAGGCTGATTCTGGCGAGTCAGTCACTCAATCCGGCATAGGGACATCGGTTTAAGCTTCCATGCAAAATTTTACAAGCACGTAAAAACATAAATAGAAGACGTATATTCACGAGAAAATGGAGCAAGGAAAAAGAGAAAAATGTATTAAATGCCAATGAGTAAATTGATTAGTCCGTCCCTGAGAGATGCACTGTACATCAACTTCATCCTTTTCTAATTTTGTACATCAATTGGGTCCTCCTGAACATCAATTGGGTCCTCCTGAACATCAATTGGGTCCGCTGAACATCAATTCCATCCTTCTGAACATCAATTCCGTCCTTCTGAACATCAATTCCGTCCTTCCGAACATCAATTCCGTCCTTCCGAACATCAATTCCGTCCTTCCGAATATCAATTCCGTCCTTCCGAACATCAATTCAGTCCTTAATTATTTTGAACATCATATATATCCTTATTGTACATCGTACAGGTCCTTCCGTCCCTAAAAGCCGTTTGTTTTTTACGGAAAAATCACTGAACATCAAAAACGTCCTTCCACTTATATTTGATACATCCATTCATTTAGTCTTTCATCCTTGGGTGATTATTGAACATCAAAAACGTCTCTCTCTCTTCCTTCCCCTCCTTGCCCTCTTCCCCCATTCCCACTCCTCCCCCTTTTCTCTCTCTCCTCCCTCCCTCCCCCTTCTTCCTCTCTCTCTCTCTCTCTCTCTCTCTCTCTCCTCCTTCCCTCCTCCCCTGTCCCCCTTCTCCCCATTCCCACTCCTCTCTCAGGTCTCAACACACACACACACCTAAATATATATCTATCTCTTTCTCTATCTTCTCTCTCGTATTTATTCTTTCCCTTCTCCCCCATTTTCACCTCTATCTCAAAATATATGCACACACGTATATGTATATATATCTCTCTCCCTTCTCATGCACATTCTTCCCATCCTCTCTTTTTCTCATCTACTCTTTTCCCCTCTCCTCCATCATTCACACCGTTCTCTTAACACACATGCACATATATTCTTCTTATCTCCCTCCACCCTCTCTCTCTTTCTTCTCCTCATAACTCCACCCCACATTATTTTTACCCATCTCTATCCCACATCACTCCTATCTGTCTCTATCCTCTAATATAAATTCACACATATTATTATCCCACTTCTCTCCCCATCTTTCTCGTTTATCTTTCATCTCCAATCACTATTACCTCTCTACCCCATCATTCCCACTTCTCTCTCTACCATACATCATCCCAACCCCTCTCTCTCTCTCCTCCTTAATACACATGCACACATCATTCTCACATTTTTCCCTATCATGTTCATTTCCCTTTCTTTCTCAATCACTACCACCTCTTTCTCACGAAAGGGATAGCGAAAGATTAAGATATAACTCGTATAATGCTTGAAAGGAGCTCAAAGAAAGAGATGTAACTTGTATGAATGTTTGCTCGTGAAAGGTAGCTCATAGAAAGAGATGATATTGAATTGTTTATTGATATCTTTATATATTCATCAAGTTAGAGAGAGAAAGATTAAGTTCATCATTAATGCCTTCTTTAATTAAATTCTCCACATCATAGATTACCCATAATTCTAGGAACCCGTAAGATTTTACAATACTTGATTTCGTTGGACAGTTTTTAAGTTATCACATTTAAAAATCCTCAAAAATTGTGATGATCTGCAAATTTAGAAAAAAAGGACTACATTGATGTACAAAATTAGAAAAGTACTAACTTAATGTACATATAATTTCTAAGGGACTAATTAGTCAATTACTCCTTCAACCTTCAAATTTCAATCTGTCAAGGACCTATATGAAAATGAGAAGTTTCAAAGAGTAACGACGTTAACATTTCGCTAAGGAAGGACGATATTGATGTTCATTAAGGACAATATTGATGTTCAGGAGGACTGAATTGATGTTCAGCGAACGAAATTGATGTTCAGCGGACCAAATTGATGTTCAGCGGACCAAATTGATGTTCAGCGGACTAAATTGATGTTCAGCGGACGAAATTGATGTTCAGCTGACCAAATTGATGTTCAGCGGACCAAATTAATGTTCAGAAGGATGCGATTGATGTTCAGAAGGACGGAATTGATGTACAAAATTAGAAAAGGATGAAGTTGATGTACAGCGCATCTCTCAGGGACGGGTTAATCAATTTACTCAATGCCAATCAAAGTCCATCAGCGAATCAAATCCACGGGCTCTCCACAAAAAGACAAATCACCCTCGCGAAATCACGATGAGAACAGGGAAACTTGAGTCGAACTCACAGCGTTCCGGAGATTGGTTTCGAGCTGCTGAATGACAAGGGCGAAGCTGCGGGAGACCTTGTGGAGCATGGTGTAGCAGAAGCCCCAGTGGTGCTCCCGTGGGATCTGCTTCTCGGCGTGCCTGACCGCCATCTTCAGCTTCAACAGCGGGAAGAAATCATCCGGGTTCTTCAGGATCGCCCCCAAGCTCGCCATTTTATTTACAAATCTCGGTATATATCACGGGAATGAGAGTAGGAAGAAGACCCAGAATCTGAAAAGGAGACAATAAAATGCGGGTGGCTTCGTTCTTTAAGCTTTTCGGTTAGCTCAAATGTGGCGTCTGCGAACTGCGAGAACTGGGGAATGGCTAAAAGGTCGCGTCGAAATCAATAGCCGTAGGATTGGATCAAAATCGGATCTTTGATGAGGGGAAGGGGACGGAGAAGAGGACGAGATACGATGCACAGGGAGTGAAGGAACCTCCCAAAAATGGAGTGTGTCCTGGGAAGAAGTTATGGTGAGGAATAATCTGAGTGCAGAAAGAATAGAAAAATTATTTTTTCAGGCTGATTTGTTTGACGGAGAACTTAAATTATTTATTTCCTAAATCATTTATAATACCTTTAATAAAACATATAAGAAAAAAAAGATAATATCTTGTATTTGAATATTATAAATAAAAATATTAGGAGGAAATACCCGACTTTTTAAATGGATGTCTCACGCAATAACTACTTTAACTATCATCTATGTGAGATAAGCCTGGTAATTTTTTATACAACATGATAAATCAATCCGACACAACACGACACAGAGTTTTTTTTTTTTTTTTATAGGCAACACGACACAGAGTTAGATGGGTTTGGGTAAGCCTATATAGATACGAACATGTTTAGACACAAACATGTACATGCATGGTAAATAAACGTGTTTAACTGGGTCTGAACTTGTATAACACGATACGACATGTTTAAACACGTTTATTAAATATATTACATGAATTACATGTATCATTATTATTAAAAATGATGTTGTATTATCAATAATTAAGTATTCTTACTATTTATTATACTAATTATCAATAAATATTATTATTTTAACAATCATGTCATATATTATTATAGTATAATTATATATTGTCGATATTTCACATTGAATGAGTCGACCCGATTTAGACACGGTTTAGATGCGACCGTTTGGACACAAAAAATAAATGTGTCATATCCAGATCATCAAAATTTTAATTCGAACACATTTAGATACGATACATTTAAATATGATATGACACAATTTGTCTAGGTCGAATATGAGATACTTATTCCGTGATAAAATATTTTATTTTAAAGGGATGATAGAGTAAAGATTGTAAGTTCAACCTACCGTTTCTTTTATCTTGAACTCGAAATTCTCCTGAAAAATAAAGTACAGGTGTCACCAAATCCAGACCCAACGGCTAGGATCCTGCCACGATTCAGATCTTGAGGTCCACGCTGAATAGGTCTGCGCAGTATCCAGAGATTCCATGCCAATGGACCTCCACTAAATTTCAATAGTTAATTCCTCTGAATTTCCACCTTAGCTTAGCATACACGTAGCACGAGACCTGTACAAAATTTATTTTGTGAGAGTTTTATTTTCTAGTAGACCTTTTCGATTCGAATTGGATTAATCAGAACCCACTGAACTTCTAGATACTGGCAGTTTAGATAAAAAAAGTTAAAACATTTTCTTTTATCAAAATTAGGTGTATAGGTCGCACGTTATTTAACTCGAGTGCTATTCGGTACGTGAAGTTGCCTATGTCTTTTACCCAAAAAAAAAAGAAGAAGAAGAAGAAGAGGAAGTTGTCAATATCGTCCGGGCACGAGGAATTTTGACCAGGACACATCGACTGTCGGACCGAAAATGTGTGTCACCTAACAATTTCGGCAAGATAAATATGAAAATGACGTGTGGGAATGTATTAGGAATATATATGATCAACCTTGCACGATTCATCCAACCAAGTTAATATCCTTTTCAGTGGAGTGGAACTCTATAGGAAAGTAACACGAAAATTTCAAGAGCGAAATATGTATAATTCAATAAAAATTGGATAAGATCAAGTAAAATCTGTATAGAATCTCATTGCATTTTCTGAGTTCAGGAGGACGATCGCCCCGCGCCTCCTAAATCTATCACGTCCCTTTTCAATAAATATATTTTCTCTGTGAAGTAAATGAAGATGACATATATCCTCTCTCTAGAAAAATTGTTTTGCAGATTTCGGATATATTATGTGATATATATAGGAAGTCAACAACAGTTTAACGCATAAGTAATGGAGGAGTTCACATATATGTAACACAGTATTTTGAAAAAAAAAAAGGAAAATTTTATTTATATCTTGTGATAAAGTAATATGTAGTATGCCTGTCAGAGTGATATTTTTTTATTTTCGAATTTCGCATCGAATTTTTTAAACTCGCCATACTTAGCAAGGTTACTTATCCTCTTTTTTTTCTTTTCTTGTTTGTGTATCTCAATGATTTGGCAGAGTTAGGCACGCCTACTCCATCATTCCAACTTAATGTATTCATTTCTTAGCCTCATAAAAATCTTCTCTCATTTTCGGAAAAAAAATCCTCTTTCTTGTACACTTCCTTTTGCTGAGTTCTCTTTCTTGTACTCTATCCCCTCCTTCCCGAGAGAGAGAGTTTTTCGTGTAACGAGTATATTGTATGACAGTGCTGATATGGTATCACGAACTAATATGATTCAATTATTTTTAAGAATTTTTTCATAAAACCTAAAAGTAAAAACAAAAACTCTGAAAACGATTTGATTTGATTGGTCCTGTGACACCACATAGGCGGTATATCCGTTACATACAAAACTTTCTCCTCCTTTTCAGGTGTGAATTGAGTTCTACGAAACTCCATTTTTTTTTTCTCGTAAATGGCACGTGATAATTTGTGATATTGGTCTAGATGTTACAAACCAGATCAGAAAAGGGTTTAGTGCTGTCATCGATAATGGACCAATAAATTTTGGGTTTGGTTTTTATAAGTGAAGTCCCTATTATTTTTTATTTTTACATTAATCATGTTTATTCTAAAATTAGATCTCCCTTATAATTAAAAAATATTTTGCTGGAGCTAATTAAATTGAAAACGACTGCCATTTCTTATTAGAAAAAGTGTGGGCACGGACAGATTAGGAAAAGGAACAATTAAAGGGCGTTGAGGTTTTGTGAGGATTAAATCAAGATTGGTTTGTTCAGTTCGAAATTATATTGTTGCTTTTAATTTCTTCGCCTTGTATTGAGCATTGCGTCCTCGGACAAATTTTCTGAACTCGTCACTGCTGAATATGTCATACCATATATCTGTTCTGAACAGGCTGCACGAGATCTCGGGTATCATCGGTGCATCAATGAGCAGACGCTTAGCTTTGGGTGCCATTCTACTGCTAGTACTGCTCAAGCTACCACTCCAGATGTCTCGATTCATACGTTTCTCTCTATCATAGCCGTGCTTAAGTTCTGATCCTTTGTTTCACAACGGGCTTGCGAATAGCGAGGAATTCAGGTTAACTGGCCGCTGGTTCGCTCTCTCGGGATTTCGGTGAGTGACACAGATGGTCATTTCCTCAACGTGCCAATGCAACAACGGATTACTTCTCCGGATATTTGAAGAGGACCTGACGGCAAAGAAGCTCATAAACAGCATGGTTACTGAATCCTAACATGATATCGATGCTTGCAACTGGATTTTGCTGCTTCGAACTTCGGTGGGTGAGTAAGCTATGTCTCTCATGCTCTCCAGGAAACAAGGATACGGAGAAATCTGTGAAATAAGGTGGATGGCTCCACGCTCTTCAGATCTTTCCATTGAATTTTAGCAAGTCCTCGAGCTTAGAACATTTTCCCTATGTTTTAGCAAAGGAGCCCTGCCATGTGATATAACATTAATGATGTCGACTCGATTTTTGAATGTTAGCCCCGAGAATGTGGTTTCTTGGCCAAAAAGAAGAAAAGGGGTCTGATCGATACAATGAACTTGAAGAGGGGAACACTATTGCAAGCCTTTTGCTGAAGCTTTTGACTGTAGTTTTTCTGATGGACTGTGTAGTCTATTTAAGCAAAGCAAGAAACCAGAAGGGAATTTAGAATCGCAATCAGTACAAAGAGGACAGAGTTGGCTCTCTATTTGATAGTTTACGTAGCAACTGGAAGAGGAATCCATCTGTAACCACAAGAAACTTACTAGTCAAAAACATCGGTATCTTTCGCTTTCTATTTGTATTTGAGTATCTTGCTGCTTCCAATCGGGAAATGCTGAGATAGCATCTTACGATCCCAATGAACTCTCTGGAGAGCTTTGACATAAACACTAGTCTTGCGAGTTTTGGGAGTGGGATGAGTAACCTTGCAATTTGACTGACAAGGAACGTGCCAAAAAATGTCGGGCTGAGAATGGAACAAGCGCCCGTTTCTCGTTCCTTCTTCACTTGTGGCCATTAATGACCAATTTTCATCACTAACTGACCCCACAAGGGAGTTTCAAGATTTGGCCTCTGAAGTTGTCTGTCTGTCTTCAACATTCTTGGTTCTCTTCTTGCTCTGCGTTACCTTATCATCCACAATTCAGAATTTATGAGGAAATTTACCAGATCCAGTGGGCTTAAAGGTCGGGGCTGAGAAGGAGCCCGGAATCTCTCTTTATAGGACCCCGTCACTTAGGAATTAAATTCCCGAGAGAAGCTCATAAGTAATCAGAAAACCACGGAGCTCAAAATTGTTCCAAGCCCAGGTTGTTGTAAGACAGTATGGAGTTGCATTTCTGTACTACCTTGTCTGCCAAGGCCCAGTGGAACATCTCTGTCTGCGAACTTTGACAGTGTTGGTAACTCGGATTGAGTTGACATTGACTTCTTTCGACTTATGGAGGGTGGAGTGAGATGATCCAACCTCATGAGGTGAACTAATACATGGAACTACTAACTCTAAGGACCAAATCCACATTATCCATAAAATCAAGAAGCCTACTTCCCAGAGAACACCAAACAAGAGAGAGAACCTCTGTGATGTCGGAAAATTCTCTCAGTCCAGTTCTTAGTCAATGGGAAAAATCATTCCGAACAATTCGTTTCCTTTTAAATTTGAATCATTGATGTAAACATTACAAACTCCAAGCTTTCCTGTAATGTCTGATTCGGTCTTATAGAATTTTGCTCATTCAGCTGGCTTTCCAGATGGTACCAACTGCTAATAGAATATTGTGTGGCTCCCGGTCTCTCTCGCATCCTGTGCTTCAAATTGAAGGGTCAGAGCTCATGTAAGCAGCCCCTCGCCTTCCCCACCCACCAACTCACCCTTCACAAGCTTCCACTTTTGCTTCTCCCACAGTCCATCCTTCCATCATCTGTCCACTATCTCCTCAAAATGCAGCTCTGCAGAACTCCTACGCCGCCTCTGCACGTCCCTCTTCTCCGGAGGAGCCGCCCCTCTCATTGCTTTCAACCCCCACCTAACTTCTTCAAACATCAATCAGCCGCCACCTCACTCTTGTTAAAGCCCAGATCTTTGCCTGGCATTCGCTGCATCAGCAGCCATGACCATGGCGTCATCGAGCAGGACGAGCGCGAAGTGGAAACGGTCGCCAGCGGCGGCAGCGATATTGGGTCGTATGAGGAAGCAGTGGAGGTACATGTGGTGTCGACGGAGGTGGGAGAGCAGCTGGCGGAGCAGGGCTTGTGGAAGCAGCTGGCGGAGATCGTGAAGTTTGCAGGGCCCGCCGCAGGGCTTTGGATTTGTGGGCCTCTGATGAGCCTCATTGACACCGCCGTCGTTGGCCAGGGAAGCTCCACTGAGCTCGCCGCTCTTGGTACTGGCACCTTTCGATTTCTTTCCTCTATGTATTCTAATGCCAATTTCGATTGCAAAGGAAAGTTTCTTCGACCTTATCTTGTTTTGCACAAAAATACTGTCTATCCTCCAAGAAAATGGGAAAACCAAAATCTCTTCTCCGGAAGTATCAAAATGAAATTGAAAGCTGGTTGAGGATGCCCCCGAAATTTGTAGCATATGAGATCAATGACTCTCCGAGCTTATCAGCTAATATCTCTTTTTAGTTATTCCCGTTTTGATCCTCAAGCACAGACTGATCTGTGATCACTTTGTGGTCTGATCATTTATTTCTTTCCATTGGCAGGTCCGGCAACAGTTCTATCTGATTCCATTAGCTATGTTTTTATGTTCCTTTCCATTGCCACTTCCAATATGGTCGCAACTTCCTTGGCACGAGAGGTCAGAATCTTAAACTGAGAGCCTCATGGGTTGCTTTTATGATGGCTGAAGCAATTGTAAAGCATCATCTAGGATTTTAACTAGAAAACTTTGTACATATTTATGTAGTCTCTATGTGGTAGCTTTCCCTTTCACGTGTTTAGCATGACATATGGTTTCTTGTATTCTCCATTCATCTACTTTGTGGACGTATCATGCGCAGGACAAGAACAAGGTTCAGCATCAAATATCAATCTTGCTCTTTGTTGGGTTGTGTTGTGGCTTCTTCATGCTTTTTTTCACAAAATTCTTTGGTTCATGGGCATTAACTGGTATTGAATATTGCTCCCCTTAACCTTTTTTCTGCTTCTCTGAGCATTATTCTTGTTATATTCAATTATTCATTTGGATATAAGGGTTTTTGAAAATAAGAGTAGGGAGAATCACGTTCACAATGCTAATGAAGTCTCATTCTTGCTCTTTTCAGCTTTTACTGGCCCGAAAAATGCCCATCTTGTGCCTGCAGCAAATACATATCTTCAGGTTTAATTTCCTGTTCTCTTGTAAACTTTGCTCTTACTAGAGAGTTTCGTCCTTTCAATTTCAATGGCTCTCTTGTGATTTTGGAAATGTATGTGGCAAGTTTGGGGGAAAATCATTTCAAATGCATGTAAATCTCCAAAAGATTCTTTACATGCTTCTCTGAAATGAATGTAAATCTCCTTCTTCGTTGCCTACACTTGCAAGAGTTTGTTGTGAATGTTTTTTACATTTGTTGACTTCATGTTTTTTCCTTCTGCAGATTCGAGGCCTAGCATGGCCTTTTATCCTCATTGGATGGGTAGCTCAAAGTGCTAGGTAAAGAGCTTTCTGTCTATGTGTCTTTCTCACTCTATCTCCTCGAAAGCTATGCATGTTGAAACTCCTTTATGGTACTTCAGTCTTGGCATGAAAGACTCGTGGGGACCTCTGAAGGCTCTTGCTGTTGCCAGTGCTATCAACGGTGTCGGTGATGTAATCCTGTGCTTGTTCATGGACTATGGCATCGCTGGAGCAGCGTGGGCCACAATGGTCTCACAAGTACGATCAAATAAAAATGATTAGAACTTCCTACAGCCACTCACTTTATCTGCATATGTTATTGATGAAGCTTTCCCTGACCAGCATGTCTTCTAGGTTGTTGCAGCTTTCATGATGATTGCTGCTCTAAATGGGAAAGGTTACAATGCATTTGCTGTGTCTATTCCATCATACGATGAACTTGTCTCCATTATGGGGATCGCTGCTCCTGCCTTCATAACCATGATATCAAAGGTTTCATCCTTTTTGCAGCTATAGATTACTCCTCCACTGAGTTGTTTCTGCTAGCTGATGGACTTTGTATTTTTCAGGTGGCCTTTTTCTCACTTCTTACATATGCAGCTACATCCATGGGCACCATCACTGTTGCTGCTCATCAGGTATTTACTGAAGTTTGCATCTCTCGGATCACTTCTTATGGGTATTGAATCACTCCTAAGTGTTGCCAAATATCGTTTTCTAGGTCATAGTTCAGGTGTTTTTCATGGGTACGGTGTGGGGTGAGCCTCTATGTCAAACTGCACAGTCTTTTATGCCTGAGTTGATATATGGAGCAAAACGAAGCTTGGAAAAGGTATGCGTTGTTTGGACTGCTGAGCTCAGCTTGCTGTGATTTGAATAAACAGAATGATTTCTGCAATGTGCACTTAGCAAAGAAGGAAGCTTTGTTTCTTTAGTCAAATAATATTTTAAGGTCTTTGTGTACTTGGATCTGTATGGCAAGTAGACTGCATATATTAATAATTTCAGTTTTACCATATTGTTTTCAATCTTCTATGGAGATATTTCATTTTAAGACGTACACATCCAGTAGTTTACTCTTATGTTAATAGATGCAAAAGTTCAATTTCTATTTCCAGAGTTAAGTTTTGGAAATTTTATGTATATGATATGCATGTGTCTTCCTTTGTTACTTGCGTTCATGTCTCAGGAATCGCAAGATGACTATGACTGGACGTGAATGTTTAAGAAATATTCTTCCTGACAATTTGTCCCAAACCAGCTATGGTTTCGTATTTATTTAGTTGGGTCTTTTCAATTTTATATGTCTCTCTGTCTATATGAAACTTAGGTGTGCATAATAACATTACCATGCCATTCTACTCTCTTCCTTTTACTTAAACGTTACTGGCAAAAAGTAGTTATGTAGCTCAATGATTTCCTTGCTTGTGTGACTATCTTTCAATTTTCTTTTTATACTTTTTCTTTCTAAAAGCTGTTTTTCTAAATATTTCTCATATGAGACAGGCCCAAATGCTGCTCAAGTCTCTCATGATAATTGGAGCTATACTTGGAGTAATTTTAGGGAGTATTGGACTCATTGTTCTTCGGTGCTTCCCGGGTACCTTCACATCTGATTACAGTGTCATTCGAGAGGTTAGCTCTTCTTCAAAATTGTCAGGAGTAATTGGTTACCAATAGAATCACAGTGCTATTCCAACTGCTCTTGAAAATGACACAGCTTAATAAGGTTGAAAATTCATAGTCTTATGCATAGCTCAACGTTAAAATTTAGTTATCAAGCTTTCGGTTGAAAAGCTTTACGGTGAGCTACATCTCTTGATTCCATTTTGGAATGTTATGTAATCTGACCTAATAATTTTGCTCCTTGTTTGGGCAGATTCGCATGGTTCTAATTCCATATTTCATCTCATTATCAGTGACACCTCCCACTCTTAGCCTTGAGGGCACATTGCTGGTATGTTGTTGGTGTAGCAATATATTGCTTTCAGTAGCATCTATTATATTGAATTCCAAAGTTCAACCCTAACATAAAGAAAATGTGGTACATGTGGAAAAGCATCCAATCCAATTAGTTCATACCCTTTCCAGGATTTTGACTAAATTTTTGGATTATCGATCTCCATAACTGAGTGTTCCTCTTAGTTTTAGCCTTTCCTGGTTCACAATCTCTTTTTCGCAGTTATGTTTTGCTGGTAAACAGACTCAAGGAAGGGCATTCTTTTACGCTTTGCGGACTGAGTTTTCTGTATATTTGTGCAGGCAGGACGAGATCTCAAGTTTATCAGTGCATCGATGAGCGGATGCTTTGTTCTTGGTTCTCTTCTACTACTGGTGACTATTCTCTTCTTTAACAAATATCAAACTTCCTTCAATCATCTCAACAGATTCACTAACCCTTTCTTTCTGCTTCCAGCTTGTTAGCAGCAATGGGTTCGGCTTAGTGGGTTGCTGGTATGCCCTCTCAGGATTCCAATGGGTAAGTCTCCCGTTCTATTCCCTCACCTGTCTGCTTCTTAATAGAACTCATCATCTGATTCCTCGATGAAACTCTTCAGGCTCGGTTTCTTCTTGCTCTTTGGCGCCTCACTTCGGCTAACAGCATCTTGAGACTCGGTGCTACTCCCAAATCGATATAAACTTGAAAAGCTCAGGGCTGCGTAGCTCCACATTGTTCTCTTGCAGATAGAGACAGAGCAGGAGGAGAAGCTATTGACGTAAAACTGAAGCAAGCAACATCCCCTAGTGCCCTTAAATACTTGGAAACAATTATACGCGGGCATTTTTAAGTTGGGATAGAGTTCTATCTGTCAATTCTTTTCTGTCATTCAGATGGCAAAATAAGCTCATTAGGCTTGTTATAATCGTATCATTCATTCGTAGGATTAGGGGTAGACTTCATAGTGGTAGCATCTGTAGAATCTTGGTTTGTTGTAATTGCAGATTGCTCCTTGATGTGGCCGGCCTTGATGACAAATCTTGTGCCTGTGACAGTAATCAACTTATTGTTCAAAAGTGCAGAAGATTCATCATTTAGCATTCTATTGGCTTCCCAAAATGATGAAAATTTGCAGCTCTGGGTCAACATTCCTGTGCAGAAACTGGTGAGTATGTGACCTGTAGCCTGGTTCTTTACTCAAGATGGAATAGTTTTTTTTTTTTTGTTTTTTCTATCTAAAAAAGGAAATTTGAGCGATGCAAGGAGTCTCACTTACTAAAATTAGATCCAAAACCACTTGGTCTTAAATGGAGAGTGATGTTAATTGTAACAGGTTCTTTTTCCTTATTGTAAATGTTATACTATGCAAGTTTAGAAGTGAAAATTCATGTTTAATATGGTAACCTGTGAATATAGAAGTACCATCAATAACGTAAGGTTGCGATGTGAATTGAGACCTTTGACAAGCCATACTATCAATGGACCGAATTCGGGAAGCACTTTTGTGGTCAATATGATAGTCAAACTGGAATTAATCCGTGTAATCTTAATGAGAAGTACTAGGGGTTTCAGAGTTGAGACATGAAGGCGCATTTTATGTCACAGAGAGTTGGCTGGATATGGAAGCATTCAGCGAGAGAAGAGGTCACTGTTGTACGTGGGAATATGCCAAAACGTTGGCAATGTGCTCAAGGAACAATTCTCTTCTTGCTCACTCCCACCAGCTTTTTAACAAGAGAGAGACAAGGGCTGAGAACGAGGAGGCAGGAGAAGAACAAGGGCAATTTCCTTTTCTGGATATTACTAAAACAGACCCCAGAAAAGGACTTAACTTCAGTTTCTCTATTGGAGTCTGCCATCTGTGTCAAAGTTCCCCGTAAAATTGGGATACGGTCAGGTTGAGTGTGATGAAAGGATAACAAGAGTAGACAATTTACAAGTCTCAGAGCCGTGCTGCCGGCACGGGACAGGTCGAATTCAGATAGATATATATTTTGGAATTTCGATATATGTAGGAAGATCACACTAAGTTAGGCCTGAAAAACGGACTCCACAACTAGAGGGGCCAAATTCAAATTATCCAGAAAAATATGACAATGCCAGCTCCCTATTGCGTGAGAAGGAGAGATACAGAGAAGGACTCCGGGTGTCCACATATCTCGCTTCCACCCAAACCAAAAACATAGAAGTTTGAACTTTGAACGGTCAAGTGGAGCTCATTATATATATCTATCTGCAGAGCTCCCTCGAAGGCTTCCAAGTTCCCACCTTTCTTCTTCAGCAGCCCACACTTTAAGCATCGCTCGGTTCTCTTGGGAATGGGCCTCTGCAAAACCCTAATCCAGTCCCCGGGCACCCCTCTTCTCCGTAGGCGCACTTCTCAACTTCTGCCTCCTCCGTTCCCCAACCCACCTCGGTTCTTTTTCAAGACTCGGACTGCCCCCTCCTCCATCCTGTTAAAGCCCGTGTCTTTTCATGATGTTCGATGCATCAGCGGTCCCAGTCATGAGCAGGGAGAACCTGAAGCTGAAACAGTCGGAAGCGGAATCAGTGATTTTGGGTCAACTGAGGAGGAAGCGGAAGAGGAGAGGGCGGTGATGGTGGCAGAGGTGGGAGGGGAGCTGGCGGAGCTGGGCTTGTGGAAGCAGATGGAGGAGATTGTCAAGTTCGCGGGGCCGGCTTTGGGGCTGTGGATTTGTGGGCCACTGATGAGCCTCATTGACACAGCCGTCATTGGTCAGGGAAGCTCCGTTGAGCTTGCAGCTCTTGGTAACCTTTTGATGGTCTATTCTGCTGTTCCTTTGTTCTTGATATTCAACTGTAGTGTATGCACTTGTCAAGAAATTGCCTTCTTCATGAGGATGAGATCTTTCTGGACATTCCCAAAAAAAGGGAATTCCAAAGCTTTTCCCGCAATGTCTTGACATGAAAACTGAAAGCCATTACTTGATATACTGATAGTATATATCGCATAAGAAGCTTAAGATGGTTCTCTTGGTCAATTTGTCTCCTTTCTTGGTTGAGTTCATATTTAACAAGACCAACCCGTTCCTCTGTCATAATATGTAGTCTGATGGCTACATCTTTTGTTTCTGATGGGCAGGTCCAGGAACGGTTCTGTGTGATTACATGAGCTACGCGTTTATGTTCCTCTCAATAGCTACTTCCAATATGGTCGCCACTTCCTCGGCACGACAGGTTCTAATCAACAGTAACTGAAGGATTCATTTCTTTGCTTTACAATTACAGTAGAGCTGATTCAGCTTTAGACATAATCTTAGGACTTCAAATGTTAAACTTTTTTCTTCTGACAAGTAAAGCGGGTCTTATTTTATGGTAGTTTGTTTCCCTTTTGGTCCATTTCATGTACTGGCAGGATATTGCTAGACTTTCGCCATTGAAGTTCTCTTTTCATGTATTTAGCATGTCAGCTTGGGCTCTCCCTTCATTCTTTGCAGCATGATATTTATGGATAGTGTTCTGCAGGACAAAAACGAGGTGCAGCACCAAATATCAATCTTGCTATTTGTTGGGTTGAGTTGTGGTATATTGATGCTTGTTTTCACCAAATTCTTTGGCCCAATGGCATTGGCTGGTAGTAAAGATTGCTTTTCTTACTGTTCCTTTTTTCTTTGGCATTTCTCTTTCTTATGTTTGATTATTCATTTGGAGCTGAAGTATTATTGGAAAAAAGCAGTGGGGGCAATTATATTGCAGTTCTGATGAATTTGTCTTGCTAATTGCAGCTTTCTCTGGCCCAAAAAATTTGCATCTCGTGCCTGCAGCAAATACTTACATTCAGGTTCACCATCCTTATCACTTGTAAAAATTTATTCTCATCAGACAATTTTCAATCTTTCATTTTTTTTTGTTTGAAATGTATGAAATATGGGGAAAAAAGGATTTCTGGAGTGCTTAATGAATGCTGTAGATTTAAGTTTCATTGAGATTTCTTTTATTCTGTAGATTCGAGGACTTGCATGGCCTTTTGTCCTTGTTGGATGGGTGGCTCAAAGTGCTAGGTGAAGAACTCTCGCTCTATGAGTTTGCATGTATTCGCTCATGTATGTTTGATTAAACTTTTATGTTGAACCTCCTGTATGTTTTGCAGTCTTGGCATGAAAGACTCATGGGGACCTCTTAGGGCACTTGCTGTGGCCAGTGCTGTGAACGGCATTGGTGACATAATCCTATGCAGCTTCCTAGGTTATGGCATTGCAGGAGCAGCATGGGCCACAATGATCTCGCAAGTACGATCAGATAATGACCATCAAGCTCCCATTATCATTCTCTTTAAATTTCGTATTACGTTGATGATGCTTCCACTGATCATTGCACATTCTAGGTTATTGCAGCTTACATGATGATTGCATCTCTGAACGGGAAAGGATACAATGCTTTTGCAGTATCTGTTCCATCGGCTGAAGAAATCATCTCAATTCTCGGGCTCGCAGCTCCTGTGTTCATAACTTTGATGTCAAAGGTCTCATCTCTTGCAGCTATTTGAAGATGACGCCTATGTAATTGTCTCTTTTATGTTGAAGTGAACTCAATGTTCCATTTTCAGGTGGCCTTCTACTCACTACTTATATATTTCGCCACCTCTATGGGCACAATTACTGTGGCTGCTCACCAGGTAGCATAGCTTTCTCCCTCTTTCATCTTCTTTAAATAGTCTCGTATCAGTAATAATATTGTACCTCTTGTATTTTTGGGATGTTGTATTTTCTAGGTAATGCTTCAAACATTTAGCATGTGTACGGTATGGGGAGAGCCTCTGTCTCAAACTGCACAGTCATTTATGCCTGAGTTGATATATGGAGGGAACCGAAGCTTAGAAAAGGTAAGCATTGTCCCTCCTCGTGTCCAGATATGCCTCGTACAGTTGCACGCACCCATCCAGCAACTATTAAAGAATCTTATATTATGGACCCAAAAATGAATTTAACTTTTGGTTTCACTTGCCCAAAAAAAATGAAATATAAACTTGTTAAATCTGGCTTCGCCAGAGAAACTTTGTCCATGTATCAAGAATCACTAGATTTCCTAACTGAACTTTTCGAGGCATACTTGAAGTTTTACCTTCCAAACGGTGTATACCTCCCAGTTTCTTCTGTCCATCTAAAGTTCAGTTCTGTCAGTTTCGTTGAAACCAGGTGAATTTAACTACATAATGCTCTGTTGGATTATACAGTTTTCTACCTTTTACTCAACTTTCTTGCATCTCTTGTAGAATCTCAATGATCCATACATAATTCCTCTTCTGCCTTTTTCGTCCATGGCTTTCTGAAAGTCTGTATTGATGAGACAGGCTAGAACACTGCTGAAATCTCTTGTAATCATTGGAGCTATAGTTGGAGTAATTTTAGGGAGCATTGGAACCTCTGTTCCTTGGTGCTTCCCCGGTATCTTTACATCTGATGAAAATGTCATTCGAGAGGTCAGTTCCTTTTGAAATGTCAAAATTTTATCTTATTGTTAAGGTAGTTCCAACAGCTCGTTCAGAGGACAGATTTTTTGAGCATAAGCAAAATCAGTAGCTCTCTATATTCAAGATCTTGAAATGTTTATAGATGATGAGATTCAAAAAAACCAATAAAGCAACATAACCAACTATTTTCCAATCAGAAACTACTTTTATATTGTCAGAATTATTTGTTCTCTATTCCAGAATATTATCCAACCCAGCCCCACAGTTCTTGCACATCTGAATATATTTTCCATCTGGTTTAAGCAGATGCACAAGGTTCTGATTCCTTATTTCATGGCATTGTGTGTGACTCCGCCCACTCATAGCCTTGAGGGTACATTGCTGGTAAGTAGTAGGTTCTTGTTTCAGTAAAGCATTGTTATTAGCAGATTTTATGCCATCCAACCCTATCTTTTACATTGACGTTGCAAGTGCTATATGTAGAAAGGAAGTTACCTTGCGTACTCTGTAGGATATCAACTGGCATATCTACTCAAGTTGATAAATATTCTGGTTTAGTTTTGGGTGGACATGCTAGATTCATCCGCATGTCATCCCTGCAATTATCGACCCTCAGAAATTCTTCATAATTATCATATATGCGTAATTTTCTTGATCTACAAACTCTCGTCCTGTGGAAGCAAGCTGCTTGTTACCGCTTAATTACATATTTGTTTGTGTAGGCGGGACGAGATCTCAAGTTTATCAGTGCATCAATGACACTGTGCTTTACTTGGGGCACTCTTCTTCTACTGGTTAGATTTCTCTTTTATGAAACTTAGTAATTGAACTTCCTTTGATCATCTCTCAAGTTTATCGACTTTTCCCTTTTCAACACCAGCTTTTAAGCAGTAGAGGCTTCGGGTTGGCGGGTTGTTGGTATGCTCTCTCGGGATTCCAGTGGGTAAGTTCTCCTATTCCCTTATCTGTCTCATTAGTACCCTTTTCAGAACTTGTAATCATCATCCGATTTCCTGGTGAAACTCTGCAGGCCCGGTTTTTCATAGCTCTTCGGCGCCTCACTTCTCCCAACAGTTTCTTGAACACGGAGGACCTGACCAAATACAAACTTGAGAAGCTTAAGGCTGCTTAGTTCATCATACATAGTGCAGATGCTAGTGCCAGTATATTTGTTTGGGCTCTCAGCGTAAAACCGGTGCAAGAGACCAAACTCTCTTGTTCGTGGATACTCTCAACTGGTGAGTTATAGGTGCTGTACATGGGGATAGGTTTCCTTCTTCGATTCTTTCCTGCCTCAAACTGGCGAATTAAGGATATTCGGCCGGGTCCTGTGATTCAATTTGCCCCACAGGAACTAGAGATTGGTGTAAACTAAACAAACACAGTAAACTGTAATCAAGATTGATGACATACTTGTTACATGAGGTAGACCATTTTATGATAGCGTTACAGCTTCTTTGAGTTGCTGCCTGTAATTGTAAATCACTCCTGAAAATGTAGCCTTGGTGGCAGAATTTTGGCTTTAATCATTCTAATGTGTTAGCATGCAGTGGACTATGTTCATGAACTTTGCATCTTATTGTCCCGGTTTCTGAATATGATTAACATGACAATGTGAGATCAGATAGCAAAACGTGCAAAAGTTATGCTGGGATTACTGCGGTTCATTTGTCGAAGGGACAAACTGTTTGCCAAGACCATAAAATCTACGTACGAAGTGGGTGGAAGCAAAACAGTAAACATACTGTAAAAATTGATTTCAGTAAAGTCAGGATTAGTGTCCACTTTCTTAAGAGATGTATGGTGGTGGCCCTTTTGTCACGCTACAGAGAGATAATTGCTGCTGTTTACTATTTTTTATTATCTGTCGTGGTGGATAATTAGCTTATTATGCACCAGAAAATTATTACTGATTAACTAAGACTTCGCAACCAGTCTTTGGGTGTTTGGTCTAGTGGTATGATTCTCGCTTCGGGTGCGAGAGGTCCCGAGTTCGATTCTCGGAACACCCCCCTCTTGCTCTCTTTTTGTCTGTTTTGACTCTTCCGCCTTCATTCCGTCGTCGTTTTAACTGTCCGAGGCCCCCACCTGTGTCAGGACTCAGCACTCCCACCCATCCACGTCTTCTTGACTCTACCGCCATTTCTGAAGTCTTTTGGACAACATTCTCCTGATCAGGAGGGGAAAGAAAGAAGAAACCTTTTGGAAAACCATTTATAATGATATATATGACAATTCAGCCAAAAAAAAAAAGTTCTGAAGCGGTGGGATTCAGTGATTGATAGATCGATATCATGAGTTCCCAGCAGCAGTTTCCCGACTTGTCTCGCACGAAAAACCATGTTCGTTGACTATGATGCGTGATGCAGTACCATGCTTTTGCTGGAGCCTTGCAACTCGAGCAAAAACAATTATTCGTGTAATTTAAGATTTCTTCTTGTTTTGAACGTGAGGAATCGTCGATCGTGTCACCATAATTTTCACAACTTAGAAGTGCTGCTTACATGGGTAAAGTCCGAATAATTTTATACGTGATATATATCCCAACTTTACAGCAAACCGAAAACCTTCTGGAGCAGCCTGAATGAGCTGTAATTAATCCCCGTCCGCGACAACTCACCCGGCCTTGGAAAGCCCAAAATGCCTTTGGAGGAGTAAATATCTCATCAATGATGCACAACGGATTCGCTGTATAAATTCCCGTTTAGATTTTGCCATGTATAAAATCCTCACAACTTACGAGTACTAACCTTATACATATCAAGATCTGAATGATAATTTATATAACTAACTGATTATTATGTATTATACATTAAATATTCATCGATTAGAGGCTTTTTATGATAAACCTCGCCGAACCCCGGGCGGCGGCAGATGCATGGAGATTGAAACTACGTATGTACCTTCACGATTCTCGTACGACAAGTACAAAGAACATCCTCCCTCACGTATACAATTCTTTTTTCTTTTTTCTTTTTTTTATTTTAACGGTTCGCTCTTTTTAATATCATCGTTCTTCAAATAAAACTGAAAGTCGTGACTATCCTACAAATTTATAATCTCATTCCTATTATGTACTCAACTATTTTTTAGTACAAGGACCTCATTTGTAATCAAATATATTGAAACTCTTTCTTTCCGGCCAGTCTAGGCTGGGCTTGCACGTGAGCCACTTGCATGAGTCATGAAGGCCACAGTCCACACAAAGTGGGAAGTGGGACAGCTGTACATTTCTAGCTTAACCTTCGGGTCAAAACTTGCATCATCTTTGGTCTCTCCCCAGCTCTTCCATCATTCATATACATAGACACATGCCTATTTACATATGTGTGTGTAACAAAAGGACCACGTGCAATGCAACCCCACCCAAACCAAAAAAGAGTAGGGTTGCATGTGCTGCTCGACCAAAGCTACAATGTCATCATATATATACATATATATACATATATATATATATATATATCAAATGCACCTGAATTAAAATGCTTGCTAGGTAGCTATTGTTGGATGAAAAACTCAGCTCATCCCACCCCCCACCCCCAAAAAGAATCTTTCTTCGTTCTTCTTTGTTCTCTCTCTCTTCCTTTGGTTGCACTCTTCTTCCATTGATGGGAATAGAGCTCCAAAGCTTGCATGGAAGTGTTGGTTCCACCTAAACCCGGGGGAAGTTAATGGAGATTTCATAGTATTGTGTACAGCAGATATATCGCGTGACAGTACTGACGTAACATTATATGACTTGTGACACCGCAAAAGTAAGGTCGGGCATATACTCGTTACAGTGTACAAGACTTCCTCCTCCATGACCTCTCCTTACGGTGCCTCTTTCCCAATTTTTGGCAGTGTGGAAGTGGACTTGTGATCGAGTCGAACACATATAGATTGTCGTATCGATGATACTCTTTCGATACGGGATGGGTCGGTACTTAGTCGATCCTCAAACCGGCATTAGAAAGCATGATTTCCACACCACCCCCAAATCTTTTTGTTAGTTTATGAAAAAGTAGAAGGATGATTTGAGCTTGCTTAACCTTTATCTTATAGTACAGATGATTGATCACATCTTGAGGCGCACAGGGACATTTACTTATGGGACCGACGAAAAAACTAGGCCTTTGGGTCTTTCTTTTGCCCATTTGTGTGGTCTCTTTCCATTCGATAATGGAAATTCTTGAGTAATCCTCACAGGTGTAAAGAAATATCGAATATAAGTGAAAATGGTTGTCAATTGCTGGATCTCGGGTTCAGGTATTGCGAATGAAGAAAATTCACTTCAGAAGAGCCTTACCCCCTAGTAGACATATCCGGTTTGAATAAGATTAGTCAGGGTCTGTTGAACTTCTAGACACCGAGTCACATATTGTAAAAAATGGTCGTTAATTACTTGAATATATAACATAATTTTTACTCATTAAAGAAATGTAATAGATTTTTTACCATGTAACTATTAGATGCAATCGTTCTTTTAATATAAATAATCTCAAATTTAGAAATTCAGCCGATCGTGATTATTTCAGATTTGACTAAATAAACTTGTTAGGATAAATTTTTTATTATATAAATTTTTTTCAATTATAAAAAAGAATAACACATCATCTTAAAAAATATGTAATATTTAGACGGAATGATTTTAAAGCTTATGTCTCTTTTTTTTTTTAACAGGCCATTTGGATTTGGGTCACTTTCCCGACATCCTAAATTTCACTCCAACATAATTAATCACATCCTTTTCTGACCAATATGTTTTGTCCTTTGATTAACTCGTGTATCTTTTCCTTTCAGTCAGGACGACGTTTACATCTTACCTTTTCAATCTTTCTTTTTAAGGTTCTTCCCTTCCATCATTCCCATTCATTGGGGTGAATTTTTATGTGGATATTCAAATCAATGTTCAAGGTGTCGCGAGGTTTGAAAGGTAGCTCAAAATCAACTTTTTCTTTTTTCTTTTTCCTTTTCTCTTCGCACCGCGGATATAAAAAAAATTTAACATGTCATCGTTAATCCAGTTCGAGTTGGATGGGCTTACTAAGAGTTAAATCTCTTATAATGTGAATTATTTTCATTTATAAGACTCAAATTCGAGATTTTATTTAAGAGAAATAGAATTCTTACCATCTCAATCAATTTACTTTGATAACTTTTCTTTTTTGACTGCAAATCAAACCCGGAAATGAAAAGATTTTCGACGAAATTTTTCGTACCCTTTTACTGCTTGCTCTTTTTTTTTTTCCTTAGACCCGTGAATTTTATTTTTTGTTGTAAGAAAATGAAAATATTTTTTGGGGAAAAAAATCAGATATTGTGCGAGATATGGCTTATTCTTTCTTGAGTAGATTAGAACATATGAAGAAGACCAATTTGCACACAATGCTTGTCATTTACGTATCTCAATTTACTACAACTGGCTGGACAAGGCATAGTCGCACATTGATGTCTTATTTCATCGGTGGCCACTGTAGCCCGACCTTATTTCATATCGACAAAATTTCTGCAATTTAGATCTTGCTGAAGCCCGACCTTATTCCGTGTCGAGAAAATTTCTTTAATTTAGATCTTAAGGTGCACGTAATTGCAGTTCATGCTAGATGCGGAAGATTAACTGCCTCCATATTCGTGTAGATATTAATTACAGCAATCTTATTAATTAATTTTATTATATCATGATCAGGAGATGAAATTATTTAAGGTTTAGCAAGTCAAGGCAAATCGGCACGCATATTAGACTTCAACAAATAACAGTTAATTTTACCTTAACAGTTAAATTTACCTGTTCAGGTAAAAGAAGAACTTGATACATTTAATATCACTATCGCTTTTAACCTAGAGATCCTACGTTTCAATCTCGTTGACAGGACTTCCCGTTCGCGTTTAATTCTCTCTTCCTTCTCTTCCTTTTGAGCTTATATAGTTTTTTATGCAACAAACATATCATGTGATGACAACAATGTGATATATTTACCTAATTAAAAGTTCACATTTAATCAAACTTATAATTATTAAAATCTAAAAAATATATTTTAAAAAAACTAGACCGTCACGTTTGCTGGACCGTGCCGTCTTTGATTTTTCAGTCTTTCTTCTACGGTCACGGGCGCGATGTCACGGATCCATACAATTACGAAAATGACCTTCGTGGGAAAGCAAGTAACTGTTTCGAGCAACGGCAGTCATTGAGGCCCCCCATTCTGTGCCCTTTCCGACGTGTAAAGAAGGGAATCACATGGGTGTGGAGGGAGCATCTCCTTCCTTCCCCCAGCCGTTGATTTCTGTTAAAAAATAATCTCTAATGTTATATTAGATCACAATTGTTTAATTTCTAATTTTTTTACTATTAATTTAACTCAAATATTTATCATTTTATTACCACGGTAGTATAGCCGTTGAAAATAAAGGAATTTCTTAATTTAGTGTGTTGATATTGAAATGTTCGAGCCCGCTTCAGGGATTTGTATTTTTCTCGGCACAATTAATGAGGTAAATAGACCTAAAATGTTTGAAGGTCCCCAAATCCACCGTCTGGGTAAAAACGTAATTTTACGTTCCATTTTTCAATTCACCTGGTCGTTGGGACGTTCTATGTAATTCCCGCTCAACGTCTGGTTATTAATTAAAACTAAAAATAAAATATTAACCACCCCACCCCCTATAGTTTTTCTATTTTATAAAAAAGATCCCCAATAGTGTATTCACCAACTCTTTTTTGATAAGTACGTGGAAGCCTAATAATTAATAAAATTAAATTATATAAGGTGTTTGTGAAAATCCCTATAATATCACCAAATCAAATCAAATTTAAGTTACTAGGACAATTGACAAGAGCATGATAGCCTATAGACCATGTGAGCGCAAAATTCGCAAGCCAATCAGTACAGGCGTTGCCTTCTTGAATCATGTGTTGAACCGCCACGGCCCAGTTACGAGCTCTTTGAATATCTTTGAGGAGTCCTCCATTCCACGCGTTGCATTATCTTAGTGTTGACCTCCAAGACCAGTTTTCGAAACCCTCGTCTCCAAGACAATTCCAAACTCGATCTCACAGGCTAGAGCTACGTAATTTTTCTAGTTTCACCTTTCCTAATAAAAAAATTTGGTAAAGCAAAATTGCTCACAATTCAAAATTCATAGTTTGCATTCGACTTTCATTAGTAAATCCTATGCCCAATTTTTCCTAATTTTCTAATTATTCTTTTAGATCTATTAGTTTTTCCTATAACTAAAAAGAAATTATAATATAATATCTTTTCAAATCTTATGAATTTATATGAGCAAACCATAAAATTGTAATTACAAAAAGAAGACTATACTTTCAAGAATTATTCACAAAGTACAATGAAACCTGGACTTTTTTTTAAAAAAATATATTAGTTTAAACTAATTCATGTTTACAAGGATTTATTCTTTTTGTACTCTGAATACCTCACGAGTTTATGAATACAGGTAAATCAATGTGCAAGTAAGTCTCGTGTGTAGATAGTCTCATCAAGAGTTACGCGCTCAAAGAAGTAATCAAATTTTCGGCCTCTTGAAAATAAAATCTATTTATAGTTTCACGAGACGATCTCCCTTTTATGGAAACGAGCTTTTACAAAATCATCATGTCGGTAAGGCCTTAGCTCATTGAATAATGGAGTTGATTATAATATTTAATGAAATGAGTTGCTGTTTCAAGAAAATAATGGACGACCGACCTAATTTTATTAACAAGACAAGACCGCTTATTATTTACGGCGCTGCATTTCAATTTTTTTTTTTTTGGTAGAAGCATTTCAAATTTTTGAACCTTCGTGTCCATAGCGGATCCTCCCCCACGGCCCACCCATCCACTCGACAATAAGATGATTGGATTACCGAGCTAACACGGATTAGACTGAGCAATATTACCGAGCTAATTAATATAACTCAAGGCCCTGATTTCGAATCTTATGAGTGACGAAACTTTATATCTTATTGGGTCGATCAATGGTTCGATCATTGATTAATTATTACCTACCGAATTTTTAAGTATAAGATAATTCATACTGGGTAACAAGACACTCGTTTCAGTGTGAAAACGGTGGTTTGTTCTTGATTATCTTGGGTGGTGTAATATGGTTAGTATACCACTCTCGGATGCTATGATACCATGGGCATGTGATCGTAACTCGAACTTAAATTGAGTTAACCTTGCATAAATTTTATGTTTTATTAAATTATTTTATTATGCGCTTTATTATTTCTTTTACTTCAACTTTAATTCTTGCCCCTGAAAATCGATTTAAAAATTTATCCGAATACTACCTGAAATAGTGAACATTTTAGGTAAATGTTGACGCGGTGCCTTGTTATTACTTATTACTGATGGCCACTGTACCACCAACATAGACGTGCCATGCTATGCCAGAGGCAGTCATTCAAATTCAAATCGAAACATTTCAAAACAAAACGAGGAAATTGCAGAAAAGGACAAGAAAATTCCTCCATCGCTCTCCCCTCCCCCTCCCTCTACCTCTCACCAGTTATTAGAAAATCATCACTCATCTTCTCTTTCTTCCTCCTATCTCTCTCTCTCTCTCTCTCTCCCCCAACTCTGCAATTCTCCCCCGAGTCTTTGTCTTAAAGAAGACGAAACACACGCTCTCTCTCTCTCTCTCACACACATTCAAGCTGACATAGTTTGAAAAAAAGGGAGAGAGAGAGGGAGGCCTGCCTGAAGACGCAATGCTCTCTCTCTCACCGCTTTTGTCCACCAAGCCATGTGAGCTGCTGACACATTCTCTCCCTTTCTCTTCCTCCTCCTCCTCCTCCTCCTCCTCTTTTCTTCTTCTTCTTTCTCCTCGTCTTATTCTTCTCCTTCTCGAGGCTTCTGAGCTTCGCGCGGCATTTGCGTGCTGAGCCGCTGACTCGTTCAACCCGGTCGGTTGACTCGCTGCTACTCAATGGCGTCGTCGTCCCGGCGCGCGGAGCAGCTCCCCGTTCTCCCACCGCAAGTCCCCCAGCCCTTACTCCTCTACTTCTTCCACCTCGTCCTTCTCTAACCAGCGCGTGATGCCTCGCTCCTGCTCCTCATCTGCCACTTCCTTCTACAACTCCGGCGGTGGTGGAGGAGGTTTCGGGACCCGATCCGTGACGCCGAGCCGCTCCCGATCCGATTCGGTGTACTATGGAAATGGCGGTTACAGCGGCCGCTCGCCGGTGGAATTCGCTTCCGATGAGCTGATTGCCGAGCCGATGGACGCCCCTCGGTCTGCTGATAGTATCTCCGTGACGATTCGATTCAGGCCTCTGAGGTAATGGAAGATCTGAGTTTGGGGAATCAGATCTACTGGACTGTGAGCCGGAGTTGGAAAATAAGGATGTTCCTACGCGTGACTGAGTTTTGCGGTTTCTTGCAGTGAGAGGGAATATCAGAAGGGAGATGAGATAGCCTGGTATGCTGATGGGGATAAGATCGTGAGAAGCGAGTACAACGCAGCAACAGCATATGCTTTCGGTACTGTTTGGTTCCTTACTCTCTGTTTCGATAATGGAAGCCTATGTTAATGAAGTTATCCTGGTCAATCAGAGATTAAATGGTCACTTGGAATGAATGCTTGTGACAAATCTAGTCTGGTTGTTAAATGTATTTTATGTGCTAACGGATAGCGGATTTTGGACAAACTCTATGTTTCTGATTGCGGCAGATAAAGTTTTTGGACCGCATACTAACTCTCAGGAGGTGTACGAAGTTGCTGCCAAACCAGTGGTGAAGGCTGCAATGGAAGGTGTTAATGGTAAGTTGTTCTCTTCGCCTATTATCCTCAGTAATACATTGCAATGTTTAACTGATAATGTGGGCTTTCTATTAAATTTTTTCTCTGTTGACGTTGTTCCGGTAAAACTGTAAAATGCCTCTTTAGCTGTGTGTGAGAGATTCCCTCACACGAAATCTGATTACTGATGATGCAGGGACTGTTTTCGCATATGGTGTTACGAGTAGTGGGAAGACGCACACTATGCATGTACGTTTGCTCAAGCTCCCATTTCTTCCTTAATCTATCCTGCTGCCTCTCTGACAGAGTCCTACTCTTGAATGCTATCACTCAAATCAGCAAAACTTAGTAATACCTTTTAATTGGGAAATGTATAGGTTATTGATAATGCATTTGCTTCCATATTAGCCCTTCCTATTTACTTGTTAAAAAATAGTTTAATTCGTTCAATGCCAAAGTTGCCGCATCTTAGTAATGTATAGGATAGAACACAGTATTCGATTTCTCTAAAGCTGTTTTATCCTTATTAGTTAATATTGTAAAGATTGAATTTTTTGATGCTTCTGCAAGATTCAACTTAAAAATTTTCTTGTAGTTAAACCGTCCCAATCTTGTCATTACTAGGATGCATGAGTACAGTTGATTTGGCATGATGATAGATTCTTGGTATATCCTCTTTATTCTTATTTTAACTAGCAGTTTTATACATAAAGGGTATCCACTTGTAATTTGGATTTATATCACTTTGAAACAGGTATTTCTAACCTGTACACCTATTGCTGGGGTGAACTATGTAATACTTTTTAAAATGATGAATGCAGAAGTTATTGTGTTGCTTGAGGGTTTTTCCCCTATTTATAGAGTCTTTTCTTCCTTGTATTCAGCTTTTGTACATTATGCCTCAGTTGTGATAACATAAGTTCTACACTTCCCGATCATGAGCCATTTCAGCAACTTTCTCTTATTTCACCAGTCCTTGTCTCTTTTATACTTCTTGTTTATCATTCTTATGTTTAACATGTATATTGTAAACCTTACAAGGATTGGGCATTTCGTTGATGCTGGATTCACCTGCGAGGTTTCTCCTTATAGAATTTTCTTCTAGTAGAACCATTTTGGCCATCCTGGATCAGCATTGCAATGTTGTCATTATTATAAACATAATTAAAATTAATTCAGCATATCGATAGGTTTTAGGCATATCCACTTAATATAGATCATTTCCTTGCAAAAAGATGCTCATACCTGGCATTTGTAGACGGCAACGCCTATTAGTGGCTGACATATAGTGTTTTACTACTTTTTGAGTTTTTATTATGAAAGATGCAAAAAAAGGTAGTTATGTTGCTTGAGTTATTTTTTTTCTCCTTCTATAGACTTTTCTGCTGTGTATTCAGCTTTAGTACATTATGCTTAAATATGTGATACCTCATATATATTCTGCAATTTCCTTTTTATGAGCCATTTGAAAACTTCTTAGGTCATTGATACTTCTCTTTTATATCTACCTTTCCTTTGATAATTTATTCTTATTATCTATGCAGGGAGATCACAATTCTCCAGGTATTATACCATTGGCCATAAAGGATGTGTTCAGCATAATCCAAGATGTGAGTGATTTCATTTTTAAATGCCCCAAGCCTATTGTTGCCATTGTTTATGTTCCTTGTTTTTCCTATCTCATTTGGCTTCGTGGTAACATCAATTTCCTTTTCACCTAATTTAGTTTTCAATAGTAATTCTGTTCACTTAACCTATGTAGAAAGACCACTCGGGCAGTTAGAGTATGTTGCTGTCAGAGATGATATGGCTAATCTTAGCTATTTATTTCTTCAATAAATTTAATGTGTTTCTGTTATTGAATGTATTAGTTTTTCCAAGGGAATATCATTAGATAGCAGTAACCCACATATATACACTATGTCCAAGTCCAATGATTGATTTCTGGTCATTCGATCATTTCCCAAGTGATTGTTTGTGGTTGCCTTACCATGTATTATGATCTGACATATTTTCTCTTCTTTTCATTTGGTCCATTCCTTGCCATCATGGTTCTCTTAAGATTGGGCTAACTTAGTGGGTAATTGTTTAAATAATTTATCCTACTCTCTTTATTCATATTAAGCTTTTGTTCTGACCTTAGACACCTGGAAGAGAGTTTTTACTCCGAGTATCATATCTTGAAATCTACAATGAGGTCAGTCCACACTGCCTCTTCCCTTATTTCGCCTATTGCCATATATTTATTTATATTATAATCTTACTTTTAGGATGCATGCTATATATATTCATTTTATCTAATTTATATGTTATAATGATGTTAGGTGATAAATGATCTGCTTGACCCAACAGGCCAAAACTTGCGTGTTAGAGAAGATGCACAGGTTCTTATGTCTTGATTTGTTATACAATCGTCTATTTGGTTTGTCTTTTTGAGGTTTTTGACCTTTCCTGTATCATATTCTGTTCATTCTCCTCCAACAGGAGGTACCTATGAGGTGTCCAGTTAAATTTTTTTTCTGTTAGTTCTTCTTGTTTGATTATCTGTTGAACATTCAAAGTTAATTCCTGGCCTGTTTGGTGTTGTTTTTCCATTTGGAAATCTCTTAGCCGATCCTTTTTGCACATTGACATGTTTTCTCACAGGGCACCTATGTCGAGGGAATAAAGGAGGAGGTTGTTTTGTCTCCTGGGCATGCACTTTCATTCATTGCTGCTGGGGAGGGTACTTTCTTTCACAATTTTTATATTTTTTATTTTATTATATCCGGATCTTTTCATAAAAAGTCAAATAAGTCTTTGTAATACTGTTGGTGAACATGACAGAGCATCGTCATGTTGGATCCAATAATTTCAATCTGTTCAGCAGCAGAAGTCACACTATATTCACCCTGGTAAATGCCCGTCTCTTGTCCTCTAAGTCAGTATAGAAAGTACATTTTTCTTTTGCCTGGGCAGTTTCAATAATTTTGTTCTTGTACAATATCCTCATGATTTCTTGTTCCTGCATTTTCCTGTTAGCATACACATTTCTACGAATTAGCATGAATTAATATTATGTTTTGGTTTTTCCGTAAATCTTATCCATTCTTGGTGGACATTGACTCTTCATAATCAATCATTGGTTCTTCAATGTTGTTAGCTGGAGTTCATCGACTCTTGCTTGCTGTATATTTTGTTTCTTGATGATATTTATTTTTGATGCTGGCATTGGTAGGGCTAGAGGTATGCCGGTTTCCATTCACATGATAAATTATCCTATTTTCTGCTTGCCCTGTTTAAAACGATAGCATGGTTTCAGATGATTGAAAGTAGTGCCCACGGAGATGAATATGATGGAGTTGTATTCTCTCAGCTGGTACGAGAAAACAATAGCTATCTTAGAATTGAGATTCATCTTCAACAATCTATTTGTTGATAAATTTGGTGTACTTTGTAGAATTTGATTGATCTGGCTGGTTCTGAAAGCTCAAAGACCGAAACTACAGGACTGAGAAGAAAGGAAGGCTCTTACATTAACAAAAGTCTTCTAACACTTGGGACGGTATGCCATTTTTAGTTTGGCATCTAGTTGGTCCTGCTTTACTGGTTTCAACTACTTGCCAGTTTTATGTCGTGAAGACTTCGATATCTTAAGAGTGTCATTCAGCAATGTTTTCAAAAGTTTTGCTTACATCCGAACGAACCAGTATTTAAAAGATGTTTTCTTTATGTAATTCCCGAATTTTATGTCTTAAAATTGTTATCCTTTCAGTTAATGGATTATAGATTCTCATCCTTAAGTTCATTCTCTTAAGTTGTTGAAATGTGTAGGTAATTGGGAAATTGAGCGAGGGGAAAGCATCTCACGTCCCATATCGAGATTCGAAGCTCACTCGTCTTTTGCAGTCTTCACTGAGCGGGCATGGGCATGTCTCGGTGAGTTTGAAATTTTCAAGCTGCTTCCAATAAATCAATACTATAATTGTGAACTTTTGCCTTTGATAGGATAATCTCTTTCTGAATTTTACCCATCTATTCTAGCACCTTCAGCTCTGTGTAACATACGCTGCAGTTAATATTAGTGGCATGACTTTGCAAGATATAATCTAGTGTGTGCAGTTGTTCTCTCACTATTTTCCCCCTTTATTTAATTAAGTGATCTGCTTTCAATCCAACTAGTGAAAATTCTTATTCTGATGATCTTCTGCATTTCTTACAGCTAATTTGTACAGTTACTCCTGCATCTAGTAACACGGAGGAAACTCATAACACACTAAAATTTGCTAGTCGGGCAAAGAGGGTGGAGATTTATGCTTCACGCAATAAGGTTTGTCATATTTTATATAATCTTAAGAATCCCCTGCATCATTCTTGCTAGGCATCCTCTTTTCATTCTGTAATACTGTTGAAATTTGATGTTCTGCAGATCATCGACGAGAAATCTTTAATAAAGAAATATCAACGAGAAATTTCAAGTCTTAAAGAAGAGCTCGATCAGCTCAGGAGGGGAATGCTTGTGGGAGTGAACCATGAGGAGCTTATCAGCTTAAGGCAGCAGGTTTGATTATCTTCAATGATGTACTTCCATGTAAAGGAACTTCTTGTTTTATTTACACAATGACAGGATAAATCACACCTTTCACTGAATAGTTGGAAGAAGGTCAAGTGAAGATGCAATCAAGATTGGAGGAGGAGGAGGCCAAAGTTGCTCTAATGAGTAGAATCCAGAGGCTAACTAAGTTAATTCTTGTTTCTTCCAAGAATGCAATGCCTGGAGGTTTGCCTGATATTCCTAACCACACCAAGAAGTCATCTGCAGGCGAGGATGAGGCAAGTTCCTCATTATTGCGGGTTAAACTTATATTCTATTTGTGACTGTCGATCTTGCATCACTCATTTAATCCTGGGACTTCTTGGGTTTATAAACTGCAGATATCTGATCTATCACAGCGTAATGGAATTGTGAAAATGAGAAATTTTCTTTTGTTATTAATATGTTTAATTTCTTCATTTTCTCTTGTCCAATTTTTCATATATGGCTTTGCTTTATTGTTGGACCATTGACGCTGAATGTTCATCGACTCTTCAATAAGTCTTTTATATAGATGCATGTAACTCAAAGTTAAGTGTTTATGTTACCAATATCAAAAAATGGAAGTGCTGCGGGACTGTTCCTTGCTTTTGGATGGTGAGAGTCAGAAGACTTAAGTGCCTCAGCCAATCACTCAGACAATCAAAAGCATAAAAGATCCTCTAGCAAATGGAGTGAAGATCTCTCGCCTGCTGGTAGTGTGGTTAACGAATTGACAACCCAAGCTGGCGAGCTTATGAGTGGTTCGAAGCTGCCATTGGTACGTCCTTTTCTGACATGACCCGCTTGCTCTTTTCATATTTTCATGTAATTTTTGAGTTGGCATGTCTCTGTATTTTAGAAAGGATGAAGAGTAGATAATTTATTGGGTGAAGAACCTGCTCCCAATGTTCTTTATACGCATAAGATGAGTAACCTTATACATTTTGTCCCAAAATGGGTCTCAATCTGCTGAAAAAAGGCTTAGCCAGATATTTTGCTTTGCTAATATTTTTGTAGATATATGATAACCTTTGGCTTGAGTTATTCTGAAAACGAATAACTTGAAAAATTATGAACTTTTATTTGACAGAACAATGCTTTTGTTTAATAAAATAAATATACACAGAAGTTTATTTAACCGGTTCATCAATTATGGTGTCCTAGACAGTGGGCATAGTTTGAGGACCTGCTTGCATGTTCTGTTTATAGCAAGCTAAATTCCATCAAACAATTTCACGCCCTTCCAGTTAATTGGTTTTTCATAGCTAACTGTTTGTTTGACTGATTTTACTGTCTCATTACTCTTATCAGGTAACAATGTCAATGTCAGATCAGATGGACCTTCTGGTTGAGCAAGTGAAGATGCTTGCTGGGGAGATAGCATTTAGCACTAGCACACTGAAGCGCCTAATGGAACAGTCTGTCAATGATCCAGAAAACTCAAAAACTCAGGTACGTGCATATTCAGTATGTTTCATTGTTATTCTAAAGTTGCAAATGAATAATCCATACAAATTTCCCTGTACGGAAATAGAACATTATCAATCCCTCACATGGTACGACAGCCAGCAGCAACTGACATATCTCTCATTCTAACTCCACCCTGAACCCCATCACTATCCATTAAACTTCGCCCAAGTCTTCTTGGTTCCAACAAGAATGAATTATTGTTTTCACAGCATATCTTCATTTTCAAATAAATAGTTTTGAGAATTTTGGTGGTACATCTATGTTGATGGTTTCCACGGTTGCTACTTCCTTTGGCTCTAAGCTGCACACAGTTGCTATGGAGGTACCGTTTTATTCCAAAAACCATGATGTAGCACATTCATTTTTGTCTTTTGATAGATTGAGAACTTGGAGAATGAGATCCAAGAAAAGAAGAAGCAGATGAGGATGTTAGAACAGCGTATAACTGAAAGTGGTGAAGTGTCAATTGCTAATGCATCATTAGTTGAAATGCAGCAGGTACTCTCTACATATGAGAACATGATAAAATTGATTGCAGTTGAATGTAGACTCTGAATTCTGTTCATCTTTATGTTGCAACAGACAGTGACGAGATTGATGGCTCAGTGTAATGAAAAAGGTTTTGAGTTGGAGGTGAGTAGATTAGGAAATGCTGTCTTTGTTGGTCAAATTTCTTCTCTGACACGTGAAAATAAGAGACAATATATTCTTTTACATTGTATCAAATTTATTTATTCTGTTGTGCAGATAAAGTCTGCAGACAATCGTGTTTTGCAAGAACAGTTGCAGAACAAGGTGGGGGATTTTCTTTCAGCTGTTTTTTCATTCTTTGAAAATTTTATTCCCCTATGTGAATTCAGTGACACCTGTCATCCTAAATATGCTTCTTTACTCTATTCGCCATTCAACAGTGTGCTGAGAACAAGGAGCTACAGGAAAAGTTAATGCATTGGAGCAGCAGTTGGCATTGATTGCCGGCAACAAGTCTTCTGCACATTATGAACCAAACGAGTCCGAAGAGTATGTTGATGAGTTGAAAAAGAAAGCACAGGCTCAGGTGATTGCCTAGCCTTTCTTGATATGGATTGTTAAATGAGTTTCTTCCTGTGTTTGTAGTTTCTCAATCACTCCATAACCCACTGACTTGCTACCTGAGCTCTAGCCAATCAATTGAGTTCATGCTATGTCTGCATTTGTTAGATCTGTAATAAAACATACATCTGCTTTTGCTAATAGGAGATCGAGAATGAGACACTTAAGCTGGAACATGTTCAGCTTTCTGAGGAGAACAGTGGCTTACGTGTCCAAAATCAAAAATTGGCTGAAGAGGCTTCTTATGCAAAAGAGCTTGCTTCTGCTGCTGCTGTTGAACTCAAGAACCTGGCCAGTGAAGTTACAAAGCTCTCTGTGCAGAACTCAAAATTAGAAAAGGATCTTAATGCTGCTCGAGAGTTGGCTACTGCTAGAGCAAATGGTTTCAATCGCAAGCTCAGTGATGGAGCCAGAGCAGGGAGGAAAGGTCGTCTTGGTCTTCGAGCCTCGGATGACTTTGATCCTGATGACCTGAAAATAGAATTGCAAGCGAGGAAGCGGGCGGGCAGCTTGAGGCAGCCCTGGCTGAGAAGGAATTTCTAGAGGATGAATATAGGAAGAAGGTTGAAGAGGCGAAGAGAGAAGAGAGCTCTGGAGAATGATTTAGCAAACATGTGGGTCCTTGTAGCTAAGTTGAAGAAGGAAGGTGGAGGGGTTCCCGAGCGGAACCAAGAAGAGAGATTACATGAGGATTCCAATCATATTCCTGGAAGTAAGTCAGATGAGATTGAGAGCACTTGTGTCCTCAAGGAGAGGCAAATTTCTGATTTGTCAAAACCGCAGAGGAAAGTGTCAAGGAAGAGCCTCTGGTAGCACGGCTGAAGGTAATATACCTTTTCTTTAGTTAAGTTCGACCGAGCCTAATTAACTGACTGTTTTCTAAGCGAGATGCGGTTGGTTCATGCCAATTCCTTTGGTAAAACCAGACACTCCTTGCTTTGACCTGCTCTTTTTTTTTGGGAAGTACTTTGAACCCGTTCTTTCCTCCGCGCCACACCCCCACTCCTGTTTCTGAATGATTTTGAGATCAACTGACCCCTTGATTATACCCATACCTTGGCTGGTTTTGTATGTAATCCTAGTTTAAACTACTATTGGCTACCCTTCACTCAGCAGATTTGTGGAACAAAAACTAGGTTTCACGTATTGTGTTGGTCATTACCTTGTGACAATGAATCTGTCAGACTCCAACCTTACAAATTGCAGTTTCATCAGCTCGAGATTTTGTTTTCTTTTTCCAGTTTTTACAGAAGAAAAGAGCGTGTGTAAACTTATTAATTTCGAATTCGTCCCTGTTACATGTAAACTGAGATTCTGTTTTGACATTTTCTCTGTGAATTACAGTCTAGGCTAACAATTTTGGACTTTAATGACTCAGGCCCGCATGCAAGAGATGAAAGAGAAGGAGCTCAAGTCATTGGGAACTGGAGATGGAAATTCCCATATGTGTAAAGTATGCTTTGAAACGCCAACGGCAGCTATCCTGCTACCCTGTCGGCATTTTTGTTGTAAGTGTTTATTCTACAATCATTTTATCTGAAAATATTTTGAGAATCATCCGGAATCATCTCCTAACCAGTTACTGTCTACGCATCTCCATGTAGTGTGTAAATCTTGTTCACTGGCTTGTTCGGAGTGTCCTATTTGTCGTACAAAGATTGGGGATAGGCTTTTTGCGTTTGCTTCATGACTCCACATCGAATCCTCAACAGGTATGCACTGCTTTTTTGCCCCCTAAACCCATCGTTTGATGATTGATCAGCTTCACTGATGCACAGCCAAGGGTTGTTTCGAACTAGACCTCACGTCATGCATGCTTTGTGGATCATATAATTTGAACAAATGGATTATGTCAAGCAGTGAATTCATTTGTATCGAATCTGGATTTTCTGTTTGCAGGGTGGTGATTGCGATTCTTTTATAACTTGGCTTGTATGTAGATCCTCTTCAAAATTGTCATATGGCGGGTCTCTTCCCCTGCCTTTCTCCTTAGGCTGTAAAATAAGAACAGAAGAGGCTGGGGGAATGGAGAAACAAGGTACAGTGTCGGATTTTTAGATGCATGTTGCTGCAGAAACTCATGATATGTCCTCGACTGAAGTTTCGACAACATGTATACAAACTCGAAGAAAGACATTGTTCCCTCTTGGAAGTGCAAATTCACCACTATGTCTCGGTATTCTTCTCCAGGTCTACCGATCTTTTCATGGTATGTTTTGATATAAAATCGAGTTTTATGTCAACATCATGAGGCGAGCGTGCCTGAATCTAACAGATCTCTATCCTGTGCTTTCGTCCACATCCGATCTTCTGAGCTTGGCTTTACTACAATACGTTCTCGTAAGTTTTGAACTCGACCACATGCGAATGTTTGTGACTGAGTTTTAGCATGAGATGCAAATTTTTACCGATCCCGAACAATGTATGGGCTCTGTTCGGGATTGATAAAAATTTTGTATGTATCCCATTGAAATTTGAGTGGATTTGGTAAGACTCAAGGAGCTTCGGTGCTAGTTTCAGTTTCAGCACATGGGTTATCCGGAGCAGTGTGAAAATATGCTATGAAGAAAACTGGTTCGTGCAATCGAGTTCATGGTTTTCACCAAAAAAAAAAAATCGAGTTCATTCATATGTACCTCATTTAAACTTTAAGTCTCGGGTTCGAGCACTACGTACGCAGACACCCATCTTGGGAGCCTCCCCGCCATTGCCAGGCGTGCGTTTGGGTCGGGGCGACCAACGGCTTCGTAGTTATGGTTGGCTGAAAGATTCCATTTCACCGCTGGTTGGGCCTGCTTGAATACCGTGGCTGGCGACCAAAAAAAAAAACAAATTCCATAGTCCTTCACATCTAAGTATTCTTTGCTCGAGTTTCATTACATTGAATAATCAAGTCGAGAGGACTTTTGTTGTTTTTGAATAAATTATTATATGCTAGAATTAATTGAAGTATCTCTTCGATATATATGATTATTTTCATTATCATTTTTCAGTTATTATATGTTATGAATAGGTAATATATATAGTATTAGCATTAAATAAAAGTTTGAGTAAAGAACACTTACTGGTGAAGGACTCTAGAATTAGATTCGCTGTCAGAGGAAAATTAAACTTGGAAGAGTTTTATCCACTAGTGCGCCTACTCGACTCGAGCTGAATAATTTAAAATTCATTGACCAAGATCCTATGTAAAATCTGATTTCTATTTTTTTTCCGCTGAATAATCTGATTTCTAGTTTTAATAGATAGAAATAGAATACATGTTAAGTTTAGGGGGCGTTGAAAAATACAGCTAACTTGCACTATCATACCTATCTTTTCCCTTCGTCTCTAACAGAAAAG
>CM075291.1:11252300-11316942 GCA_037672795.1 Lagerstroemia speciosa
ACTCGTTTCAGTGTGAAAACGGTGGTTTGTTCTTGATTATCTTGGGTGGTGTAATATGGTTAGTATCCACTCTCGGATGCTATGATACCATGGGCATGTGATCGTAACTCGAACTTAATTGAGTTAACCTTGCATAAATTTTATGTTTTATTTAATTATTTTATTATGCGCTTTATATATTTCTTTTACTTCAACTTTAATTCTTGCCCCCTGAAAATCGATTTAAAAATTTATCCGAATACTACCTGAAATAGTGAACATTTAGGTAAATGTTGACGCGGTGCCTTGTTATTACACTTATGACTGATGGCCACTGTACCACCACATAGACGTGCCATGCTATGCCAGAGGCAGTCATTCAAATTCAAATTGAAACATTTCAAAACAAAACGAGAAAATTACAGAAAAGGACAAGAAAATTCCTCCATCGCTCTCCCCCCTCCCCCTCCCTCTACCTCTCACGTTATTAGAAAATCATCACTCATCTTCTCTTTCTTCCTCCTATCTCTCTCTCTCTCTCTCTCTCCCCAACTCTGCAATTCTCCCCCGAGTCTTTGTCTTAAAGAAGACGAAACACACGCGCTCTCTCTCTCTCTCCACACACATTCAAGCTGACATAGTTTGAAAAAAAGGGAGAGAGAGAGGAGGCCTGCCTGAAGACGCAATGCTCTCTCTCTCACCGCTTTTGTCCACCAAGCCATGTGAGCTGCTGACACATTCTCTCCCTTTCTCTTCCTCCTCCTCCTCCTCCTCCTCCTCTTTTCTTCTTCTTCTTTCTCCTCGTCTTATTCTTCTCCTTCTCGAGGCTTCTGAGCTTCGCGCGGCATTTGCGTGCTGAGCCGCTGACTCGTTCAACCCGGTCGGTTGACTCGCTGCTACTCAATGGCGTCGTCGTCCCGGGCGCGGAGCAGCTCCCCGTTCTCCCACCGCAAGTCCCCCAGCCCTTACTCCTCTACTTCTTCCACCTCGTCCTTCTCTAACCAGCGCGTGATGCCTCGCTCCTGCTCCTCATCTGCCACTTCCTTCTACAACTCCGGCGGTGGTGGAGGAGGTTTCGGGACCCGATCCGTGACGCCGAGCCGCTCCCGATCCGATTCGGTGTACTATGGAAATGGCGGTTACAGCGGCCGCTCGCCGGTGGAATTCGCTTCCGATGAGCTGATTGCCGAGCCGATGGACGCCCCTCGGTCTGCTGATAGTATCTCCGTGACGATTCGATTCAGGCCTCTGAGGTAATGGAAGATCTGAGTTTGGGGAATCAGATCTACTGGACTGTGAGCCGGAGTTGGAAAATAAGGATGTTCCTACGCGTGACTGAGTTTTTGCGGTTTCTTGCAGTGAGAGGGAATATCAGAAGGGAGATGAGATAGCCTGGTATGCTGATGGGGATAAGATCGTGAGAAGCGAGTACAACGCAGCAACAGCATATGCTTTCGGTACTGTTTGGTTCCTTACTCTCTGTTTCGATAATGGAAGCCTATGTTAATGAAGTTATCCTGGTCAATCAGAGATTAAATGGTCACTTGGAATGAATGCTTGTGACAAATCTAGTCTGGTTGTTAAATGTATTTTATGTGCTAACGGATAGCGGATTTTGGACAAACTCTATGTTTCTGATTGCGGCAGATAAAGTTTTTGGACCGCATACTAACTCTCAGGAGGTGTACGAAGTTGCTGCCAAACCAGTGGTGAAGGCTGCAATGGAAGGTGTTAATGGTAAGTTGTTCTCTTCGCCTATTATCCTCAGTAATACATTGCAATGTTTAACTGATAATGTGGGCTTTCTATTAAATTTTTTCTCTGTTGACGTTGTTCCAGTAAAACTGTAAAATGCCTCTTTAGCTGTGTGTGAGAGATTCCCTCACACGAAATCTGATTACTGATGATGCAGGGACTGTTTTCGCATATGGTGTTACGAGTAGTGGGAAGACGCACACTATGCATGTACGTTGCTTAAGCTCCCATTTCTTCCTTAATCTATCCTGCTGCCTCTCTGACAGAGTCCTACTCTTGAATGCTATCACTCAAATCAGCAAAACTTAGTAATACCTTTTAATTGGGAAATGTATAGGTTATTGATAATGCATTTGCTTCCATATTTAGCCCTTCCTATTTACTTGTTAAAAAAATAGTTTAATTCGTTCAATGCCAAAGTTGCCGCATCTTAGTAATGTATAGGATAGAACACAGTATTCGATTTCTCTAAAGCTGTTTTATCCTTATTAGTTAATATTGTAAAGATTGAATTTTTTGATGCTTCTGCAAGATTCAACTTAAAAATTTTCTTGTAGTTAAACCGTCCCAATCTTGTCATTACTAGGATGCATGAGTACAGTTGATTTGGCATGATGATAGATTCTTGGTATATCCTCTTTATTCTTATTTTAACTAGCAGTTTTATACATAAAGGGTATCCACTTGTAATTTGGATTTATATCACTTTGAAACAGGTATTTCTAACCTGTACACCTATTGCTGGGGTGAACTATGTAATACTTTTTAAAATGATGAATGCAGAAGTTATTGTGTTGCTTGAGGGTTTTTCCCCTATTTATAGAGTCTTTTCTTCCTTGTATTCAGCTTTTGTACATTATGCCTCAGTTGTGATAACATAAGTTCTACACTTCCCGATCATGAGCCATTTCAGCAACTTTCTCTTATTTCACCAGTCCTTGTCTCTTTTATACTTCTTGTTTATCATTCTTATGTTTAACATGTATATTGTAAACCTTACAAGGATTGGGCATTTCGTTGATGCTGGATTCACCTGCGAGGTTTCTCCTTATAGAATTTTCTTCTAGTAGAACCATTTTGGCCATCCTGGATCAGCATTGCAATGTTGTCATTATTATAAAACATAATTAAAATTAATTCAGCATATCGATAGGTTTTAGGCATATCCACTTAATATAGATCATTTCCTTGCAAAAAGATGCTCATACCTGGCATTTGTAGACGGCAACGCCTATTAGTGGCTGACATATAGTGTTTTACTACTTTTTGAGTTTTTATTATGAAAGATGCAAAAAAAAGGTAGTTATGTTGCTTGAGTTATTTTTTTTCTCCTTCTATAGACTTTTCTGCTGTGTATTCAGCTTTAGTACATTATGCTTAAATATGTGATACCTCATATATATTCTGCAATTTCCTTTTTATGAGCCATTTGAAAACTTCTTAGGTCATTGATACTTCTCTTTTATATCTACCTTTCCTTTGATAATTTATTCTTATTATCTATGCAGGGAGATCACAATTCTCCAGGTATTATACCATTGGCCATAAAGGATGTGTTCAGCATAATCCAAGATGTGAGTGATTTCATTTTAAATGCCCCAAGCCTATTGTTGCCATTGTTTATGTTCCTTGTTTTTCCTATCTCATTTGGCTTCGTGGTAACATCAATTTCCTTTTCACCTAATTTAGTTTTCAATAGTAATTCTGTTCACTTAACCTATGTAGAAAGACCACTCGGGCAGTTAGAGTATGTTGCTGTCAGAGATGATATGGCTAATCTTAGCTATTTATTTCTTCAATAAATTTAATGTGTTTCTGTTATTGAATGTATTAGTTTTTCCAAGGGAATATCATTAGATAGCAGTAACCCACATATATACACTATGTCCAAGTCCAATGATTGATTTCTGGTCATTCGATCATTTCCCAAGTGATTGTTTGTGGTTGCCTTACCATGTATTATGATCTGACATATTTTCTCTTCTTTTCATTTGGTCCATTCCTTGCCATCATGGTTCTCTTAAGATTGGGCTAACTTAGTGGGTAATTGTTTAAATAATTTATCCTACTCTCTTTATTCATATTAAGCTTTTGTTCTGACCTTAGACACCTGGAAGAGAGTTTTTACTCCGAGTATCATATCTTGAAATCTACAATGAGGTCAGTCCACACTGCCTCTTCCCTTATTTCGCCTATTGCCATATATTTATTTATATTATAATCTTACTTTTAGGATGCATGCTATATATATTCATTTTATCTAATTTATATGTTATAATGATGTTAGGTGATAAATGATCTGCTTGACCCAACAGGCCAAAACTTGCGTGTTAGAGAAGATGCACAGGTTCTTATGTCTTGATTTGTTATACAATCGTCTATTTGGTTTGTCTTTTTGAGGTTTTTGACCTTTCCTGTATCATATTCTGTTCATTCTCCTCCAACAGGAGGTACCTATGAGGTGTCCAGTTAAATTTTTTTTCTGTTAGTTCTTCTTGTTTGATTATCTGTTGAACATTCAAAGTTAATTCCTGGCCTGTTTGGTGTTGTTTTTCCATTTGGAAATCTCTTAGCCGATCCTTTTTGCACATTGACATGTTTTCTCACAGGGCACCTATGTCGAGGGAATAAAGGAGGAGGTTGTTTTGTCTCCTGGGCATGCACTTTCATTCATTGCTGCTGGGGAGGGTACTTTCTTTCACAATTTTTATATTTTTTATTTTATTATATCCGGATCTTTTCATAAAAAAGTCAAAATAAGTCTTTGTAATACTGTTGGTGAACATGACAGAGCATCGTCATGTTGGATCCAATAATTTCAATCTGTTCAGCAGCAGAAGTCACACTATATTCACCCTGGTAAATGCCCGTCTCTTGTCCTCTAAGTCAGTATAGAAAGTACATTTTTCTTTTGCCTGGGCAGTTTCAATAATTTTGTTCTTGTACAATATCCTCATGATTTCTTGTTCCTGCATTTTCCTGTTAGCATACACATTTTCTACGAATTAGCATGAATTAATATTATGTTTTGGTTTTTCCGTAAATCTTATCCATTCTTGGTGGACATTGACTCTTCATAATCAATCATTGGTTCTTCAATGTTGTTAGCTGGAGTTCATCGACTCTTGCTTGCTGTATATTTTGTTTCTTGATGATATTTATTTTTGATGCTGGCATTGGTAGGGCTAGAGGTATGCCGGTTTCCATTCACATGATAAATTATCCTATTTTCTGCTTGCCCTGTTTAAAACGATAGCATGGTTTCAGATGATTGAAAGTAGTGCCCACGGAGATGAATATGATGGAGTTGTATTCTCTCAGCTGGTACGAGAAAACAATAGCTATCTTAGAATTGAGATTCATCTTCAACAATCTATTTGTTGATAAATTTGGTGTACTTTGTAGAATTTGATTGATCTGGCTGGTTCTGAAAGCTCAAAGACCGAAACTACAGGACTGAGAAGAAAGGAAGGCTCTTACATTAACAAAAGTCTTCTAACACTTGGGACGGTATGCCATTTTTAGTTTGGCATCTAGTTGGTCCTGCTTTACTGGTTTCAACTACTTGCCAGTTTTATGTCGTGAAGACTTCGATATCTTAAGAGTGTCATTCAGCAATGTTTTCAAAAGTTTTGCTTACATCCGAACGAACCAGTATTTAAAGATGTTTTCTTTATGTAATTCCCGAATTTTATGTCTTAAAATTGTTATCCTTTCAGTTAATGGATTATAGATTCTCATCCTTAAGTTCATTCTCTTAAGTTGTTGAAATGTGTAGGTAATTGGGAAATTGAGCGAGGGGAAAGCATCTCACGTCCCATATCGAGATTCGAAGCTCACTCGTCTTTTGCAGTCTTCACTGAGCGGGCATGGGCATGTCTCGGTGAGTTTGAAATTTTCAAGCTGCTTCCAATAAATCAATACTATAATTGTGAACTTTTGCCTTTGATAGGATAATCTCTTTCTGAATTTTACCCATCTATTCTAGCACCTTCAGCTCTGTGTAACATACGCTGCAGTTAATATTAGTGGCATGACTTTGCAAGATATAATCTAGTGTGTGCAGTTGTTCTCTCACTATTTTCCCCCTTTATTTAATTAAGTGATCTGCTTTCAATCCAACTAGTGAAAATTCTTATTCTGATGATCTTCTGCATTTCTTACAGCTAATTTGTACAGTTACTCCTGCATCTAGTAACACGGAGGAAACTCATAACACACTAAAATTTGCTAGTCGGGCAAAGAGGGTGGAGATTTATGCTTCACGCAATAAGGTTTGTCATATTTTATATAATCTTAAGAATCCCCTGCATCATTCTTGCTAGGCATCCTCTTTTCATTCTGTAATACTGTTGAAATTTGATGTTCTGCAGATCATCGACGAGAAATCTTTAATAAAGAAATATCAACGAGAAATTTCAAGTCTTAAAGAAGAGCTCGATCAGCTCAGGAGGGGAATGCTTGTGGGAGTGAACCATGAGGAGCTTATCAGCTTAAGGCAGCAGGTTTGATTATCTTCAATGATGTACTTCCATGTAAAGGAACTTCTTGTTTTATTTTACAATGACAGGATAAATCACACCTTTCACTGAATAGTTGGAAGAAGGTCAAGTGAAGATGCAATCAAGATTGGAGGAGGAGGAGGATGCCAAAGTTGCTCTAATGAGTAGAATCCAGAGGCTAACTAAGTTAATTCTTGTTTCTTCCAAGAATGCAATGCCTGGAGGTTTGCCTGATATTCCTAATCACCAAAGAAGTCATTCTGCAGGCGAGGATGAGGCAAGTTCCTCATTATTGCGGTTAAACTTATATTCTATTTGTGACTGTCGATCTTGCATCACTCATTTAATCCTGGGACTTCTTGGGTTTATAAACTGCAGATATCTGATCTATCACAGCGTAATGGAATTGTGAAAATGAGAAATTTTCTTTTGTTATTAATATGTTTAATTTCTTCATTTTCTCTTGTCCAATTTTTCATATATGGCTTTGCTTTATTGTTGGACCATTGACGCTGAATGTTCATCGACTCTTCAATAAGTCTTTTATATAGATGCATGTAACTCAAAGTTAAGTGTTTATGTTACCAATATCAGAAAATGGAAGTGCTGCGGGACTGTTCCTTGCTTTTGGATGGTGAGAGTCAAAAAGACTTAAGTGCCTCAGCCAATCACTCAGACAATCAAAAGCATAAAAGATCCTCTAGCAAATGGAGTGAAGATCTCTCGCCTGCTGGTAGTGTGGTTAACGAATTGACAACCCAAGCTGGCGAGCTTATGAGTGGTTCGAAGCTGCCATTGGTACGTCCTTTTCTGACATGACCCGCTTGCTCTTTTCATATTTTCATGTAATTTTTGAGTTGGCATGTCTCTGTATTTTAGAAAGGATGAAGAGTAGATAATTTATTGGGTGAAGAACCTGCTCCCAATGTTCTTTATACGCATAAGATGAGTAACCTTATACATTTTGTCCCAAAATGGGTCTCAATCTGCTGAAAAAAGGCTTAGCCAGATATTTTGCTTTGCTAATATTTTTGTAGATATATGATAACCTTTGGCTTGAGTTATTCTGAAAACGAATAACTTGAAAAATTATGAACTTTTATTTGACAGAACAATGCTTTTGTTTAATAAAATAAATATACACAGAAGTTTATTTAACCGGTTCATCATTTATGGTGTCCTAGACAGTGGGCATAGTTTGAGGACCTGCTTGCATGTTCTGTTTATAGCAAGCTAAATTCCATCAAACAATTTCACGCCCTTCCAGTTAATTGGTTTTTCATAGCTAACTGTTTGTTTGACTGATTTTACTGTCTCATTACTCTTATCAGGTAACAATGTCAATGTCAGATCAGATGGACCTTCTTGTTGAGCAAGTGAAGATGCTTGCTGGGGAGATTGCATTTAGCACTAGCACACTGAAGCGCCTAATGGAACAGTCTGTCAATGATCCAGAAAACTCAAAAACTCAGGTACGTGCATATTCAGTATGTTTCATTGTTATTCTAAAGTTGCAAATGAATAATCCATACAAATTTCCTTGTACGGAAATAGAACATTATCAATCCCTCACATGGTACGACAGCCAGCGGCAACTGACATATCTCTCATTCTAACTCCACCCCGAACCCCATCACTATCCATTAAACTTCGCCCAAGTCTTCTTGGTTCCAACAAGAATGAATTATTGTTTTCACAGCATATCTTCATTTTCAAATAAATAGTTTTGAGAATTTTGGTGGTACATCTATGTTGATGGTTTCCACGGTTGCTACTTCCTTTGGCTCTAAGCTGCACACAGTTGCTATGGAGGTACCGTTTTATTCCAAAAACCATGATGTAGCACATTCATTTTTGTCTTTTGATAGATTGAGAACTTGGAGAATGAGATCCAAGAAAAGAAGAAGCAGATGAGGATGTTAGAACAGCGTATAACTGAAAGTGGTGAAGTGTCAATTGCTAATGCATCATTAGTTGAAATGCAGCAGGTACTCTCTACATATGAGAACATGATAAAATTGATTGCAGTTGAATCTAGACTCTGAATTCTGTTCATCTTTATGTTGCAACAGACAGTGACGAGATTGATGGCTCAGTGTAATGAAAAAGGTTTTGAGTTGGAGGTGAGTAGATTAGGAAATGCTGTCTTTGTTGGTCAAATTTCTTCTGACACGTGAAAATAAGAAACAATATATTCTTTTACATTGTATCAAATTTATTTATTTTCTATTGTGCAGATAAAGTCTGCAGACAATCGTGTTTTGCAAGAACAGTTGCAGAACAAGGTGGGGGATTTTCTTTCAGCTGTTTTTTCATTCTTTGAAAATTTTATTCCCCTATGTGAATTCAGTGACACCTGTCATCCTAAAATATGCTTCTTTACTCTATTCGCCATTCAACAGTGTGCTGAGAACAAGGAGCTACAGGAAAAAGTTAATGCATTGGAGCAGCAGTTGGCATTGATTGCCGGCAACAAGTCTTCTGCACATTATGAACCAAACGAGTCCGAAGAGTATGTTGATGAGTTGAAAAAGAAAGCACAGGCTCAGGTGATTGCCTAGCCTTTCTTGATATGGATTGTTAAATGAGTTTCTTCCTGTGTTTGTAGTTTCTCAATCACTCCATAACCCACTGACTTGCTACCTGAGCTCTAGCCAATCAATTGAGTTCATGCTATGTCTGCATTTGTTAGATCTTGTAATAAAACATACATCTGCTTTTGCTAATAGGAGATCGAGAATGAGACACTTAAGCTGGAACATGTTCAGCTTTCTGAGGAGAACAGTGGCTTACGTGTCCAAAATCAAAAATTGGCTGAAGAGGCTTCTTATGCAAAAGAGCTTGCTTCTGCTGCTGCTGTTGAACTCAAGAACCTGGCCAGTGAAGTTACAAAGCTCTCTGTGCAGAACTCAAAATTAGAAAAGGATCTTAATGCTGCTCGAGAGTTGGCTACTGCTAGAGCAAATGGTTTCAATCGCAAGCTCAGTGATGGAGCCAGAGCAGGGAGGAAAGGTCGTCTTGGTCTTCGAGCCTCGGATGACTTTGATCCTGATGACCTGAAAATAGAATTGCAAGCGAGGAAGCAGCGGGAGGCAGCACTTGAGGCAGCCCTGGCTGAGAAGGAATTTCTAGAGGATGAATATAGGAAGAAGGTTGAAGAGGCGAAGAGAAGAGAAGAAGCTCTGGAGAATGATTTAGCAAACATGTGGGTCCTTGTAGCTAAGTTGAAGAAGGAAGGTGGAGGGGTTCCCGAGCGGAACCAAGAAGAGAGATTACATGAGGATTCCAATCATATTCCTGGAAGTAAGTCAGATGAGATTGAGAGCACTTGTGTCCTCAAGGAGAGGCAAATTTCTGATTTGTCAAAACCTGCAGAGGAAAGTGTCAAGGAAGAGCCTCTGGTAGCACGGCTGAAGGTAATATACCTTTTCTTTAGTTAAGTTCGACCGAGCCTAATTAACTGACTGTTTTCTAAGCGAGATGCGGTTGGTTTCATGCCAATTCCTTTGGTAAAACCAGACACTCCTTGCTTTGACCTGCTCTTTTTTTTTGGGAAGTACTTTGAACCCGTTCTTTCCTCCGCGCCACCCCCCCACTCCTGTTTCTGAATGATTTTGAGATCAACTGACCCCTTGATTATACCCATACCTTGGCTGGTTTTGTATGTAATCCTAGTTTAAACTACTATTTGCTACCCTTCACTCAGCAGATTTGTGGAACAAAAACTAGGTTTCACGTATTGTGTTGGTCATTACCTTGTGACAATGAATCTGTCAGACTCCAACCTTACAAATTGCAGTTTCATCAGCTCGAGATTTTGTTTTCTTTTTCCAGTTTTTACCAGAAGAAAGAGCGTGTGTAAACTTATTAATTTCGAATTCGTCCCTGTTACATGTAAACTGAGATTCTGTTCTTGACATTTTCTCTGTGAATTACAGTCTAGGCTAACAATTTTTGGACTTTAATGACTTTCAGGCCCGCATGCAAGAGATGAAAGAGAAGGAGCTCAAGTCATTGGGAACTGGAGATGGAAATTCCCATATGTGTAAAGTATGCTTTGAAACGCCAACGGCAGCTATCCTGCTACCCTGTCGGCATTTTTGTTGTAAGTGTTTTATTCTACAATCATTTTATCTGAAAATATTTTGAGAATCATCCGGAATCATCTCCTAACCAGTTACTGTCTACGCATCTCCATGTAGTGTGTAAATCTTGTTCACTGGCTTGTTCGGAGTGTCCTATTTGTCGTACAAAGATTGGGGATAGGCTTTTTGCGTTTGCTTCATGACTCCACATCGAATCCTCAACAGGTATGCACTGCTTTTTTGCCCTCCTAAACCCATCGTTTGATGATTGATCAGCTTCACTGATGCACAGCCAAGGGTTGTTTCGAACTAGACCTCACGTCATGCATGCTTTGTGGATCATATAATTTGAACAAATGGATTTATGTCAAGCAGTGAATTCATTTGTATCGAATTCTGGATTTTCTGTTTGCAGGGTGGTGATTGCGATTCTTTTATAACTTGGCTTGTATGTAGATCCTCTTCAAAATTGTCATATGGCGGTCTCTTCCCCCTGCCTTTCTCCTTAAGGCTGTAAAATAAGAACAGAAGAGGCTGGGGGAATGGAGAAACAAGGTACAGTGTCGGATTTTTAGATGCATGTTGCTGCAGAAACTCATGATATGTCCTCGACTGAAGTTTCGACAACATGTATACAAACTCGAAGAAAGACATTGTTCCCTCTTGGAAGTGCAAATTCACCACTATGTCTCGGTATTCTTCTCCAGGTCTACCGATCTTTTCATGGTATGTTTTGATATAAAATCGAGTTTTATGTCAACATCATGAGGCGAGCGTGCCTGAATCTAACAGATCTCTATCCTGTGCTTTCGTCCACATCCGATCTTCTGAGCTTGGCTTTACTACAATACGTTCTCGTAAGTTTTGAACTCGACCACATGCGAATGTTTGTGACTGAGTTTTAGCATGAGATGCAAATTTTTACCGATCCCGAACGATGTATGGGCTCTGTTCCGGGATTGATAAAAATTTTGTATGTATCCCATTGAAATTTGAGTGGATTTTGGTAAGACTCAAGGAGCTTCGGTGCTAGTTTCAGTTTCAGCACATGGGTTATCCGGAGCAGTGTGAAAATATGCTATGAAGAAAACTGGTTCGTGCAATCGAGTTCAATGGTTTTCACCAAAAAAAAAAAATCGAGTTCATTCATATGTACCTCATTTAAACTTTAAGTCTCGGGTTCGAGACCTCACGTACGCAGACACCCCTCTTGGGAGCCTCACCCGCCATTGCCAGGCGTGCGACCCGGGGCGACCAACGGATTAGTCAAGTATGGTTGGCTGAAAGATGCCATCTCACCGCTGGTGGGGCCTGCTTGAATACCGTGGCTGGCGACCAAAAAAAAAAAAAAATTCCATAGTCCTTCACATCTAAGTATTCTTTGCTCGAAGTTTCATTACTATTGAATAATCAAGTCGAGAGAATTTTTGTGTTTTTGAATAAATTATTATATGCTACAATTAATTTGAAGTATCTCTTCGATATATATGATTATTTTCATTATCAATTTTTTAGTTATTATAATGTTATGAATAAGGTAAATATATATAGTTATTAGCATTAAATAAAAGTTTGAGTAAAGAACACTTACTGGTGAAGGACTCTAGAATTAGATATCGCTGTCAGAGAAAATTTAACTTGGAAGAGTTTTATCCACTAGTGCGCCTACTCGACTCGAGCTGAATTAATTAAATTCATTGGACCAAGATCCTATGTAAAATCTGATTTCTATTTTTTTTTTCCGCTGAATAATCTGATTTCTAGTTTTAATAGATAGAAATAGAATACATGTTAAGTTTAGGGGGCGTTGAAAAATACAGCTAACTTGCACTATCATACCTATCTTTTCCCTTCGTCTCTAACAGAAAAGGAAAACTGAACAACAGGAAAAGGGATTCTCCCAAGAATAAAGCAACACGTGTCTTCCAGCCATTGGATGTTTTCACGTGTCGCCCGGTTCGGCCTTGCGGGACACGCACTCTGCGGATTACTCAACTTCCTCCGGCGGGTTGTGTTGTGTTAAATACGTTCCTTCCATCTCTCCATTCTCTATCAGCAGTTGTATCAGAGAAACTTCCTTAAGGAGAGAAGACATCATCGGATCATCATCATCATCATCATCATCCATGGCGATGAAGTCAGTGCAGCTCTTTCTCGCCGGCGAAGAGGAGGACTTCGGCTTCGAGTTCGTCTTGGCTGAACCCGAAGACGTCGCCCTCACGCCGTGGGAGATCGTCAACCCCTCCGACGCCGACCTTCCTGACTCCGACACCGATGCCGGATCATCCTCCGCCATCAACGAGGTCCTTCCCGCACTCTCCGAACACGCCGCTCCGTGGGTACCCGCCACAGCTGCCGACGGCTCTGCCTTCCCCGATCAAATCGACCATTGTCTCGATGGCGTGGGAAACCCCGTCCCTACTGTTGATCAGTTTATGCTCGCGTTCGCGGGGTACTGTGAGCAGTATCGGGATCTCGGATGCAGCGGTGATGCGGATGCGGGTTATGATTATGAAGAGGAGGATGACGACGATGACGATGACGGATTGGACGATGAGCTGGTGCCACGGCACCTCCGGGGTAAATTAGAGAGGCAGCGGATGAGGAAGCTGGGAAAGAGATCCTGCTCGAAGATGAGCACTTCGAAGAGGTCGCCGCACCTGTACGTGAAGCCCGGGTGCTTGTACGGGAAGCACGGGCTCGGGCTGAAGCACAGTCTCTGCTGAGGTAAATAGTAGAACCTTGGGGTGGGTGGTGCTGGGTTTGGAACCGGAAATGGTTGGTGGTAGATATGAAGCAAGTAATTGGGTTGTAGATGATGACTTTAGGGTTTCTGGTGCATGAATTCCAGCAGATTTGGAGAAACTGCCATTGATATCAGTACGCTGCCACTCTATGTTTCTTTAACGCCATGATCAAAATTGTTTAAATTTGGCCATTCCCCTCTGTCTCTGTTGAGTTGTTTACTGCTTGTTTCTTCCTGAACTATTGATAGAATAGAATGACAATAAAAGCCAATGACACTGTCGTCTGAAGAACCAGAATCCTATACCATTACGATGTTGAATTGGGAATCGCATGATGGGTCAGTGAAATTGTTACTTGAAATCCTCGGTATTTTACTAAAAATTCCAAAGAAGGCTGAATTTCACAACGTCCACGAGTAAAAGCTAATAATTTTTTGCACGAATTGTCGAGCGAAGAACAGGAAAATTTTGCTGCTCTTCGGCTTCGCCTTCTCTTCTTCACCGTGCGAGTGTAATCTGCAAAAGCAATTTCATCTCCATGGAAGAAGTCATCGCCGTTTGCTGGTAAATAATGGTCGATATAATAGATTATTTCTGGGGTTGTTCTTCCTAGTGGTTTAGGAAGTTTTTGAATTCTTGGAAGGACGGGATGGGAGGGGATGTGTAAAATCTCCTTCGGTCGGGTTTAGTCCATAAACGCATCGTTGTAACAAATCGATGACAATCCTTCCCCTTTTGAGTCTCTGTTTTTCATCTCTTTTTCCTCTCCCCCTCCCATGGGAAAAGAGAACTGGGATGAATGGTAAAATCTGTTGTTAGTCTCTGTGCATTGTATTGCAGGACGGCCCAGAGAGAATCTCCAAGATCGAAAGAACAGTATCGATCATTAGCCTGCAGATGTCTCGTGCTTCTTGTTGAAGGCGAGCTTCGAGGAGTGTACAGAATTATAAGAGATCGAAAATGTATTATCGTAGGACGATTACAGTGACAGATTTTTAACGAGATATCTTTTAAATCTTCCGAGGACAGACATTCAAGATCTCCCTCAATCGAAACGACGTCCGGAGGTGACCTCGCCGCTCGAGGTATCAGACTCCCGGACCGAAGAGGGGTTGAGCGAAATGACGGTTCTCAGCCCGTCTTGCATCTTTGCGGTCACGTGGTAATTAATAAATAAATTAATTAATTAATTAGACTCCATATATCTTTCAAGGTCTTATGAATTATTATCCGTCTACTCAGTTCACAGTCTCAACCGAATTTCTTTTCCGGGAAAAAAAAAACATAATTAACGACCAGCAGCCAGAAGGGTGGGCGGAGAGAAGAAGAAGCTCCGATACGGAAGGCGACGATAAGAGACAGAGACAGGCGTCTCTCAGTCCCCTTCTTCTCCCATGTAGCTGAGCGAGCGATCCATCCTTCCTTCTCGATATTGTCCTCTCTCCTTTCTCTCTCTGTTTCTCTCCATTGCCTGGTCCTCTTCTTCTGTGGAGTTGGTAAGGCGGAGGTTATCGGACTCCGGAGGACGACATGGGAGGGTGCTGCCCGCCTATGGATCTGTTCCGGTCGGAGCCGATGCAGCTGGTTCAACTCATCGTCCCCATCGAGTCCGCCCACCTCACCGTCTCCTACCTAGGCGACCTCGGCCTCCTCCAGTTCAAGGACGTCCGTACACTCCCCGCTCTCTCCTCCTTCCCTCCGTCCTATCTCGTCTTTCCGATACGTGTTGTTCCCTATATGCTAGTACACTCATTGTGCCCGATAGCTCTCAGTCTCTCTTGATCGTTTGTGGCTCGCTGATCACTTATTTTTTGTGGTCGGCGTGTGTGGGGTTTTGCGAGTGCGTGTCTCGATCGGGCGCCTGGCTGTGTGACGGATTGCTGAGTTGTTGCATTTTGAGTTCAATTTCGAATTTATCGAATGAGGAATTCTTTCTGATGAATCTCAGTCTTTGTTCTTTTCTTTTCTTTTCTTTTCTTTTTTACCTGCAATTTGTCGCTTGGCGCCAGTGCTGATGACTTGCTATTGGGTAGGTCGTCCCATAAGCTATTGTGGCTTGGTGGTCTCTGACTGCTATCTCAGCGACATTTTCTTGCTCCTTTTGGGTTAATTCAGAGTTTATATTATGAGTCCTTTTGCAATGTCTCATGCATATGGATCTATTTCATGATCATTATGTTGTATTTAGCTAATTACTCTGGCAATATTCTCCTGCAGCTTAATGCCGATAAGAGCCCCTTTCAACGAACTTATGCCGCTCAGGTGCATATGATTCAATAATCTCGTTTTCAGATTTCTTCTTACACTTCCTTTTTGTATGGGTTGCAACCCACTTTGCTGCTAGCTATGAAATTTGATTTAGCTGATTAAATCTACTTTATCCTTGTTTTTTAGTTTCCTGCTCATATTAGTTTCTTCTGAAATTCTGTTCTCAAGACATGATAAATCCTTTTGATCTTAGTTGGCACTACAGGTTGATCCACTTCTTTAGTAGTCTTCATATAGTATGGTGAAAGAACTTGAAAAACAATTACTAGTAACTCTCGTCCTAACCCTATTCTAATGTTATTATCTCCTTCCAACTGAACTTCTGCTGTAGGTCGTTGTTTCTTTAATATCTCTTCTTTGTTTGTTCAAATAGAACCCCTTTTCTTCCTTATACATATTCAACTGTTCTTTTTCTTCCTGTCACATTTATCATTATGTTTGTTCCTCTGAAGATTAAAAAATGTGGAGAGATGGCACGGAAATTATGTTTCTTTAAGGAGCAAATGATGAGGGCAGGTCTAATGCCTTCAATCAAGTCAGTTTCACGAGCTGATACGAGCATGGATGACCTGGAGGTATGCCACATTTTTATCCAATGACATCTGGTTTTATTAATATTTATATATGTTTTTAATTTATCAAAATGTTTTTGTCTGGATGGTTAGACAAAACTTGGTGAACTTGAGGCGGAGCTGGTTGAAATTAATGCTAACGGTGAAAAGTTGCAGCGTGCTTATAGTGAACTGGTGGAATCCAAGATTGTTTTGCAGAAGGTATTGCTACTTCAATGTTCTAATATTTAGATTATTGTGAATGTAAAAGGACATTCAGCACATACTATGGTTCATAATTTTCCAAAAATCGATTTGCAGATGTTGCCCAAATCCTTTTTTCGCTGCATTTTCTCTGTAATGAAATTCAGTTAGTACTCTTAAAATGATGCATCATACACTGAATCAAGTTTCTTTTTACAAGTAATATATATTTTTTTTGCATAAGATCTTTGAACAATTGTTGGGACCTGTTATAGTCAGGAGTCCTTCAAGCCTTGTTTCTGATTTTTCAGGAAGCACTTTCCTTTGCAAACTATATTGATCTGTTACCTGTTTGCTTCACATTGAGTTGCCAATGCAGATGATAATAATGTTTTCACTGCTTCATAGAAGATATGAGGCACCGCTTCTTTGTAGAATACTTTTTATTAGCAGATTCTTTGAGATATCAAGGCAGAGAAGGATTGCATGAATTTTTTTTATGGATTTCAGGTTGGCGATTTTTTTGATGCGGCTCAAAGCAGAGCAACTGCAAGGCACAGAGAAATTGAATCACAAAATATTGGCGGAGACTTAATAAACACCCCATTATTACAGGATCAAGTATGAACTCCACCAGTCACTAAAATCAAGCACAGCCAATAATACCTTCTACTAAACTGTTTTTTCTTGCCCTTCTTTTTTCAGGAAATGGCCTCTGATCCATTAAAGCAAATTAAATTGGGGTTTCTTTGTGGACTTGTTCTTAGGGAGAAATCCATGGCATTTGAGAGGATCCTGTTTAGGGCGACAAGGGGTAATGTATTTCTTAAGCAGGCAGAGATCGAAGAACCAGTTGTTGATCCTGTCTCTGGAGAGAAGGTGAATGAGGCACCTACTTTAGATTTTATATTTTTGGGCTGGCCTGAATTTGTTCTCTCAATAAAATTGTTTGTCCAAGAAGGTGCCTATTAATTTGTATTTATACCAGTCGAATCATTTTTGCTATATATACCTGTGATTTTATTATACCTTTTATCTGTTGTTCTGGGTATCATGTAACTTACACGTAAATACTCTTCCTGCGTACTGCATATGGTTGATTTTTCCTGATTCTGCATGATTTTCAACCGCAGGGCACATGAGTGGTTATTTTACTGCTTATGTACAAGCTTAGATATGCTTAATGTTCTAGCATAGCCTAATTTGTTTTTGCTTCATATTTTGAACCTTTTCCCGGAAATTGAAATTATTAATTCTTACGATGACATCACCAGACTATCTGCCGGTTGAGTTTTCTATGGATATTTTTGGGAAAAAGGATGAAAAAAGATTTTTTTTTAAACTAGAACTTGAATTTACTTTTAAAGCCAATTATCTGGAGAGTGATTTTACATTCCTTTAGACACTTGTGCTTACTCTTTTATTTGCAGTTTGAAGGATTCAAAAAGAGAGAGGTTTGTGTTTTACACTTCACAAACACTTATGCATGTGTTGCAATATTTTTGAATTTTTTCGCTCTTTGTAGGACGCAGTACGATCATCCTTACTTCAAAAATGACGTGAAAAGAAAGTGGAGAGAGAGAGAGAGAGAGATAGGGGTCTATTTTGTGTCATGTAGATCCTAACTGTTTTCTTTTTCTTTGGCTGGCTGTCATATTAGGTTGAAAAAAATGTGTTTTTGGTTTTCTATTCTGGTGAGAGGGCCAAGAATAAAATTTTGAAGATATGTGATGCTTTTGGAGCTAATCGCTACTCTTTCAATGAGGACTTGGGGAAACAAACACAAGTGATATCAGAGGTATGGAAAATAGTTTTGAATTCTTTCCTCAATATTAATTTCAGTGATGGAGCCTTCTTTCACTCAAACTTTGCACTAGCATAAGATGGTTGTAATTATAGTTATCAAACTATCTTAGATAAGTTTTCACTCTTGATATGTTGCATTTGCTGGATTTGCTTGTAAATGTATTGTACTACTCTTTTTGGAGCCACGGCAATTGACATTACTTCTATACGTGCTACAACATGCTATTACGGAACTGATGTATTTTTCCCTTCTGTCATCACATGATAAGCTTACACAAAGCCTTACAGAGCTGAAGATCACCGTAGATGCTGGTCTTGCACATCGTGCCAATTTATTGCAGACTATTGGAGATCAATTTGAGCTGTGGAACCAATTGGTATGTCTGCTGTTTCCCTTGCATGTGTGTACAGTCCAGGTTATATGATAGTACATGCCTTATCATTTTATAAAAACTATCAGATATCGCTAACAGTTTGTGTGGTTACCAAGAGTATTGATTAAGTTAAGTTCTAATTAAAATTTCTGAAGGTGAGGAAAGAAAAGGCTATCTATCACACTCTCAACATGCTTAGCCTTGATGTGACGAAAAAATGTCTTGTGGCTGAAGGTTGGTGCCCCGTTTTTGCAACAAAACAGGTAGACTATGGCCACAATATCCCTATGAATAGATACTATCTTCCACAGGACTCCATGTAATTTCGTTTCTTAATACAATCATGGAGAATGTATTTTGAATATGTGCAGATTCAGGAGACTTTGCAACGAGCTGCTCTTGACTCCAATGCACAAGTTGGAACCATCGTTCAGGTTCTGCATACAAAGGAAATGCCACCAACATTTTTCCAGGCAAATAAATTTACATCTGCTTTCCAAGAAATTGTTGATGCATATGGGTAAGGTTTTTCTTCAATTTAGTCAAATAAGAAGCTTGATTATTGAGATATCAAGTGGCCATCAATCTTTTAGATGTACAACATAGATGTATGGATGGATGGACGGACAGACTACTTGACACCCATCCCTCTTCCCTGCAAATATTTTAGAATTATGGACCACTGCAGATGTCCCTGCTTACTTGACGTCAATCCCTCTCGTCTGCAAATTTTTTAGAATTAGGGACCACTGCAGATGTCTCAGCTCTCTTAGTTTTTCTAAAGGATGCTAAAGCCTCAATGCTTCCGTAGAGACTGTCTTAACTCTTTAACCTAATGCGTAATCACGCGCACCACCACCCACCCACCCACCCACCACCCCCCCCCCCCCCCCCCAATATATATATATATATATATATATATAAAATCTTAATGGTATTTATCTCATAGCTAGTAAATTCTAATGAAATTCACATTCAGATGCTGAATGCTTGTTTTTCTGAATGCAGTGTAGCTAGGTATCGAGAGGCAAATCCCGGTGTATATACCATCATCACATTCCCATTTCTTTTTGCTGTCATGTTTGGTGACTGGGGGCATGGAATGTGCTTGTTGCTTGCAACTTTAGTATTTATAATGAGGGAAAAGAAACTTTCTAGTCAGGTAATTTTTCAGGGCAAATTATTGAGTGGATTATTTGTCTTTTGCAATTTTATAATGACGTGGAAGAGTCTTCTGTATTATTTAGTTTTCGATGCCAAAAAAGATGGTCATCAGTTAGTTTATACTATTAGTTTTTTCCATCAGCCTGTCTAACATGTATTGGGGTTCTCAGACAAATGGAAAATCTTTGCAACTTTTTATCTATTTGGCTCCTACTTTTCACATTCCTGAAATCTGACTTTCATGGGAGTATTCTTTTAGGAGTAAATTTCCGCATAGGCCCTAACTTTTGTATATGCGCATGAGCACCTTCTTGGTGTAGTGGAATAATAATTACTATTAAAAAAAATCTCACTGCTGCTCTTTTCTATAGTTTCGGCTAGTTTTTTCTGGGTTACTTGGCTTATCTCTTAAATTATTAACCTGCATTATGTCTAGTTTGAAAACTCTTTTCTGGATGGGATTATAAAAGTTTTCTATTATGATTGATCTTTCTGGTCTAGCTATATAAATATATATGTAATATTAGGAAACTCAGAATCCCTTGAGAAGCTTTTGAATGCGTTACTGTTATGTACACAGTTTTAGGCTTGCAAGAGTAGGCTGCCTATCAATGCAATGTTCCTGTTTGGAATAGATCCTCTAATTATCATCCCCCTTTTGGTCATGTCCATTCTCTGTGTTGTACCCTTTGATCGATGGACTCTCTGTAACAGCAGAAACTTGGAGACATTACGGAGATGATATTTGGTGGGCGCTACGTTATTTTAATGATGGCGCTCTTCTCAATCTACACTGGCTTGATTTACAATGAGTTTTTCTCAGTTCCCTTTGAATTATTCAGTCCATCAGCATATGCCTGCCGCGATTTGGAATGCAAGTAAGGGAACCAAATCTAGTATCAATTGGAGAATACTTTCTTTCTTGATTTTTAATTTCCAAGCGAAATTTTCTTTCCTGCTGTCTTGCCAGGGATGCTACTACAGTGGGCTTGGTAAAAGTTGGCAATACTTATCCCTTTGGTGTCGATCCAGTGTGGCATGGTAGTAGGAGTGAGCTGCCATTCCTTAATTCCTTGAAGATGAAAATGTCGATTCTTCTTGGTGTAGCCCAGATGAATCTTGGGATCATATTGAGCTATTTCAACGCGAAATTCTTCAGGAATGGCCTGAATATCTGGTGGGTTTTCCTAATATTTCTTTTTTGTTCGTTGGACTAGCATAAATTTCTTGCGCAGTCCATCTACATCTACCTCTACTGTGCCTTTCTGGAATGCACTTAACGAGTGCTTCTGATTAATGTTCTGATGCAGGTTCCAATTCATTCCCCAACTGATATTTTTAAACAGTTTGTTTGGGTACTTGTCCCTTCTGATCATAGTGAAATGGTGGACGGGTTCTCAAGCTGATTTGTACCATGTAATGATATACATGTTCCTCAGCCCTACTGAAGATCTCGGTGAAAACAGGCTTTTCCCTGGACAGGATAAGTTGCAGGTGAATCTTATTATTTCATTCTCATAGCTCCTCATTTAAATTTTCCTGTGTCTTGGTGATAGATTATTGAATTTATTTTATTCCAGCTTGTGCTGCTACTTTTGGCCCTTGTGTCCGTGCCATGGATGCTTCTCCCCAAGCCTTTTCTCCTGAAAAAGCAACATGAAGAGGTACTTCGTACTCCTCTAAATTACCCATTGTCTTGTAACTTTTTGTTTGTTATTTTTCTAATCTTATATGCCTTTCTCCAGAGGCACCAAGGCCATTCCTACATAGAGCTGGAGATGACAGAAGAAAGCATTCAGTTAGAAGAACAGTCTCATTATTCCCATAGCCATGAAGAATTTCAGTTCAGTGAGACTTTTGTTCACCAGCTCATCCACACCATAGAATTTGTGCTCGGAGCAGTTTCCAACACGGCCTCTTATCTTCGTTTATGGGCTTTAAGGTAAACACTTTGATATCCATTCTAATTGCGTATTCGATGAACTGTTCCTACTATTATTAATGTAATCAGAATCATTTTGCATTCAACCAGTGTATAGTTAGTTAACCGCACCACATTTTGTAATGGGGATTAAAGCCTCTTTCACTCTGAAAATCCACTGAAGCTCGTCCGTTATTTTAATCGTAACGTTACCATCTTGATACGCTTCATCTTTTCCCTCATGGAGGAGTAATGACTTTGCTTTGCTCATTTCAGTCTCGCCCACTCCGAGTTGTCAAGTGTATTCTACGAGAAGGTTCTTGTGCTCGCTTGGGGGTAAGTTGAACTTTTTGTCTGATTCATGTCTCACGGCAACTTCTTTGTACATTCATTTCTGATTAGCACCTAAGATTAGCCATAAGAATGAGATGTTAATCGAACTAATGCCGTACCCTGACAGGTTCAACAATGTGATTATTCTTATTGTTGGCATCATAGTCTTTATGGCCGCAACTGTTGGTGTGCTTCTGGTGATGGAGACCCTGAGCGCTTTCCTTCATGCACTGCGTCTCCACTGGGTGGAGTTCCAGAACAAGTTCTATGAGGGAGACGGTTACAAGTTCTTCCCTTTCTCATTCGTCCTTGTCGGGGATGAAGATGAATGATATGACGCTTCAGACTACCACACTGGAATTGGCGCTGTCGAGAGCGTCTAGTCTGAATCCGAGGATTGCATGTTTTCATGTGATCTCCTGGTTTAATTCTTTCATTCAACATGATTGGGGGAAGTTGCTATTGGGCGATCGTGTTATTCCCTTGGGTACATAGGCTCGGAGATTCAGCACCTTCCTACCTTCCTGGCGTCTAATTTGCTGATGTTGAGAGAATAATTCAGCTGTGTCAGAGGGACAAGGCTATGAGACTTAAACGAAAGTTCCACCGCCATCAAACCTCCCTCCCTCCCACTAATACTGCAAAATCAGCTGTGGTATATTTCCTTCTAACCCTTCAAATAAGGGGAAGGTTGGTTTGCTTTGCTAGCATTCCGGAGACTCCAGTCCACCACCACATAATATGGTAGCTGCAGAGAGAGGATGGAAGGCTTTCCCGGAGCATATGGGTGGCAATGGGACGGGTATCTAAGACCCAAATCCGCCTTGCACTCACTGACGGCACCGATCAACCCGAGTAGTTGAAAAAAATTATATATACATATATATACATATATTATGTCAAACCTAATTTAAAATAGTGTGTAAATCAACACAAAATTTTACACAATCTCAATAAAACAGTCTGAATTTTATCCCTTTTGTCAAGACAAAAAGTACCCCTAATCAAATAAATGTTAATTTAAAAACATAATAACTAACTATAACATTATGAATCGGTTCAGATCAGATTACATACATAGTTAAACCCTGAAATCTAAACCAGGTCCGGTCAGAATTGGGCCTTGCAAATCAGGGCAGATCATCCCTAGCCAAAGATGAACCTTCCTTACATATACCTCAGTCCAGCGAAAGTTTTAAGCCGAACAAGTGTAATACAGTTCTTCGCAACTATAGCCCAAACAAGCTCAGGGAAAAGCATCTTAGGAGTTACTTGATCGAATTTTAAGTAACTTGGTTCATCATACAACGCATGAACTTGGGAGCCCGACATCCAACCATTTCTTGCATCGGATAGTGACTCTATTTGCTGCATCAAATGAACCCTAAAATTCCAATAAGCTGAATCTTTGCATATAAACATACCTTGTCTTGAATGCCAGCCAACCGTGTACCAACTTCACATCACACCCCCTATTGTTCTAATGCAATAACAGACAAGTTCCAGGCGCTCCTGAGGCAACTGCTGAACTACAGCAAGTGACATCGAGCTTTTGTTTCAATAATGTTTTATGGTGAGTTTATAGTAAAAAGCAGCCCAATGCTTATCCCAGCAAGAAGATCCAGGAAAAGACAATAGATAATCATTGGCAATCCTGAGACAAGCGACTGAACAACGAGATTGTCAGCATCAAGAATTTCCTGAGAACAAATCGTAATGTTCTGCCTTCTTAAGCCTAACAGGGACATGAGAAGCTGAACTTCCTCACACCAACATGCAGTACTACTTAAGAAGATACTGCTAAAGAATTTGTGCACTAACGTATCCGAGCCAGTTCAAGAGACAAATAGAGTGCTGAAAGTTTCAATCTGATGATTTAACACATTTTATTTGCATCCCCCAAGAAGCATAAAAGAGAGTTAAAAATGTGTATTTCTTCAAACAATCACCTTAAACTACACAAGGAAATGATGGTAAAAGAAAAAATTCAAACCTCATGATCAAAGTCTATAGGCTGTTGCTTGCTCAGACTGACAAGTTGCCCAGTAGCAAAGAAATGAGCACCTTCTAAGGCTCCAGTGGAGCTAAAACGCAGCATGATCGATAGAAACCCTGATCTCTCACAACAACGAGCAATACCAAGTAAAATTACCTGAAGGTTAAACTTAAAGAGTTTCACAAATTGTAAATTGATCACCTGATTTTCTTTACATCATCATCAATTAGAAACGGAAGGAAATATAAGCTACCTGAATTTTGATGCCGGTGACAGCTCCATGCTCTCTCCAATCAAAATCCTCAGGGAGATTGTCGGTCAGGAGAATCCGAGCTTTAAGCATCTGTAAGCAACCTGAGCTTGCTACTGATCCTGAGGAAGGTCCTTCTGAACTAGGATGGAGCCAGACCGTAGAACTGAGTCACTCCATGGACAACTGATGGGTCAAGCTCCTGCCGCTGCCTAGCACGCCATAAGTTGGCACAACTTTCCATACTTGCTACTAAAGAGGGCGAAGTGGTTGCGGTCGGACATCTGCCTGCGGACAGGTGCCCGCCGCCCACCTCCTGCCTGATCAGCAAGTCCTTGCCGTCGCTCTCAGCCACCAAATACACAGTGGAAGGAGAGGGGAGAGGGGAGGGAGGGAGGAGGAGGATGGGGGGGTGTGGGTTGGAGTGCGTGAGCCTGTAGATACATACAGGCTAAAGAGAGCAAAAGGACATTACGTAGAAACATTACTTGAGACTCCGACTGCATAATTTAGAAACACTATAATAATAAAATGCTTACTGTTCAAGAATTTCTCCACTAAATGAGTTTTATGATCTTCTATAATCAAAATTTTGCTCGTGACATTTAAAGGGAAAGTAAATATTCAAGTTTCAACCATCAGATTAAATCATCAATCCACATTGAATAAATGATTCAGTAGTATTAAAGCTTCCGCTCATTTACTCCCATGAAGAATTATCTAAGGATTACCAATAATCCCTGCACGAGCAAACCCCATCCTTGAAATGGTGGAACCGCTTGGCATCCCGCATTATAAACTCTCTTCCTACGAGCTTTGACATGATCTTCAGTGCATTGTGACAGTCCCCACAAACTCTAAGATTCTTAATGACCCGTATTGGGGATCGGGCTGGGCTGCTTAGAAGGCCATATGAAACAGCAAGCCTCTCACTGTGAGCAAGGAGAGCATCCTCTTTACTCTCCTGGTCTATATCGTGCAACACGAATCTCGTCTCAGGAACATAGCCTGCCTCCTTCATCAGTCCCCTCAAGCCCCGTAGCTGTGCATAGATTCGACCCGTCTCAGGATGAGATGTGTCCCCTGCTCGATACTCATGAACAGTGCTCCGAGCCTCTAAGAGGTTTTTCTTTGCTGCTTTTTTCTTCTCTTCCTCTTTGGCCATCTCTAAAGTGTTCACAGGCGCAAGCCCTGACCTTGACTGCTCATTCAGGCGTGATGGGTCCAGCTCCCCTATGAGCTCTGCGCATCGATCCCCGAGCTCTCTATCCCCATGGATTCTGCAGAGGTTCATTAGGGTCTCCCACACCTCAACACCCGGCTGCATAGGCATCTTCTCAATGAACTCCAATGCCTCATCCAAATGCCCGATTTTGCCCAACATGTCCACTGCACTCACGTAGTGCTCCATAGAAGGGATGATGCCATAATCTTTAGTCATGGACTTGAAGTGCAACATTCCCTCATGGGCATCGGCCACGACAGCACAAGCAGAGAATACTGATACAAACATTTGCCCATCCGGTTTTAATCCTGCTTCTCTGAATTTCGTAAAAATATCAATAGCTTCTTCTCCCAGGCCGTTATTTGCAAGGCCTGTGATCATGGTGTCCCAGGTTGTCAAGTTGCGTTCCGCCATCTTGTCAAATACTGCGGAGGCTTCGTCCATTGCGCTGCATTTCGAATACATCTCCAAGATTCGGTTAAGGACATACACACTGACAGGAGATGTGCATCGTTCTATGTGCTCGTGGATTGCTTTGGCTTCTTCTGCAGCTTTATTATCCCCACATAGCTGCATCAACTTCACATACCGAGGCAAATCAATAGGAATAGCTTTGTTTTCCAACAATGCCAGAACTTCCACAGCTTCCTTGACTTTTCCTTCTCCACAAAACATATCAAACTCTTCAATTGAACCTACACGACCAGGGTTTTCAGAAGTTTCTGAGGATTCCGCTTTAGGTTGAGAGTGAGACGTAGCTTCACTTTGAAAATGACCCCTGTTCCACATGTTCTGACCAATATTTTCTTGAGGAGCAGCAAGATTCTGCGAGTAATTTCCACCAACAGATCCATGCCTATTTGATGGCAGGTCCTGGGAATAGAAGCCATTTTGGTGAGCACTTGATTCCCTAAACCCCTGAGCATAGCTGTTACTCGGATAATACATGCTTTGTGTGTATGCATTACTTGGGACATGACCAGTCCTCTGAAAATTACTGCTATTGGCAACATCAGTGTACTGCTGTAAATGCCCAACAGTCTGATTCTGATAGCTATTTGAATTTGCATCTAAGTAATTGGCGCTCTGCTGAAACCCATTTCCAGAACCCCCAGCAAAAACCCCACTCTGATAGTCACTTGCATATCCATTCACGTTGAGCGCACTCTGTTGAAACCCATTTCTAAACCTCGCAGTAGACACCGCACCCTGATTCTCCTCAAAACCTGTCAAAGTCGTGACTCGAACAGCACTCGAACTCTGCTGCAGTTCACTAGCTCTCTGCTCCAAAAACCCATGAGAATTCGCACTGTCCCCTGCTCTTCTATTCTGATATTCACCTCCATAGCCTTCTCTATTACCTCCACTGTACCCGCTGAAGTTTCCATCTGGCCCAACTGAGACCTCCCCAAATCCACTTCTAGGGTTTAAGTCCTGTCGAAAATCGCTAGGGTTCTGGTAATCGTAGCAGAGACCATTAGCGTTTTGGCTATCGGACGATAACTTTTCTGAATGATAACCGTTTGCGCTGGGAGGATCCAATCTTTCGGCTGCAGTGCTAAGGTTTCGAAGGGAACTAAGGTTGTTGAGAGGACCCGACGTACATACCTTGGAGATAGATTTGAGGGATTTCACTGCTGCAATTGTTGCTCTCTTTGAACTCATCATCGTTAGCGCAGAATCGCAGAGAGCGCGAGAGAGAGAGAGAGCGGGAGGGAGGGAAGGAGGGATTAGGGTTTAGCGGAGAGGGGTTTGGGGAAGCGGCTGTGTCAAACTGTCAAATCGCGTCTGGCGTGGAGAACTGAGCCGTAGCATATAAAGAAGAAGTGAGGCTTTAGAGTGGGACCGACTGGCCCAGAGTGGTTTAACTTAACCGCAAAATTCGATCCAATTTATTGCAGTTTTATTCTTTAATTATTTTTTTTTACTGATGCAACTATAATCTATTACAAATGAAATTCTCGAATCATCATAGTTCTCATCGCGAATCCAGAATCTATATTACCTTAGACATCAAATATTGGCTGTCCCGACAAAATTCGAATCATCGTGGATTCACCTCTTGCACGGGCAAAGGTTAAGCCAAACGAGTCTAATACTAACCCTTGCAACTGTAGTCGAAAAAGGCTAAGGGAAAGAGCATCTTAGGAGTCATTTGATCGACTATTATTTAGATCATGGAAACACGACGTCTTGCTATTTCCCGCATCGTATAGTGTGACTGTACTTGCTGCATCAAATGATGATACCAAAATATGCTTAGCCATAGATGAAATCAGAGCACGCATAGCATATGAAGAAACCCTGTCCTGAGGATTGGCCAACAATATACCGACATCACACGACACCCTTCATTGTTTTGATGCAATAGCAGTCGTAGGTTCCAGAAACTCCTGAGGTAATCACTGACCTATAGCAGAGCGACATCGAGTTTTTGTTTCGATAATGTTTCATATATGCCTTATATACAGAGAATCCAGCATCTGTGAATATAAATTATGGCGACTTTATAGTTAAAAAACCAGGACAATACTGTCAGTGAGCACCGGTCTGAACAGCAGCCACGGTGGAGACCAAGGAGTCGACCCCGCACACATTGCGGCCCTTGCAGATCTTGTAGTAGCCACTCTCACCCCAGTGCTCGCCCCACGAGTTCTTGATTATCCAGTAGGGCTTATCCTTCATCCTGATCGGGGCATATCCTGCAGACCCATAACCAACCAACAGGACCCCGTGGTCTAATCTCCTTGAGCATATGTAGGGACACGAGACTCCTCCAATGTATGTTTGCATGAAGAGTGCATTGATGGCCACTGCAAATTCAAGCACAAGCAGTGTCAAGAGTGATCAAGCAACTTGGTAGACAATGTTATAGCCATAGTCTATCAGGAATGGCCAGACAGCAAGCTGACAAGGCTACAAGTTCTTGGATTCAGTGGATATGACCAGATAAATAAAAATGATATGAACACCATTTCCAAGTATAAATTTCAAAAATTTAGTGAAAGGGGTATCCAATCCAATCAAGAGCTATCCAATGTACTCGATTGACACAGAGCTGGGTAGTTTTGAGCAAATGCAGGACTTGTTATTGGTTCAGCCTTGTGCTGTCCAACCAGAGAGTGCAGCAATAATATATGCATTTTCAAGGTGTGTAATATCGTTTTTAAGAAAACATTTACTGTTCGAGCAACGAGTTGGACAACTTTTTTCAACAAAGTTGCTCTGTTATCTATCCATCGAGCGCAGCTGGAGAGCTTATAAGGAGGAGAAGGTTGTTTACCAGCAAGAGGACCATTCTTGACAAGATTTGCAGCAATTTGGTCTTCATCGAGCGAGACAACACTGAAGTTTGCTACAGACGCAGCAATCTTGGACTTGTCAAACTTGCAGACCCCACGATCCTTGCCTGTGTAAGGATAGTCTTCCTCCCTCATAAGACCTCCAGCTTTCAGGGTGTACTCAAAAGCGCTGTTCATCAAACCTCCATTGCATCCAGAGTCACATGAGCCCGGTTCATCAGGATCACACTTCATAAAACCACAAATTCTTAGTGAAGGATATACAGGAAACACCAATTTAGCTGCTATTACCGTCAGCAATTTATTCCATCCAGGATAAAGAGCAGTCACAGTGGTATCCCCTACTTATCTGACACTAATAATCACAAATAAAAATTGAAGCTTTTAACAATTTACAGCAAAAAAAGGAGCAAAATATGAACAAGATAATAATTCCCCACTTTTCCCTGCAAGAAGATCCTGAGAAAAGGAAATAGATAATCAACGCAATCCTGAGACAAGCACTGACCAATATGAGCATCAAGAATTTCTAGATAATAAATTGTATGTTCTGCCTTCTTTAGCATAAGCGGGACGTGAGAATCTGAACTGTCCCACACTTATATGCAGTATTATTCAAGAAGGTACTCCTTAAGAGATTTAGTGCTTACGTACTCAAATCAGTTTAAGAGACAATATAGTGCTGAAAGATTCTACCTGATGATTGAACGCATTCAATTCAAATGGTTCAACACAAAAAAAAAAAAGAAAAAGAAAAAGAAAAGAGAGTTAAAAATGTGCATTTCTTCGAACAATCACCTGAAACTGCACAGGAAAGGATGGTCAAAAGGGGGAAAATCGAACCTCGTGGTCACAGTCCACAAGCTGTTGCTCGCTCAGACTGACAAGTTCCCCGGTAGCAAGGAAGTGTGCACCTTCCAAGGCGCCAGTGGCGCTAAAACTCCAGCATGATCCGCACATACCCTGATTTCCCACAACAACGAGCAATACCGAGAATAATTACCCAATAATCAAACCTACTTGTTTCACAAATTGCAAATCGATCACCTGATTTTCTTGACATCTTCTATTAGAAACGAAAGGAAATAAAAGCTACCTGATTTTTCACGGCAGTGACAGCTCCGCGATCTCTCCAATCAAAATCGCCAGGGAGGTTGTCGGTCGGGAGAATCGGAGCCTGATCAGCATCCTTCGGCAACCTGAGCTTGCTCCTGAGCCCGAGGAAGTTCCTCCTGAACTCGGACGGAGTCAGGTCGGAGAACTGAGTCACTCCGTGGACAGCAGACGGGTCAAGCTCCTGGTGCCGCCTAGCGCGGCGGAGGTTGGCTCTGAACACCTTGAACCTGTAATCGTGCTCGTCCTGGGAAGCATACGACTTGCCGTACTTGCTCTTGAAGAGGGCGAAGTGGTCGTGGTACGAAAGGGCGCCGCCAGCGGCCAGCTCCCCGTCGCCGACCACCTGCAGGATCAGCGGGTCCTCGCCGTCGGCCTCGGACGCCGAGCACACGGCGGAGACGGAGAGGAGTGAGAGGAGGAGAAGAGAGAGAGACCGATCCATAGTGCTCGACAAAGTCAGATGATCAGATGAGAAAGTTCAGGAGGCACAAATAGCGTGAGCCTGAAAATATAAGCAGGCGACGGAGAGCAAAAGGACAGATTAAGCTTTCACTACTGTCCCTATAGTTTAGCTTTATTAAATTTCGTCCCTAAACTTTTTAAGAGTTACTAATTTGACTTGTACCTTGGAATTTTTCCATCATATGATTAAGTGATAATGATAGCGCGGACGTTAGACACGAGATATAAATGAAAGCAAGTGAAAATCAGCATCTTTGGAGAAGTTGGGGGCAAATCAACATTCTAATTGCTCATAAATTAATGGAAAATTACATTTTTAATATGTATTACATAAGAAAATGGTTGAGTTAAAATAATGGAGGGCTAAATCTATCTTCCTCTTTTTGTTCACCAAGTATGCCAAGCTGGCTTACATAGAGCACTCAAAACACTATACTCGAGTTGCTGCACGAATGAAATGGAAGAACATAGTTTGGATGTGTCGACATTGCAAGAATAGATAAAAGATGTGCATTTTAAAATACATGGAAATCTGCTTTTCCCAAGATTGCTCATGATCATGAGGTCAATATCACTTATGGGATGAAGAAGCCATAACCATGAGTTTCAATAGAAAAGAAGGGGACTTGAATCATAATGGATCAACTAAATCAAAAGATGAGGGCCAAATTTATAAGATGTAAAGAGCCTAGGGACTACAGATGAAAATATTACGTGTTATGTTTGTGTGCAGCCAAAGAGGGAGCCTTGAAATCAACACTCAACCAGTCTCGGTTGCTTCCATGCGGCAGATATTTGCCTGTGGACAAGAAAGATGGACGATAAGCCAATGGAAGGCCAACACGTGGCGCAATTTGATTGCCGGGCCAGACTCGTAGACCCGTAGTTCCTTTGCTTAGCGGCATTTAACGGTGAGGTCATGCCGCCGTAACGGCGTTCCGCGTGCGGGTCAATTTTTCCTGGGCTGGGGCGTGGCATCGCTCCGTTTTGTCCGTTTAGCATTTGGTTCCAATTAACTCTTTTTTATCCTTTACAAACTAGATCGGACCGATTGTCAACCGATCCATCTCCAAGGTTCAACAATTGAACCGTTTCCAGTGGGCAAAGCTCAACACAACGATTGTGCAAGGAGGAGATTTTAAATATATGCGTAAGACCTAATGATTACATGAGTATCAAAATTAGCACTTTTTCTGATGAGCTCATAGTATTACTTACGATATCAATGGCGATTCCGACCATAATTGTTAGAGATTTACAGGCAGTTTATGTTAAACCGATCGGGGATCTTGAGGAATAGTTTAAACCCTGAGCAACTGCAAGGATAGTTAGGGCAGGACGGTGGGAGCGTCGGGAACCTCCCTATGGGCTCGATCTGGCAAGGCGATGGTCGGAGCTTCTTGAACTCAAGTGGGCAGAGTGACTCCTACGACGAGACGACAACTGGAGTTTTTCAAACTCAAGCAGTAAGATACAATTGAAAAATTAATCTCAGCTCTGATACAATGACAAAATATAACAAAAAAATTTGTATTTAATGATCTGAGTAAAATACAGCTGGAGGCTCCAATATATAGCGTGGACAGCATAGTCAATATTAGAAAAATAAAATCAAGAAACATTCTAATAAAGGATACATGGTATCCTAAAGTTCGTAATAGAATATACGGAGTAACTTATACACAATACATTAACAATTCGAACCCGGTATAAGAGTCCGATGATGACGCTGAGACTTTAAGGTGGAGTTTGTCATGCCCGTGATCCTACACCGATTGTGCAGAGAAAAGACGAAGTGTAAAAGGCTTGGCCAAATGAACCAGCATCGAGACCTTGAATTTTCTGTCCACTGTCCATCTCACACACACACACACACAGACGAGAAGACATGCAGCACTTCTGTTCTCCTTTGCCTTTCGTAAATTGATATGATCGGGCAATCTGCAGTATCACGACAGAGCCACGGTGGCTCCTCACTGTGATCGGTTCCCTGCACCATCCTGTCGTTCTAGCACAGGTTTTCTTGGAGAATGATTGAAGTGAAATGGAATTGCAAAGTCATTCGGTCCAACTCGTGCGTTTCCTTCTCTTCAAGCCATAGCTAGAGCAAGACATTAGAACAACACTGACACACCATGGTGGCAAACTCCAATTAAATGTAAACTAAACGGTCAAAGAAATAGATTTGCAAATTCTGTAAAATATACTGGGTGAACTTATTTTTTGTACATCCCATTTAAAGTAATTCTAATTAAGTAAATATTTTTTCGGTCATAAAAAAAGTCAAACCGAGAAGAACGGAGCATTGATGGATGAACCCAAATTTTTAATTTTAACAGTACTGAATTAATTTCTATGCGAATCCAATATTTAATCATTGAAATGCTGTTTCGGTTTTGAGTCTTGGGGACGATTAGAATTGAATTTTTAAAAGTTGATTAGACGCCAGTGGAAAAACTGCCTCTGCCTGCCGCGGTGTAATTGTTTCTCTTGTTTTAAATTTCCGGGTTCCCTGCTCTTGTCGGTGCAAGAATCGAAGAGATGCTCTTTTCAAGGTCTTCACACTGTGTATCATCCATCGAATCAATATGACATCATTAGGATCAGTCTCGTGATTCCAAAAATCGGCCCAGTCCATCATTAATATCAGTCAACGTTTCCCATTGACAAAACCCCGTCCATCCTTCTACCTAACAAATTAACTCTTCAGGATAAGGCAGAGCATCTTCCCATCCCATGGAAACTCAATCCCGTTTTTCTCTCGACAGATCTGTCGTCTTGTTTTGTTTTTCTTCTTGTTTTGACACTTAATAATCATTTAAGCTGTTGACATTTCTGTAATATTCGTTTAACCCAAGTGAATATTCCCCGTATTGTAAGGGAGATCACTCGTTCTTCTTCCTCCTCTGCAGTCAAAACGGCCTGATCTTGACTGCTGTACATTGAGCAGCAAAAAAGGCCCATCAGACTCCACGTACAGCACTCGGAATCGACCCGCGATTGAATCCAACATGAGCGGAACCGGGTTGTCTTCGATTGTGGTTGTCGTTCTGGTTCTGGTTTTGAATGGTGCTGCGGTCTGCAAGGGAGGGAAGACGAGCGCCTTCGTGAGGAAAGTGGAGAAGGCTACCGACATGCCTCTCGACAGCGACGTGTTTCAGGTTCCTCCCGGTTACAATGCCCCTCAACAGGTGATTTCTTTGCTTCCCCATTTTCGTGTTTCTCGGAATTCTCGTCCTTTTCGATCTGGATTGGAACCGATGATCGGTCTTAAGGGTTGGTATAACGGTGGTTTCTGCTGCAAATCCTGGTCGTTTCGACTTACGATGTGAGCTCCTGTCTGGAATTTCCAGGTGCACATTACCCAAGGGGACCATGTCGGCAAGGCGGTCATCGTGTCCTGGGTGACCGTGGACGAGCCGGGATCCAGCACGGTGCTCTATTGGACTGAGAACGACGATCAGAAGAAAGAGGCCAGGGGCAAGTACAAGACGTACAAGTTCTACAACTACACCTCCGGGTACATTCACCATTGCACAATTGACAATCTGGAGGTAAGTCATATGAGGCTTTTGACATCGAATAAGTTTTCGTCCCAAAATTGGGGGAAGTGAATTAAGATTGACAGTCAAGATCGCGCCGTCTGCTTGCAGTACGACACAAAATACTATTATGAGGTTGGCATCGGACACACTGTCCGGAAGTTTTGGTTTGTCACGCCGCCTGAAGTTGGCCCCAATGTTCCGTACACGTTCGGTCTCATAGGTAAGCAGGCAAGCAAGCAATCGAATTCGACTGCTCTGTTCAACTTTTTTCGATTAACTGAACTTGAAAACATCTGCAGGAGACCTGGGGCAGAGCTTCGATTCAACAGGACGCTTACGCACTACGAGCTGAACCCGCAAAAGGGCCAGACGGTCCTGTTCGTCGGAGACCTGTCTTATGCAGATAACTACCCGAACCATGACAACGTTAGATGGGACACATGGGGAAGGTTTGTCGAGAGGAGCGCGGCGTATCAGCCTTGGATATGGACCGCTGGAAATCACGAGATTGACTTCGTTCCCGAGATCGTAAGTATATATTACCAACAATGCAAACTTGAAGATGCTCTGAGAACTAGTAACATTGTGAAGCATTGCTGCATTTTGTTGCAGGGCGAGACGAAACCTTTCAAGCCTTATACGAACAGATACCGAGTTCCTTACAAAGCATCCAACAGCACCGCTCCGTTTTGGTACTCGATCAAGAGGGCTTCGGCATACATCGTAGTCCTCGCCTCGTACTCGGCCTATGGTAACTTCTACTTATCTCGGGCAAACTTTACTTCGATATATTACTATACATGCTTGCCCTTGTTGAATACTTGGTTGTTTTTCACCTTGTTAAGGTAAGTATACGCCACAGTACAAGTGGCTTGAGCAGGAGCTACCAAAGGTGAACCGGACCGAGACGCCATGGCTCATCGTTTTAATGCACGCTCCATGGTACAATAGCTACAACTACCATTACATGGAAGGGGAGACCATGAGGGTCATGTTCGAGCCCTGGTTCGTGAAGTACAAGGTCGATGTGGTGTTCGCCGGTCACGTCCATGCCTATGAACGATCCGTGAGTTACCCGTTGTGCTTTTACGAGTTGCCACCGTTAAACTTGCTACCTAACCTGCAAACTTAGTCGAGGCTTGTAAATGTAACAGGAACGGGTATCGAACGTCGCGTACAACATTGTGAACGGGCTGTGCACTCCAGTGAATGACCAATCTGCTCCCGTGTACATTACCATTGGCGATGGAGGGAACCTCGAAGGCTTAGCCACCAAGTAAGAAAATTACAACCTTCAGTCTTTTCTGCCATTGCGATGGAAAATTGTCATCTGTCAATGACATGGAATGGAACTCTTCTGCTGCAGCATGACGGAGCCACAGCCGGAATACTCGGCTTATCGGGAAGCGAGCTTTGGGCACGCGATATTCGATATCAAGAACCGAACCCATGCCTACTACAGTTGGCACCGGAACCAGGACGACTACGCAGTGGAAGCCGATTCGCTCTGGTTTTACAACAGACACTGGAACCCTGTGGATGACTCTACAAGTTCCTAGGCATCTCAGTTGATTCGTATATCTCTTCTCCTTTGTTTGCTTTGGAGTGTTTTGATGTGAATGGAAGAATGTCAATCTGATTAGGGTCACTGGTCATATTTGACACCGTAACATAATTGAAATAATTCCTGAGCAATCGAATCGATCGGCCTGTCATATGACTTTGTTCGACAAATACAAGTAATATCTTAAATGAGTTGTGTCATGGGTATCAAATCCAACTGAATATTTGCGTGAAATCGAGATTAGACATACTAAGTATCACGAGATACGGCTAGATTCGGTTTCACCTGCTAAACATATATAATTGGTAGGGGTGTGCATGGGTATCCGATGGAGTGGATTCCAAGTAAATTCGAATTGGAACATGGCAGGTTCCGAGTAAAAAAATAATGAATTAGTTAAAATATGTTCTGATTTTTGTTTCCATTAAATGGGTGCTCGGGCACTCGTGCACACCGCTAATAGTTGGTTACACTGTTGGAGGCATTGATGCAAAAGTTGATGTTTTCTACTGAGTGCTAATTGATAAGATGTCCTGATTTGCACTGTAAAATGAATCTTTATGAACTTTTTGCCCTGAAGAATCTTGTTGAATCATGTGTGTGTATATATAATATATAATGCACTGTTATAATGATTTTGATTTCATGAACATCCGAATTTTGTCCGACTAATTTACATGAGCTTGTATGTATGCTTGCAAGTGCAGAGTTACGCTAAAACCAAAAGTACAAATTGGAGAAAAGAGGGTTTAGTACAGTTAATACGGCTCTCGCCTAGTGACCTAAAGGTCCTGGATTCAATCTCACCAGTGAGATTTTCCGTGCCCATTTTATTCCCATTCATTCTACCATTTCTGGGCATATGTCGCTCATCTGTGCACCGAAAAAAGAAGGTGCAAACTAGTCCAAAAATGAACTTGAACCTTAAATAAAGAGAACACTAATATGTTCTCTCGTTACTGAACCAACCCTTATATTTATTATAATGATTTTTTTAATGTCCAATGAATAAAACTTCCACCACTTGATTTATTTATTTTCTTTCTTTTAAAGCACCCTTTTTTTTATTTAGGAAGAAAATCGCATTGAGCCGTACAACTTTAATGATTTAGAATTTGAAAATAGACACTATAAAAGAAAATTCCCATTATCTAAATTTAATTAAAAAAAAGTCACAACCATAAGCACCAGTAATTTTACTTTAGGACCCATCAAATTTTAATGCTATAACCGGTCCCATTATTAATATATATAAATATATGTATATATAAAAATAAATTCTCAAATATTGCCTATTTACATTATTATATTATTATAGGAAAAGTTTAGCAATTTTAGTATTTTTTTCATTAGCTATTCAAATTCATTAATTACTAATATCTATCAGATCAATAAAAAATAAAAGTACGATAGTAAATTCATTAATATTTAACTATGAAGCATTTCTCTACCATCACTTCCTCTCTCTCTGATCTCACATAGATTTTTCTCGAATTACTTTTTTTTTATCATGTTTATTATATATAAAGCACTCCTTTTTAATTTATTACTCATTTTAAGAATTTACACATACTGACCAATAATTTAATTAAAATGTTATTTAATTATGGACATATTCATTTTTTATTAATTTTATTAAATAATAAAACCTGATCTACTTGTAATTAAATAAATTACACAAGTAGAAACTCTAATTTGAAAAAGGACTTTTCATATATTAATATTGCTAAGAGATTTGAAACTTTCAACTCTTTAGCTGTCCCTTCTTCTACAACATATAATTCGCACCATTCTTTCAGTCAATTAGTATTACAGACTCACAGCATGCTCAATCCTATTAAACCTGCAAACGTCATGGCAGATGGTTTTAAGAACTTCTAGCAACTTCCAGGGAGCAGAACGAAAATAGATTAGAGGCTATGAATTTGTGTACGTTCTTTGTATATCGAAAAATAAATTAAAGATTATAAATTTAATTAAATGTATCTTTGAAAATGTTTTTTAAAATAAAAAATTAATTTTCAGCCTTTTATCTAAATATAATTTAATTTGAGTTTGTATAACCGTATAATATAATCATTTTTACGCACACAATCTGACCATAATCGATGCCATCAAACTCTCTTAAAAACACACCGTCTCGAGTCACTCGCTTCTCACTCGACCTAGAAGCTCCATTTATAGGTTTCATTTCAGGAGTTTCCATTCACTTCTAGAGTTCTCTCATATACCTCTTTCTTTTTCTCTATAATCTTGTAGACTTTTCTCCAATTATTAATGTATATAAATATCTAAATTCGTAAAACTAACAACTAACCTTAAAAAAAAAAAAAAGAACACTTGATTTTCAAAATCGTATCTGAATGTAATCGAGTGTCTTTCAGTTAAGATATTATTTGAATTCTGTTGCATATTCTCCGGATTCCCTGGTAAATATCGGCTACATAAGCCGAGTTGTTTCACCTCAAAAAATGGAAGGCAGTCAGTAAGTGGTGCGATCACTGAAATGGCTTCCTCCTCATCGTGCCTGTCCACCCTATTCCTCCTACTGTTCCTGAGTGCTGCAAGGCCCAGCAATGGAGGGAAGACGAGCAGCTTCGTGCGCAAGGCCGAGAGGTCGGTGGACATGCCTCTCGACAGCGACGTCTTCCAGGAGCCGCCCGGTTTCAATGCCCCCCAGCAGGTACATCGCCCCGGTTTCTCGACCCCTTTACGTGCTCATTTCCGGGCTGATAATTTACCGGCACCAGCAGTGACATTCGATATCTGTACTGCGACAGGTTCACATAACGCAAGGCAATCGGGACGGGAACGCCGTGATCGTATCGTGGGTGACACCGAAGTTTCCACGTTCCGATAGGGTGCACTACTGGAGCGAGAAGAGCCCGTCCCATAAGAAACACTCCCATGGCGTCATCACTTCCTACAAGTACTACAATTACTCCTCTGGCTTTATCCACCACTGCACTCTCAGGCACCTTCAGGTAATCCCCCTGATGTTATTATCTGGGATCGGGAGGCCGGAATCTTTCATCTGTCGAATGGAACGGAACAGAACTGGTTGTTTATTTGAATTTCTTCTGCAGTTTGACAGCAAGTACTACTACACCCTCGGGGTGGGACATCACCGACGGACGTTCTCATTCACGACCCCTCCTGAGGTCGGCCCGGATGTGCCGTACACTTTTGGAGTCATAGGTAGAATTACGAAAACTTAATGCTGTGTTTGGGGCTGCGTTTGAGTTTGTAATCTGTCTTCTGGTCTATGGTCCGGATAATTATTTGCAGGGGATCTGGGACAGACGGTCGATTCGAACAAGACACTGGATCACTACATGTTAAACCCGAAGAATGGCCAGACGATGCTGTTCATCGGAGACCTATCGTATGCAGATGATCATCCGTTCCATAACAATGTAAGGTGGGATACTTGGGGGAGGTTCATCGAGAGATCTGCAGCTTATCAGCCCTGGATATGGGTTCCGGGCAATCACGAGATCGACTACGCACCGGAAATTGTAAGAAACTTTCGTTTTGTAATTCCTCGATCAGCCTTATTCGTATTCTTCAAGATATTTTCCATCCGAACCGGGGAAACAAAATGAGAATGATGGATTTGTGATCTGTTTTAGGGAGAAACCGAACCATTTAAGCCGTATCTGCACCGGTACTACGTCCCATACGAGGATTCGCAGAGTTCGAGTCCCTTGTGGTACTCAATCAGGAGAGCCTCGGCTCACATCATCGTCCTTTCCTCTTACTCAGCGTACGGTGAGGACCTCGAGTTTTATTCGATCGAAACACAGAATCTATCTCTTCCAAGTGCTGTGCATTGTGCTTCTGAACTTTTTTCTTAGGCTCGTTTCTTGGACAGAAAGCAACTGACGCCAATCCGTTCTTTCAGCGATATACACTCCTCAGTACGAATGGCTCAAGGCGGAGCTGCCCAAGGTGAACCGGACCGTGACGCCGTGGTTGATCGTTCTCCTGCACTCTCCGATGTACAATAGCTATAACTACCATTACATGGAAGGCGAGTCCATGAGAGTTGTCTTCGAGCCGTGGTTCGTGGAGCACAAGGTCGATATCGTGTTTGCCGGGCACGTCCACGCCTACGAGAGATCTGTAAGTTCGGCTTTCTGCACAGAAATATTCTGTGCCGGTCAGGAAATACGCAATCTAGATTCATTATAATAACTCGAATCTGTTCTTCGAGCTGAACATCTTCAGCTAGTACTTTGCATTCGCTTGGCTTCCGACAGACATTTCATGTGCAGGAACGAATATCGAACGTGGCTTACAACATAACGAACGGTGTGTCGATGCCTCAGTACAACCCGGAAGCGCCGGTCTACATCACCATCGGAGACGGTGGAAACATAGAAGGATTGGCGACCAAGTAAATCACTTTCTGCACCTGAAAATTAACAAAATATTTAGCTGTACTGTGAACTTCTGGTTATGCCGAACGCTAACGCATTGATGACTTCTCGTGGCACAGCATGACCGAGCCGCAGCCCATGTACTCGGCATACCGAGAAGCGAGCTTCGGGCATGCCATCTTCGACATCAAGAACCGAACACATGCCCAGTACAGCTGGCACCGGAACGATGATGGGTATGCTGTGGAAGCTGATAGCATGTGGTTCCACAACAGATTCTATTACCCGGTCGATGAGAACACCAATACGTGATCAATCAATTTTATCGGATCGGTTTTTGGCAATAATAACTGTCAATAGGATTTCTTTACTGTGAAATTCTCTTCATTCAGTTAGTGTTATTCTAGCTGGATCTTCACTTCGATTGGCTCAGGCTCTTCAATTTCGAACTTATGGAAGTGTAATTCCATGTCCACTTCTCTTTTATTTGTTACGCATCACCTAATTTCCTATCCAGTGAATCTGATTAGTTTGATTTCGGGTTGTACGGTAAAAATGTACATTAGAAGTTGGGTGAAACGACAACAACAGAGGACAGAACGTCAGTTTAGGAGAACAACAAATCAACATAGGAAAATCTGTATTCTAATGAATGAGTCTCTTGTTGTTCACCTTGTTAGTGTCTAGCTGTTATTGACTTGTTATTCAGTCACTTTGGTCGATCAGAATCAAGTGGGTGGCAATGAAAAGGCAAGAGCGGAGTTGAGCTAAAGCCAAAACGAATCGTTGAGATGAGACAGTCTCGATCTTTACAAGATGCATTCAGCCTGCTTGCCGAAATCGATTCCAGCTTGGACACACATATGTGCTGTGTCTAGAAGGTATCTCATGTCCTCATGTTTCACTACGACACCGTACCTATGCATACTTATACGGTGGGATCAATACATTAAATTTAATGATTTTTATGTTTTTTTATAAGGTAAAAAAATTGAAAAAAAAAAAAGCGTTAAAAATGTCTAAATTTTATTGGGTAGTCTCACCGTATAAGCACTGCGGTGGCATCATTCTGTACAATACTTCTTTGAGCTATAGTTTTTTTTTTCCGCAGCACTGATATTCAAATGTTCAATGAACCTTTGATGAATTTAGCTCGAGCCGGGTCAACCAACTAGTATGAGTTTTCTTCATTTTTAAAAACTTGAATCCGTGAACTTTAATCAAGGGTGCAAGTGTGGAACCAATTAACTCATCATGCTTGAAAATATACGAAGGCATGAAAGCAAAACAGCCTTGCCGAGAGTGCCAGCCTATTTGCTACGCTCTTGAATGACGAATTCTTCTCCCTATAAAACCCTTCACCTCCATATGGAAAAATCAAGCAGCTCTACCACAGTCTTCGAAGATGGCGTTCCAATTCTCCATGTTTTCGACATTCCTCTCTTCAGCGATCCTGGCGCTTGTCACCGGCGCAAGTGCTGGTGGCGGAATCGCCATCTACTGGGGCCAGAATAAGAACGAGGGTACTTTGGCAGGGACCTGTGCCACTGGATACTATCGCTATGTCAACCTTGCCTTTCTCGCGACCTTTGGAAACGGCCAGACCCCGATGATCAACCTCGCTGGCCACTGCGATCCTTCCATCAACGAGTGCAAGGGTCTAAGCTCTGACATTAAGTCCTGCCAGGCGAAGGGGATCAAATTGATGCTTTCGATTGGAGGATCTGCTGGGAGCTACTTCCTCAACTCCACCGAGGATGCCAAGGGGGTGGCAACGTACCTCTGGAACAATTTCTTGGGTGGCAACTCTTCTTCCCGTCCCTTCGGCGGTGCTGTTCTCGATGGCATCGACTTCGACATCGAAGGAGGAAGCGGGCGGTACTGGGATGACCTTGCCAGGTACTCAAACCTCATATCAGATGAATGATAAGAGGAATCTTGTATATAAAGAATGACTGGATAGATCAGTTGAAAATTTTACTGAGCAGACTCATACCACGCCACGCACTAATGTGGAATTTTTTATCAGTTGATCTGAAAGCGGAAGAATAATGACTGGCCTGCGGCCGGTTCATCGAGTACAAAAGGCAAAAGCTGAGGACTCGTGTCCATTGTTAGTCCAAGAATTCGCTAAAATATGGAAGAAAAAAAAATGTCTTGCATGAGGTTGCAAGCCACGTTGTCATGCAAAAACGAGTGTTAAGAATATGGCCAACTTGTATAAAAGTAATTGGGTATTACTGCTTATAAGTTTACACTTTAAATGAAAATATCATGACCTTTTTAAATTCGGTGAAAATTTACAGGTACTTATCCGGATATAGCAAAAGTGGGAGGAAGGTTTACCTAACTGCAGCTCCTCAGTGTCCAATCCCAGATTTGTACGTCGGAGACGCCCTCAAGACCGGCCTGTTCGACTACGTGTGGGTGCAGTTCTACAACAACCCCCCGTGTCAGTACAGCTCCGGTAGCGCAGCTAACTTGGAGGACTGCTGGAAGAAATGGACTTCGATCTCCGCCATGAAGATATTCCTGGGGTTGCCTGCAGCACCGGATGCAGCAGTAGGCGGCTTCATTCCAGTGGGAGATCTTACTTCCAAGGTGCTCCCGGCCGTGAAAGGTAACTCCAAGTATGGCGGCGTGATGCTGTGGTCGAAGTACTACGACGATCGGACTGGATACAGCAAAGCCATCAAGAGTCACGTTTGAGATTCTCAAAGTCTTTCTGTTTCCACAGCATGTAACTGAGCATGCATAGACACCTTCCTTTTCTGTCTTTCGTCAACATAACCGGTGCAGGCCATGATCTATTACACAAAAGTCGGATACTTTTCATGTTCAATGTTCATACCCTCAACATATTAGACTCCTCCAAGACAACATGTTCTTCGTTTTGTCGGTTGTTTATGAGAAATTCATAAATTGTCCTACACTCTGCCATACCCATTGCAACCTTTGCTGTTTGATGGACGCTTATGTGCGATGTAAAGTTCAGTATCAGTCAACTGAATTGACATAGTCTCCTGGAGATCGAAATTTCATAGGTAATAGAGAGAGAAGAACCGAAGAAGTCTCTACAGAGGGATGGCAATCACGCAAACTCCAATTGCATCTGTTGCTCTTATACGATGGGGTCAATTGTCCAAGTATATTACACATCAAACCTACCCTTTTATGACCTGGGAGAGACTTCATCGACGGAGAACTGTGTGAGGCATAAATGTACATAATCTACAGACACCATCACTGGCAGTTCTAATGCAAACAGCCCCGATCCTAGCACACGGTCCGAATCAGACACTGATGAATAAGAAAAAGGTTCTCAGTTCCCACACCAGTTGTCTCTATCACATGTGCTCCGGGACAACTACACAAGGAGCGGATTCACAGTAGGCAACTTCTGCCCTCTGATAGAAGACTCGGGCTATATTCACTTTATCTCACTGTTTCTATCTTACCAGATTGTATTTACTGTTCTTGGAAAGCTATGACCTCCGGCGACGCTTTGTGTCCACCTGAAACATTCGCACCAAGAAACAAGTCTCAATGGCATGAACATTTAGAACAAATGGTGAGCAGGAAAGGAGTCAGTAGATATATGCCTCGTTAATAGCAGTGTAACATTTTGCAAAATGCAGGTCTATACTTGCCAGACTGAACATGTTGAAGCTCAAGCTAAAAGATGTACATGAATTGTGCAAATCTGCATTAGCCAATGGACTAGAAAAACCTGAGGGAGAATGAACACACTAAAATTTGTGCACCATTTCAGTTCCAAATGTTATTCTGGTCTCCTAATTAAAAGGACAGCAAGCGTTGCTATGGGTAAATTTTAAGCTGGAACAATGATGGTTGGTCGCTGAAAGGAGATCTGAAAGCAGAAGTGTAACGGCTGTGGTCTGCATTCGTTTGAACCACTATAGAAAAGGAGCTCAAAGGCTTATTCCATCTTTTTGGGCTGGAAAGTTGATGTACTTATCCACAACTTGGGGTTCTCTGCTTGGAAAAAACAGCTGCCATGGACAGTTCGGTTCTATAACAAGACACTGAAAATTCTAAAAGAGAGGCTAATTAAATGTTTTTTTACACTGGAAGTCATAAATGTAAGATTCTGCTTATTTCTTCAATAATCTTTATCAGATCAACATCTATTCAGCCACAAATGTGGTCAAGATGACCTATGTGCTTTCAGCAGGCAGTAAAGTACAAAGAGACTCATAAATGTCATTGTTCACCGTCTATCAGCCTGAGGGAAAATATAAAAGGGTCTGCCCCATTCTGCAGATGGAAAACCTTTAAAGACTAGAGGTTTTGGCAGATGGAAAACCCCGATAAGAAGCAAGAGTGTTACTTTCAGTTTTATGACAATCAAGTCAATTATTCATCAGGCAAACTAAAACCAGGATGCAGTCCCTTCATTCCACCATTAGCAAAAATTCACAATTAACACAGAAAAATGCATGAATCAAAGATACTCCTCTACATTGACCAACAATAACCACACCAGTGACTGATTTATACTGAGAGAGTTCATTGCAACTAATTACACCAGTTTTAAATTAGTTTACGAGTTTGAGCAGATGACTGGAAAGAGGAAGCATTTGAACCCATGCCTAAACACAAACTGATCACTTCAACTATGTAATAAGCCATTAACTCAGTTACTAACAAAACTACATACCATATCAAGACAAGAATATTTTCAATCCCTTGAGAATAAGACATCCAAAGAATTTCATCAGTGGAAAAGGGGGGAAAAAAAGATAGACATATTTCTCTCTTAGTTAAGGAATACTGAAACTGACTTATCCCCACGCATATATATAATCAAACAGAAGAGGGTGACTTAGAGAACAAACCTTTGTATCTGCATGTCTTGAAGCAGTATGAGAATTTTGCAGCCTCTTTTGCCCTTCAGCTGAACAAATTTCACAGAAGAAGTGGTCAAGTCTCTTGGCTTCCTCTACTGTCATCTCTATACAAGCAGGATGAAACCTGAACCAATTACAGCACAGTAAACATTGGATTTAATGAATATCAAATAGATCCATGGCCATTGTGGATGCATTAGGCAAAGATGCCTTTAGCATGGAAAATATGCATGTAGAGAGAAGGAATCCTAAGAGAATCTAAACAAGCACAGAGCACCTAATGATCATCCAATCTAACTTCAAGTAAATTTCAGCATGCACCGACAAAATATTTAGCCACTTCTCATAAAAAGAACATAAAAAAATAAGACACTACAACATGATAATAACATATACAAGAGCTAATTGAATGCAATGAACTTATAATTTGTGCTTCATAAATGTGCAAAGAAGGTAAACTATCTAAAAGAGCAGACAATAATTTAAAAATAAGCCATATTTCGATTTTGAAGTTTACAACACACTCCATAAAGAACTTCATGGCGCAAATAACCAGATGCTACACACTAGCAAATAACTGCATGCCACTTCACTGATAGAGGATGGTATTTTCTAATTTTGATTACTTAATAATGGGTATGTTTTCAGCAGATAACCAGATGCTACATCCTAGCAATTTTTCCTTCCTCCCTAAGTACTCCTAAGCAGCTGAGGATATCTCTTTTCCCTAGAGAGTAAATATCATCCAAAAACATTATTCTCCCTCACGAATACAACCAGCCATGCAGATACGCAAGACCTTGCCATAAGTTTGTTGGCCGAATCTAGCAAGATTATGAAATAACTACACATTACTCGACTGGATCATGCAAAATATGTACTTGATTACCAGGTCCTTCAGGGTAAGGCAATATATTATAAAAAAGTGCCCATCTTCCAATAATCTTGGAAAATGGAGTTCTGGATGCAACAGATGGAAGGCCATAAAACATGCCAGCTCACTATCAAACAAGCTTACAGATCTAGATTTCTCCCCGTTCCAGTAACATAGCAACATAAATAAATAAATATATGACCTCCCAGTATTAAGTCCCGATTATGAACAAATTTAGAGAATTGAGAAAAGATAAACACAAACAACTATCTGGTAGTTCATAATTGACAGTACAACACAATAACAATAAAACTTCGAATTATAAGGGGTTACAAAGGCTGTTTACTAACCAATCACTGCAGCCCTCACATTGGACCATCAGATCATCAGGATTGTAAGGCATCTCGCACTTGCAGTACCTGCCACAGTTGAAGATGATGACAATAATCAACCACTGGCTACAAAACTACAGTGGGAATAATGGCAATCGACCAACAGATGAAAATGATGCTTCAAGTCCATCATACAAAAGAGCAATTCAGCAGACACCATACAGCTGCAATTCAAAAAAAAAAAAAAAAATCTTGAGCCATATTCACAGCATCCAAAGGACCCTGTGGCACAAAACAGTATAAGAGAAAAATTCGACATACACAGCGACCCTATCGGGATTAAACGCGCCGGTGGAGGAGTTATACTCAAAGCGGCAGAAGAAGTCGTCATTCCCCACGGCGTCAAGCTTGGTGTAGCTCTTGAAGGTGTGGACGGTGCACTTGCCCTCGATGGTGTCCGCGCTCTGGACGTCATAGTGATCGGAGAGGAAAACCTCCTTGGAGCCATGGAACTGACGGCGCCCGCCGATCGACTCCTCGGGGCGGTAGTACCAGCGGACGTGGACCTTGACGTTGGCGCTGCGGGAGTCCGACTCGATCTGCTCGATCCTGGCAACGTAGGAAGGCTTGGAGGGGTCGGACGGTCGCATCAGGACGCAGTCGCCGGCTGAGGGAGCGTCGGGACTGAGAAAAATGAGATTTTTTCCGGTGAAAGCGAGGGAAAGTGAAGGGAGGAGAGAGGAGGGGACTCACCTCTGATGGTTTTGTTGATGGGTTTGACTGTGTAGGACTCGAGAGTGCGTCTCGGAGCCTTGGCCTTGGCCATGGAGGTTTTTACAATACGATCAATTGACATATACAGCTCAACGGAGAGAAGGGGAGGGGGGGAGAGAGAGGGAGAGTAAAGAAGGTCGGGACACAAACCACGGAGAGAGAGAGAGACAACTTTCTTTTACTTTCTTATTTGGAAAGTTGCAAATTGCCCCTCCAACATCTTTTTTTTATAAAATGAGGTGGAATACTATTGAAGTGTTACGTTTTCACCCCGGGTGGCTGACAGGCTGTTCTTGTTCATGTTATGCATGGGATGGATCACCATTAGCTCCAAAAATTGTTGTCTCAAATCGATAGCAACACCATATGCAATGCATCTCGACATGGGCGAGGATACTCGGTTTTCTATATTGGGTGTCCAGCAGTCTCGAGATATCATGTGGTATGGCGCATTTATATATTTACACTTTGTACATGAGAACTCCTAGGGTTTGATAATTGAATATTTAGTCTGTTAAAATACCATTCAAAGCGGACAAAAGACAATAAATGGGTAAGAGGACGAGTTTACGGAAGCGAAATGAGATAATTTCATAATAAATAAATAAAATCACATAAAATTTATATATTCTTATAGAATTTCTCAAATTTCGTGGAGCGATCGCCCTGCACATCCTAAATCCTTCCATCATTACATGGGAAATGCCCCTTTAACAAAAGGCAATTGTATGTACCTAATGGTGGAAAGGCCATTGAAGGTTTTAGTTGTTGAACCGATTGTCCTTTTTTACAATAAAACTATAACTCTTTTTTTTCCTGAACACTTAGATAAGTGGGTTCAATTATTATTGTTATTTTTGACAAGTAAGATTGTTCAATTATAACCTTAACAAGAGTTGAGGTCTGGACTATGCCTCTCTATGAGCTCCTATGTTAAAAGCATGCTATGTCTACTTTTCGATTTGTTCGATTACAAATTACGTTCATGAGTTTGAAAAAGAATAAAAAGAAGAGGAGAATAAATTAGTACAATCAGTTGCACTAATAATAGTTAAACTAAGAATTATGTAGTCTTAAATCGAGAATGATGTCACATTATCAAATTCTCTTTCTCATTCCCCCCCAAACCCTCTTCCTTCTTCTGCTCTCCTTATCTTTGTGTCTTCTACGGTTCTTCTTGTCTTCTTTATTCCTTGCAAGAGTTAAAAATTGCCCAAGCTAACAGTGGAGAACTTCGAAGAGTGAGTTATGAAGGTGATGAACGGGTTATTCTTTGCTAATTTGTTGCGAATGTTCTGAGAAAATAGAAGGTTATAATTTACAATCTTGATGATTTTACTTTAGATTTCTCGAGATTTCCCTTTTTGGGTTTTCGGGTATCTATCCCTCCTTCCAAATCTCTACATTTACTGGAGATGTGATTTTAATTTACGGGGAGATGCACACACCATTTAAGAGAATCCTAGTCAAATTCTCACTGCATAAACACATGAAAATGAAGTGGATGGTTCTGTTTTCGATTCCATTGAAGGGAAGAGTGATTTACACAAAAATATATGAAGGTCGCCATTTCTACTGGCTGATGATAGCTTTCCCGTTCAAGGAGAATCTTTCTCCTCCTATTTCTCTCCTCTCGTAGAAGTGAGTGATTCTCTCTCAGTGAAAAAACAAAATCACACTTAAGAAAGGGAGTTTTTTTTTTTAAATTTAATTTTCGGTGGATCTGAAGAAAGGGAGATTGATGCGATAAGTATGACTCTTAATATGGATTAAAAGATTTTGGATAGATTTTCTGTCTTCATCGTTCTCTGCATTTTTTTTCAAGTCCATGAAAAAAAAGCGTTACGTCCTACCATCGATATATCTTGTGAGAACTATACTAGTGACGTATCGGCTCTGCATGGAACATCACGTATTTGTTGGTGCTACTCATTTTCATGTTACAGTTAGCTTGCGAGGCGTGAAATTGAAACCCGACAGAGCACTGTGCTATTCGGTGAGATCGATGAATATAAATGTTGATATATTTTCTATAAAATTTTGAAAATGATTTCCCCAAGGCCATCGTCCTTCAAAATCTAATGATGATTGCTCTAAACATTTCTTGAATCAATGTGAAGTGATCATTTAATCCATATATATATATATATTTCGATTGATGCGTCTATTGCTTTAGATGCTTCGAAACTTTTGGACCATATAAAAACGTATTGCAAGATGCAAGATATCTTATTTTTTAATGGTAAAATTTTATTATCGAATCTAATAAATGAATAAAATTATTAAAAGAACTTTTATTTCTTAGTAAATTAACTCAATTCAAATTTAAAATAACCATGATCAAATTGAATTTGTGATATGGCATAATCACAAAAAAAGGGAGATAGCCCCATTTATTAATGGTTTAGATTGGTCCCATAGGGAAAGCAAAAGGAAAATTCGAGGAAGAAAAGTGGAAATAAAAGATTCGAAAAAAGTCATAGGATGTACGGGATTGAATGGACCACTCACAAGACAAGACCAAGCATCGCCACCTCCTCAATCTTTTGCTTGTACAAGGAGAGAAGAAAAGATTTATATCCCCAACAGTTGTTAGATTGCCATAAAGAGTAAGGAGATCGAGAAGAGTTATCGAGATATGCGGAACTGTTCGATGAATCTGTCATTTGAGGTCGAGAATGGTGCATGCGTGTTTATCGTTGGGTTTATGTCAGGTACTTTTTATCTTTTATGTGCAACATTGGATGGTCAAGACTCGAAACCATAGCACTGACAGAATCCAAGAATTTGTCATCTCGTGCCCTTGCCCTCCACCAACACCACACGCCTACCAATGGAGGAGACGGTGATAGGATCCCTTTTTTAAGATTGTGATGTCCCTAAGGAGTCCGACTCGAAGGCAAGCCCATGGATCTGTTTCCTGGTGAAGGGCATCCAGAGAGAGGCCGAGGATCTGAAGACCCAGAGGAACGTGAAAGTCAATGGGCATTTAGCAGATCCCGTGCCCGATTGGATCTGGCAGATGGGACTTCTCTATCCTCATATTTTCATTTCACCTCGTTGCTAGGCTCATAGGCCTACCTAACCGGGAAACATTTCACCTCGTTTACTAGGCTCATAGGCCTACCTAACCTGGAAACGACGAAGCAAAGAAAGAGAACTTTAGATGCTACAATTCTCATTTAATCTTCCCCTTCTGAGCGCCAGTGAGCTTGGACAGTATATTGAATATAGTGTAGCTAGACAGCTCACTGCATAAGCCAGTGGTTGCCAGTTTAAGATAGATGGATCAGACACCTCCAGCAATATGGATAAAAATGGTGGTCCTGAATGATTCTAGGAATTGTCCTGCTGCAAAAATTAGTCGATCATATAGGTCAGCAGGGTAGGAGGTTGATCTGTCCATTGCTCGACCGAAGTAAGATGCTCAGGTCAGGGAGGCTGCTACAAACTGCAGTGGATAGTCCTCATATAATCTTCTGGAAGCTCGAGGTGTCCGGGATATTCTCGGTTTTCTGCTGCCTATGAGCTGCGTTTTTCGAGCAGATGGCATTAAGCACAAAGAAACTCATCAGTGGATTATCACAAGATCGTAGTATTTATAACCAGTCAACAGAGAAAACTTGATTCCGAGTACGGTCCTGAAGGAACACTGACTTACGTGCCAGTGATCGGAACCTCTCCAGAGTGATAACAGGTTATGCTCGTAGGACGGATACGAGACGACTAAGCAGAAGCCTAGCTCGAGAGTTTCATGAGATTGAAGCTGGACTGAGGAATGTCGAGTAGCAACTTCTCAATCTACAAAGGGTAGATGCTCTAGTTTTGATATGATTGGAAAGCTGCAAAACCTGAGACATGCATGTAAAATACAAGATGCAGAGCTTTTGCACAGGGAAGGCAACCACACACACCCACACCCACCATACAACACGCAGGAGTATCGTGCTTTCCTGCTTATTTATCTACCAAACAAAAGAAATCCTATTAAAGGGCAAAGCATCTTTGGATCACAGAACATCCTACACGTTGCCAGACACTTCCAAACCCGGAAACATTCCGTTCTACGATCAGTGGTTCGTTGTGGTGGTGCTGCTGTGATGACCCGGAAGCTTCTCCTTGATCTTCTCCATCATGCTCTTCTTCTCGTGGTGCTGCTCAAGCTGAGGTTCCTCTCCTGCATACGTCATCGGGCCTTCGACGTGCTCCTCTTCCTTGCTCTTTCCAGTCCCGAGCTTCTCCTTGATCTTCTCCTTTATTCCCTTCTTCTTCCTTCTTCCCCCTTGCCCATCATCTTCCGACTAATGTAAAGCAAGAATCAAATCCGAAATCAATTAGTTGACACCACCCAGTAATCAAAAGTTTGATCAACCCTAACTACTACTATTAGAGATATTGTTTAGGTTTAATAGGAAATAAAATATTTAAAAATAAAATTGTATCCGTCGTTAGTTAATATCTTTTAAAATTTATGAGTATCACTTTAATATTATTTTAATATTTTTAATTAATATATTTTCATAATAAGTATTTTTACAATGAATTATTCAGAATAATAAATATTATTGTTTGACCTAAGATATCTTCTTTCATCTTTGAGTATCTTTATCCTCCTCATTTCATATTAAATTTAAATTTCTTCAACTACACTTCGAATCGGGTCAGCTCGAGCTGACCATGGTAGGCTTGACCCTATCAAGAATACACGCAAACTAAAATATATCACCAATAATTAATAAGTTTACTAGGGAGAAAGATAGGAAAAGCCGGCGCTCCCAGAAAAACTCACCGAACTGGAGCTAGAGCTGCCGGACCGGCGATGCTCGCCACTCTCCTCCTCCTTCTCCTCTTGGTGCTGCTGCTGATGACCACCACCTTCTCCGGTGATGCCCTGGGTGGTCGCGACACCGGTGAGGTGCATAGGGTTCCCGAACTCGTCCGTCAGCTGCACAGGGTTGCCGAACTCATCGGTAAGCTGTATTGGGTTGCCGTGCTCGTCTCTCAAGTCCGCCATACTTCACGAAGATTTGAACTAGAAGATCGCTAGGCTAAAAATTGAAAGGATCTGCTTCTGCTGCTTCACGAAGGGGAAAGGAATGAAGAGAGGCTGCGAGATACGGACTTGTACAGGTAGAATTGGAGGAACCTGTGAAACGGTGAGTGTTCGAGGTTGCATGTCAAGCAGACGCTTACACGTGCTCTTGGACCCTGCACATTTTGTGTCATTTTGCCACGTCTTCTGGAACAGTGACGTTGTTTCATGCATTTTCCCTAAAATAAGATGTTTGAGTTTGGGCCAGGGATGGCAATGGGGCGGTTGGGCCAGGCATTTGATATCCTGATCCGGCCTCATTCTTCAAGGGTCGGGCCGTTTCCCACACGCACGAGTCAAATCAGGACGCTTTGTCAATTTTTAAATATTATATCGATGTATTTAAAAAATATTTGTTTCAAGTTTTAAGGTTCAAGGCAAGTTTTTTTCTATTATAAATGATAAAGGAAGGGATAAATAAATAAATTTCAACTTTTATTAATGATAATCAAATCCAGAATTTTTCATTCCATCGAAATCAGCCAATTTATTAATTTTTCTGTGGAAAATTTTACAGGAGAAAATGACGATTTTGTCCTTAACATGCACACATATTTGAAAGAGCTGTTGACGCTACGGTCAAACGCGAACAAACGGATAAAAGTTGACGATGGTATTCAGCAGGAAATTACAAGGATGCCATCACCACCGATAAGATTCAAATACTGGAAGACAACTGCCATGAACGGAACTGGTATCTCTCACCCGAGCTCCATCACGTAATGGAGATAACGACCATGGCCGAAGCCCTTCAGCTCCACGCCCAGATCCTCAAGTGCGGCGGCCCTGCCGCCGTGACCCATCGCGAAGCCTTCTCGAAGCTCTTCACTTTCTCCGCCCTCTCTCCTGCCGGCGACCTCTCCTACGCCCGCCTCATCCTCCGTTCACTCCCGTCCCCCAACTCTTACTTCTTCAACACCCTCCTCCGCGCCTACTCCCGTAGCCCCAACCCACTCCACCCCGTCGAAGCCCTCTCGCTCTTCACCTCCATGCTCGACGACCCGAACCCCGCTCCAGACAAGTTCACCTACCCCTTCCTCTTCAAGTGCTGCACCCGGCTGGGCCTGGTCCGGACCGGAGAACAGGTCCATGCCCAGGGCATCAAATCCGGACTCGGGTCGGACCCCTACGTGGCCCACGCTCTGATCCACATGTATTGTGGGTGCCGCGACTCGAGCCGCGCGATCGAGGTTTTCGACAGAATGCCTGAGAGGGATGTCGTCTCATGGACTTGCATGATCGACGGGCTTGTGGATGATGATCGCCCTGTGGAGGCGATCACGATGTTTGACCGGATGGTGAGGGAAGGGGTGGAGGTTAATGATGCGACAATTGTGTCGGTCCTGCGAGCATGTGCAGAGACGGGCGCCCTCAGAACAGGGAAGAGGGCCCATGAAATGGCGAGGGAGAGAGATCTTGCTTCTATTGCCAATGTTAGCACTGCCCTCATAGATATGTATTCGAAATGCGGTTCTCTGGATTATGCCAGGAGAGTTTTCGATGAGGTTGAGGACCAGGATGTCTTTCTTTGGACAGCTATGGTGTCAGGATTGGCAAGCCACGGGATGTGCCAAGAAGCCCTTGACTTGTTCGACGAGATGTTTAGGCTAGGGATAAGACCCGATGAAAGAACCATGACAGCAGTCTTATCAGCCTGTAGGAATTCGGGGTGGGTTGATAAAGGCTTAAGCTACTTCAGGAACATGAGGAAGAAATATGGGATGAGGCCCAATGTTCAACATTATGGTTGTGTAGTGGACATGCTTGCAAGAGCAGGGCGCCTGGCAGAAGCTGAGGATTTTATCTCGAAGATGCCCATCGAGCCTGATGCAGTCATGTGGCGGACGTTGATTTGGGCTTGCAAAGTTCACAGAGATTCACAGAGGAGCAATCGTCTGATGAAACATCTCGAGCTACAAGATTTAGGTCCTGATGACTCCGGGAGCTATGTGCTAGTGGAAAACATGTATGCAGCAGAGGGTAGATGGCAGGATAAGGCGAAAGTCAGAGAGCTCATGAACCGAAATGGACTTAAGAAACCTCCGGGTTCGAGTAAGATTGAAGTGGACGGGTTGATCCATCAGTTTGTTGCGGGTGACACGAGCCACCCCGAGGCAGAGATGATATACGAAAAGGTGGATGAGATCAAAGAGCGGTTGATGGAAGGAGGGCATGTTCCTAAGGTTTCGGAGGTGATGCTAGAGATAGATGACGGTTTAAGATGCTTCAGCTGTGGCACCACAGTGAGAAGCTGGCTGTTGCCTACGGACTTATTAGGACGAATCCTGGGTCTGAGATTCGGATAGTGAAGAACCTGAGGTCGTGCGAGGACTGTCACGAGGTGATGAAGCTGCTGTCGAAGATATACAGAAGGAAGATAATAGTGCGGGATCGGATACGATTTCACTACTTCATAGACGGGAGTTGCTCTTGCGGAGATAGCTGGTGATATAACAGAAAGGAAGTTACTGCCTGATCTATACCAGATTCTTCTGACCGGTATGGTGCCGATTGCAGAACGACGAAGAGCAGGAAAAAAAAAAAAAAACAGTTTTGGACGGAAGAACCGCTGTTCGAGGCTGATTCTTATCTACATCCATGATTTAGAGTCTCACCTTCCGCTCCATTGATCAAACATCTTAAATGACCATGACAGGTTCAACGTTGGCCACGGTTACTTGACAGATCACCGATGGGCGTGAGGAGTGAGCCTTACCATTCCAAGGTAATTCGAATCCTCCGTGCATCATCACCCAAGTCCTAAATTCTCCATAACTTTCACGGTCGATTTAGTTCGAATCTGAATTAGCCCAGAATTCTCGTGAATCGTGTGACAAGAGAAAGAACAATACTCTCCAGCTGTTCCTGGCCATCAAATTCAATTTTTTCCTTCTGAATGGCAATTTCCTGTCCATCAATCAATTAATCAAACTTATATTTAATTGAGCCACTCAACCGAAACAAAGGAATTAAAAACAAGCCAAACTAATTATAAATTAGGGGAGGAAGTACATCTCCTCGGCGATCGTGGAATGAACGTGAGCCGCGAATGGCAAAGTTGGCCACATGTTTCGTTCCATATTTATTTAAACATATAATGTACGATCTATTAAAAAAATGCATACCTTCCCCCTAGCATTCCATCAATCGATCCTTAAAAAGGAGAAAAACAAAATAAAATTATATTAAGGCAAAAAACAATGGGAGATTTCATCATCGTTGTCCCCTCAATTTCGTGATGCTTCCTATTATTTATTTATATATATATAAGAAAAATTCTTCTTTTTAAAATACAGCCGGTGCTATTTCTTGATTGTTTTATTCATTTTTATATTGTTCTGGTCACTTTCAACTTTTCGGTATACAGAGGAGGCATACAGATCTAAAATGACATAGAAAGAAAGGGGATTAAACGGGCACGAGAATTTCATTATTGAGAACTAAATATAAGACCTCTTTGTCTTAAATTAAGGGCAGCGTCGTTGCACCGAACCCGATCTCTCTAGTCGCTCTCAAATTAGAGAGCTCCATGTACCTAAATTAATTTTCCACCGACCCTTTTTCTTTGCTCTGACTCCACTTTTGTCCACTATGTACAAGAAAACTTTCGTCGGTAATAATCACTCAACCATCCAACGATGAATGAGTAAAGTAAAGGCCTTTGCCATGTTCATGCACTTTGGCCTTTTCCTTTTCACGACAGTTGTTTTTTCTTCCACAGAAAAGGCCTTTCGGACGTTTACTTCTCTTGTTGGCTGCTGCAGGCAACTCCCCCCACTGTTTGAGGACTCGTGCGAGTCTACCGGAACGAAGGAGAGGGGAAATCAGGGGATATAAAAATTTTGCTGAAGCTTCAATTTAGATTCTCTTGAAAATTTCAAGAATTACATTTTCAAGATACGAAATTTTAGGTCTCCGATGGAACTCTAAGACCATCAGGGAGGCTTCCTGCTGAACAGGGGTCCATGCCATCAGATGGCTGGAGATGTTCGAATAGGCCCCGTGCTAGGGCGGTAGAGTTGAACCGATCAAAATCGGACCTTCCAAATGTCTAGCATAATTGAGAAGGCTGAAGCCAAAACGACAGAGGAAAAAAAAAGAAAGATGAATGCAAAACCAATTTTACTTCCGCGCTTGACTCTCGAGCATCAAAGTCGGGGCAAAAGGGAGAGCCACTGCTCGGGCCGGCGGCGACCAAATTGGCAACAGCATGAATCATTAGAGTACGTCACTGGTAACAATTCACCCACATTTATTCCATAAACAAAATCAAACCTGCAAACCGTAATTGCGCAGCAGACGCCCACCAAGAAAAGTTCGCAGCTTCGTCCCCGGTCTTAAGGGCGTGCGATCAGTTAAGTGGGCACGGAAGTACGCATGTGCAGTGTTTCCAAGGTGCAAGGGGGATGACCAGGCTGATACAGAAAAGTTATCGACAATGATTCTCACCACTTTGCCCAGATATGAATTTGATCCTTTTTTTTCCATATAATGTTTCGTTTATACTTCTCTCTTTTCACCACACTTCTGGTATCGACGTTCCTTCTTTAGTCCGAGATTCAAGGCTTTTCTTAACCAGCAAGTGATGTCAGTACATTGTCGTTCGACATAGTTGCATCTGAGATTGATGCGTTTCTCGCTACAAAGAGTCTCGGATTTTAAATCTTACGAGTAAAAAAGTTTATGATTGTGAGAGTTTTACATATTAAGAAACCAGAACCAGTCATAGTCGATTATATTTCTGGGTACTGGATTGCGAATACTGGAAAAGGGTTTTAACTTTCTTTTTCTACCGGGAGAAGTTTGCTTTCCTTTGTGAAGAACACCTGAGATTTACCGAGGGAAAGGTACTTATATTCGCATCTTGCTTTCTCGTTTTTTTTTTCCCGATTCAGACCCTTATACAAATTCTTTTATGCAGTTTAGTCCTCATGCTTTAGATTTGATTTTATCCTTGGTAATTTCAGACACGTCCCCAACTAAATACAATTAAAAACTACGCTGCTTCCTAGTCGATTGTCGATCGGATAACCGATCCACACCCAAAGATCCAAGCCTAGCTAGTTTGTGTCGGCACAGAGTCTAGAATTATTTAGTTGATCTTAGCAGGAAATGTGTCGCTTTTCCGATCCAATCATTGCTAGAAAATAATGTCAAAATAGGTGCACATTTCGTCAATTAGGTGCATAGAAGTCCGACTTTAGTAACAATCAATGCTTTGAAATTCAATTCTAGATCAAACAATCAATTTGAAGGATCAAGCTACAATCAAAGTGTGAGGGCTTTGGTCAGTCGGGACCAGAGAGACAGCTCACACGTCCACACACTATAACAAGGTCAAAAGGCAGACTTGCTCACATAACAAAGGGGGCATCCATCAGCAGCACATGATGATTCTCAGGAGTTAGAATCCCACATGGAGTGGAGGGCCATCGTGCACCGATTTTTCGATGTCTCCGAGTTTGAGAGAGCAAAGCAATCATGCAGGCATTCCTAAAGTTCACACAGTTAATGGGTCCTCTTGGTTTATGTCTCCCGTGCTCCTCCACCCGAATCAAATACGGTCAAACCCATCTACCACGCATCTCTCTCTTTCATCGTCTATCTCGACCTATTAACCGAGGCTGGTTCCAGTTTTTCCTCGTCAACCTGACACTGATCACCGAGTTTGTCTGATGAGTTTCAGATCCCCAGACTGCAAGCGAAACCCATCGGTTGGTGATCAGCTTGCCTCTGTATTCTCGGTGTTAACATGAGACTTGTGTTGAGGACAACCTCGATGGCGATACCTCTACCGATGCACTCGAAAAGCTAGGCAGTCGAAGTTGATGCACGAGCACACCATTTTTCAGCAGTTGCGAGGCCATTTTACTTTCTTTCTCAGAGGGAAATCCAGAATACATTGCCAGAATCAATATGAGAAATTACATTTACAGGGGACTGCATCCAACAGAAAGCTAAATACTCCCCCATTCACAACCTACGTAGCCACCCCGAGATCTCAAAGTATTGCATTATTATTCCTAGCCCCCAACTTACTGGGTAGACGCAGCAGGTACTAACTAAGTGCCCATCAATCGACTAATAATTACCGAAAAGCCAGCTGTGGGTCCCACTCGCCCCAGTTTTCTCCATTTTCAATGAAAAATCTGAGACCATGTTTTTCAGGGCCAAACAGTCGCCGTGAAAGGTCCCAATCCGGGCAGCGGGAGCGTATCAGTACACGAAAACGTCGGCATCGGCGGCGACTCCTCCGGCGGCGCCATTCGCGATCAGGAACCAGATGATCTCGTTCAGCGACTGCAGCCGGTGGGTAAGCTCGTCGGCCTGAGCTCGGAGGATGGAGTTCTCCGCCGCCACCCTCAGGTAGTCCTGGGATATAACGTTCAAATCCGCCGCGATCTGCTGATTCTGCCGCCGCAGCTCGCCCACCTGGGAGACCAGGTCGTCGAGGTGCTTCTGCTTCCTCATCCGGGACCGCCGGGCCGATTCCCTGTTCGATATCATCCGCTTCCTCTTCCTCTGGTCCATCAGGGCCTGCAATTCCTCCGACGACGACCCCGAGTTCTGGACCGCCGTCGGCGAGCCCGACGATGTCCCGCTCGAAGATGCCATTAGATCAGGGTCTCTCAGGGGTTCGTTCGATCGGATAACAATCAAATTTCTCGGGTTTATTCGGATATATATATATATATATATATATATCTGGTAAGTAATAGCGCTAGAGTTAAGGTATCGATAGGGGAAGGAGCTGATTAAGGGGTTATCATGAGACGTAGTAGAGCCAGTAAAGGAAGACGACGGAGAAGGACTGAACCAGGTGGGACCGGCGCCGGAATGAGGAACTTATCATATAACCGGAGAGGAGGAGCTCACTGAGAATTGGAGACATGGATCTCGTACATCAATAACAGTTCGTTAAACATCAAGGTTTCACGGAGACAGACAGAGGAAGAGATGAAGGAGGGAACCCTCTGTTCCAGGAACTGGGGTTTCGGGATCTCGTGGCCTCCGATCGATCGAGCGATCAGAAGAAAGAGCCTTGAGGAGGAGGAAGAAGAAGCTAAGCGTCTCTGCAAATGGAGGAATTTGGACGCAGAGAGATGGTGAAGGAATGGGGAGGGGGAGGAGGAGGAGGGGGAGGTGAAGGAGGCTGCCTGAGGGTGGATTTATAGCCGGGGGGGAGGAGGAGGGGACCGGTCACCGGCTGCCTTGATCCTGATTGGAATTTGATTGGGAATTAATTTAATTTGGTTTAGGGAAAAAAAGGGAAAAAGAGAGAAAAGAAGGAAAAAGTGGAAGTGAGAAAAGTATGGGCAAAGGGAAAAACAACAAATGCAATGGGGAATCTTGGAATCTTGTCATGGGAGTTAAATCACGAGTAATGTGGTAAACATGACAAGCTACATGTGAAGATTCCGGGGGGCTAGTATCTCCAAGGTAATTAGATGGACAAAGAGGATCTATGATAGGCTAATGACATGTTCTAAATATGACGAACGGGTCCAATGTTAAAAATAACTGGTCGGAAATTAGAATAAAACATTGAAAAATTTAGGCATGTAAGTGATATAAAAATCATCTCCTATCGATTAAGACTTTTAATTATATACGAACAAGTACTTTGTAAAACTTGATACAACATCGAAATACCTTCCTCATTGATATTCCACAATGTCTAATATAATATCACACTCGCCCGAATTCCTTAATTCTTTGACATTATGGCAGATCGAAAATATAGAGAAAATAAGTAAGAAGAGGATAATATTCGATCATCAATTTATATTTTTTCGGTGAATAATAATTTAATTTTATTATTCTAATTGAGAAATTTGGGAACCCGAAATGTTTAATAGGGAAAAAAAAAAAAAAAGGAAAGGTGGTTGGGGGGAAAAGTGATGGGACATGTGAGGTAGGGAAGGGAGGGGATTCCACAACCGTCCAGAACCCAACCCAGCTGGTGGTCACCAACAAATCCCCTCCCAGTCTCAGTCTCTGTCCCAGTCCCAGATCTGATTTTTGTTTGCTGTATGGTCGGTCATACGGTGAACTACATCACTGTAAGAACCGTACGGCGGTAATTAATTTCCATTCCAAGTCTTATACTTTCGATTGAGATTCACGCTCAGTTGTTAATGTTAAAATTTTGAGTGCAATCGCAGTGAAAAAATAGTGAAGTAAAAGAAGAAATACGAATGTCAGATATATATTCTATTGCACAGAGTAAGTAATCCACTATATTAAAGAATAAGATTAAAACTCCATAGGAATTCTCGATCTCCTACCCAATCCCTTACATAATCCGCTCAGAAAAGAGTCTTAACTCGACCTCTCAAGTTCTCACGCTCTAACGTTACAGAGAAATTTATTAAAAAGATCACTCACAGGATTCCTCACTCTTCTCCACGATTCTATTCATTGTTATTTATAGTGATCTGATACAATAAAAAATATTAAATATTTCTTAAATCATATCGTAAAAAACATATCAATTTCATTTGAGATGAGATTACAGAAAATTAGAATAAAATAGAATAAATATTTCCTTCATGATTTTCACTCACCTGAATGATTTTCGAGTCCCACAAGTATCCGACTTGATGTAAGATAATCTCAACACTTTATTTTTTATTTTCATTTTTTTTGTAATGTCTCTCTCTCTCCCTCTCTCACTCATTTTTCTTTTTCATCCATGCGGTGATCTACCTTGGTAGGTCTCTACTAGGGACGGTTGATACCGATCCATCGTACGGTGATGTCGATTGTCAAAGACTCGTATGGTTCGTTTACGATGGTTTAACCTAGTAGTAGGCTGTACTAAGAGGCCAGCCAAGTTGGCTCGACTTGCCTAAACCGTTCATCGGTCATCTGCATCGTTGTACCATCTTAGTCAAAAAGACTGAAGTCTATATGTGTTATTACATTAAGTAACTGTGGGACACTATTTCTTCCACCATGCGATGACAAATAGTGACTAGAGAAGCAAGTGGGTGTTCTAAGTTGGTCGCTATCTAGTCGCTCTTGTTATGAGATGTTCCGTTCTTTATGTTCAATTGCGAACATATCAGATAAAATGAATACGTTGTACTGATACTATCCCACTAACATCAAAACTCCATATCACCATGAACTTTACTTCACATATTACAATATTTTTTTAATTGTAAATTGAGTTTATTGTAAACTGAGACTATAACAGTTAAAATTTTACAGTACATTCGATAAAGTATTTAGGTCCAAGTAACATAGTATTCTTATAATACAGCCAACTTTACAACTACCAAATTGTACAATTAACTGTATACTCTCTGAAATGCAACAATTTGACGATTTGATTCATAACGTAAGAAAAATTTGCCGCAAGTCAAACTTTCCTCATTGTCATAATATTGTCCTGGTGAATTAAGTCCGACGAGTTGATGTACGACATGATGAATAATTACTAACGATGGACTCGACACGAGAAAGGGAGATTGACATAATTCGTACAACTCTCGGCCTAAAACTAAAAAATTATGATTCCAATCTCACCCTCAACCTTCAGTTATTGAACTGTAAATTTGTAAGTCGAACGTTCGCACTCTCTCTTGAGGACAACATGACGCCATCAATGTAGTGTGGAAGAATTTACAGCGGCACCCTTCCCACGGGGGATGGCCTGATTTTTAGCCTGGACCGTACAGGACTTGCGGGACTTTTTTGGTATTTTGCACGTATAAAAATCCGACAGAGTCTCTGACAACCTCTTACGCTTTTCACGCAAAAGCAAATCTTGGCGATGTTAATAGCTTAATGGCTTTTATGACGCTTTGGCCTCCGTGCCCCACCCTGCAACTGGGACTTTGTTTTCTGCCCCTGTGAATTCCCCACATTGCCCCGGGTCCCCTCCCCGTATTTACGGCCACGCCACCGCTCCCTTGCGGTGGTCGACAGTTGCTCGTAATCGCTACTGTCCTCTGATATGTATATTCGGGCATCAGGCTCTCGATTCGCCTTCTTTGCCTACGGAGCGAAGATGAAAAGGGAAAAGTTCCCTGTCTAAACTTTAAAGTATCGATCGGATGACTGTACAGCTCCCGACTGTATGGGATGAGTCGGAGTGCTTTGAGAGACTCACCGGTCGTTTGTGGCCGACTCGGTATCCTAGCATGGGCCGTGCGGTAAATACGGTCGCGGTGGAGGGTGTATGTGGTTTGGTGGTAAGATGGGAGAGAGGGTAATATGGGGATTTCGGGGGATTAAGATTCCTTGTCCCTAAGCTTTCAGGCGACTGTGTCGGCTTCGGGTGCGTGCATGGAGGGCACGGGGCTGGTGACTGCAGCAGAGATCGGCCAGTGGCCGGAGAACCTGTCAGGGCAGCATTTGGCCTTGGCTTGCTCTCTCCTCCGCTTCAGTGCTCAGCTTAATGCTTCCGGTCCATTTAAAAATTATTAATCGTGGGATCATTTCTGATTAAAACAACATTTTTTTTTTCAAAAAATATGATTTAATATTGTGTGATATTTTTTTAATTTAAAATTTGAAGAATTTTAAATTTAATTTGCATCGGTATAATTTAATACGATGCTCATCTCTTAATATTAAGAAATTCAAGTGGGCAAAGATTGATTCAATTCGGATCCAGTCCAGTTTTTTAAATAGTAAAACCCTTGCAATCATAAGTTTTTTTACACATATGACTTATTACGTAGATCCGGTGATGCAATGGCCACAAGGAAAAAGTTAAACCCACGAGCTAAAGCAACATGTGTACCATACGAAAACCGAAAGCGGGACCGAGCTGTATCAGATTACGTATCAATCTCGAGCTTTAGGCTATTGCTATCGGCTCGTGTCGAGAGTGACGTGGGCCGCCTCCACGGGCAACAAAGTTAATGTCAATTCGATGAGGTAAAAATCAATCCACAGGGCGGTGAAAGTGATCGATGAACTGAGCAGTCATGGGAGTGAAAAGATCAGTGTGTGGTGTGACAGGCAAAGGACGGATTCAATCAATCTGGGCCAACTTTTCTAAGGTTTTTGGGATTATTCAAGTACTGCTTTTTCCTCTTAGCTTGGAAGTGACAACAATTAATTATGTGTATGATGTGATGATGGTGATGATGGTCGCTTTTTTACAAAGTAAAAACTGTCACCAATCGATGTGGCATGGGTATGCCCTAATTAATGGATCAAATCAATTGCCATCAACAAATGGGGGTCCCAATTTCTTTGTTCTTATCCTAGTCCGAGCAATCGAATGGTAACACGATTCAACACGCTTTATTTCACATCAACTCAACATAGATTAGTAATCTATCATACTAGGAAGAGGGCTTCACGGTTCAACAATTGAATCGTTTTGTAGTAAATTTTAATAGAAGATTATGCCATACAACCGATTGTTTCGCTCGGTTGTTGAACCACAAAGGTTTTCGTCATCTGCAGCATTACTCTCTCGGTGTCCTCGCTCTCTTCGTTATTCAAAGAGTCAAAGCGCAATTAATCACACATTTAGGTTTAAGTTGAGTCGGTACATCAAGGAGAAAGTATTCAGTGAAACGGTCATACCACGTCAGCACCGCTTACATGATATATCCATCCAATCACGATTTGACATATAATCAATAATTATATAATTATAGTTATTAAATTCTAAAAAAAATATTTAAAAAATTAAAAAAACCTAATAAATGGTAAACCCTAATTGGAAATAATATATAAATAGTGAATTCTTATTGGATGAATATATCATATAAGCGATGCCGACGTAATATAACTGCTCCACTGAAGATTTTCTCGTACATCAAGAGGTACGACTCTCCTAATCGAGAAAATCTTCAATGGAGCGATCATATCACTTACGTAATGCTGACATGGTGTATCCATCCGTTCAGAACCCACTATTTTTATATTTAAACAAATTTTAGGATGTAATAACTATAAATACATAATTATTGATTGTATGCCAAGTTCTGATTGTATGAATATATCGTATCATCATTGACGTGCGGTATAATCACTTCACTGAAAACTTTCTCATTTTAATAATGAACTGTCTCTATTCATAAAATTTGAACCCGAAATTTTATTCAATGAGAAGAAATATCGAATTATTCTGAACAACATATTCCAATTTTTTTAAGAATGTTTCATGGCATTAATTGGTGGAGATATTTTTTTGTTCCTTCCTGTGTATGCATGCCTGGGGGTCCGGAGGAGTTTGGTCTTGCTTCTTGTGATGAGTGGTCCATAGGTTAATTAACATTCCAATCCACAAAGTAAGGATATAGCAGATGGTCCCTCTCGTGCACAAAGCTTGTACATTGTACTGATTTGAATGTTCTTTGCCACAGGGACAGTGCATATGGATGAGGAGGCGAATAATCTAAATCGAAATCAAAACTTTCTTTCGACGTTGGTTGGCTTGATACAGTCTGAAATTTCTTGTCTGAAAATAGGGTTTCACGTTCGATTCTTATGAGAAGGAAGATTCGTATTTGGGAGAGATTTACTCTTAAATGGACCGATTCATCTCGAATCTGAATTAATCGTGATTCGTCTCATTTAAAAAGAAAATAAATGAGCAGGCTGTTAATTTATTATTAAAAATATTTATAGATTTTTGGTAATGTGATTAATGGTGAAAGAATCATTGATATTATTTACGCATTAATCACGAGTTAAAGGTTATTTGTGACCAAAAAAAGGTTATGTGAAAAGTTAATGAAAGGGGTTAATAATTTCCAAAATAAATTAATTATGGTTGCTCTTTATTAAAGAACTCAACTTTATTATATAAAAATAATAATTAAGACGCTTTTCATTGTTCTTCCCACAAGTAGTGCGCATGAAATAGAATGACCTCATGTTATGGAAAAAGTCCCGTATGTAATTGGAAAGTGTGTGTATATATATTGTGTATGTATCAATCACAATTTTCCAAAACCAAGGAGGAAATAAAAAATAGTTGAACTAATTTAAACATCTTTCCGTAAAATCGATCTCGAAATCGATTTTACGAGTTACTTGAGTCGATCCAATTCAATTTCAATCAATTAAGGAAACTCGGTGACTAATTAGGTCATGCAAAAAATTTAAAAAAATCAAAAGGGTAATTGATTAAATTTTCTAGATCTGAAAACAAGTTGTCCACTAATTCATCCACCCTTATAAATAAAAAAAA